>JACVVK020000242.1:32500-270000 GCA_018292915.2 Batillaria attramentaria
TTGTTTAAATTTCCTCTACGCATGAGTCTATGGCTGCCTGATTTTTGTGAATTTTTGGGTGAATTTTAAAGCATTTCTAGGGTGTCATCTGCAGCGTTATGTGTAAGAGGAATATATAGCGTTTTCCTCAGATTTGCATCTGTATCACGTAGCCTGTATACAGAGCTTGGCCAATCTAAAAACTCTCAATTTTGCCTTGAAATTGCCTAAAAATCGCCAATTTTGACATTTTAGGATGATTTTTGAGGCAAAAATGCAAATCTGTCCATTTCGGGTTTGGGCATCTAATTCTTAATTTTCACATGATAAGCAGTATAGTTGAAGTACATTCACACCCCCCACCCCACCCCCACCCCACCCCCGTTACCCCCTTTTACCCCCATTACCCCCCCCCCGTTACCCCCACCCCACAACCAGTCCACACAAACACCATTAAGCCTGAGCTCTGGTCAGTTCAGTTTGGCACTACCCCATCCTACCATCTTGTTTTCCCCCACCTCCTCTCTCACTCCTAACCCATGTGACCCCAGCACTAACCATTTAACCCTAACCTGACCCTAGTAACCCTAACCTGCAACCCTAACCCTCACCTTTACACCTTCCAACCCCCCCCCCTCTCCTCCCCCCCCCCTCCCCATTTCCAGTGCATTTTTGTGAAATTTCATGCATTTTATTATATATTTGGGCAGCATGTGCAGTTCCAAGGACAGATACTCACACATTTTACTGTTGATGCAGCAGCATGCTTATCCTAAAAGTGGTTTCAGCAGGTTTCATGGTCTGCATGAGAAATCAGCTGGCACACAGGCTGTTCTCCTTAGGCAACTAGGAAAAACCTGCCAGTAGATTGGCTGCATACTTGGTGTGAGTGTGGCAACTGTTTTGGTGATTCCAAAGGGGGTAGGTTCAAAATACCTATTGCATGCTGTAAACATGGCCTGAGAGACTGTACTGGCTGATTTTGAAGATCCTAGATGATTTTGATTATGTTCAGGAACTGAAGCAGTTAGCCCGCAGCTGTGAAATCTGACTAGTTTTGAGGGGTGGTATAGGAAAAAAAGCACCAAAAAATAATCAACTGCCCAAAAGTTATCTTGTTAGGTTTATTACACACAGGACATGTGTAGCTACTTGCTGTGAAAAAATTGAGTTGATAATTTGAAAAGAACTTGTGGTTTAGTGGTCTCAATAGTTGTGCAGTCATGAAAAAAGTGTGCCTCTGCTGCTTGACTTTTCATATATGGGTTGGATCAGTAAAAGTGCTGCTGTAAGAGAACCAAGAAGTTTTGAGAGCTAATCTTTGGCAGTGTATCTTGAAAATGGATGAGGTTTGCAGTGGCAAATTATCTTTCTAGAAAAATGAGTTTAAGGGGTGTTTACAGGCTACGTGATAGTATTAGCTTCCGGGGCATGTAGTAAGAACTCGGCTAAATATAGTATAAAATCTTTGCCCCTTTTAAAATTTGTGTGCATAGTAAACAATGGCAATCTGGTGCTTTTTGTTGGCTTTGTAAACAAGTTCCATGCCAGGTAATAGTAAAATTAGGGAAAAATGAGGCTGGCTTGTGGACTATTTGTATTCATGCGCGGCTGGCACAGGAGCCAGCAGACGACCGTGGAATGAGGGGGTATGTGGTCGCTGCCAACATTGCCAAAAAACGGAATATTGGAATTTGTTTAAATTTCCTCTACGCATGGTCAGTGCACCGGAAATCACGTGCCTGTCCAGGAAGTAGGATGTCGCAAGGGTGGGTGGGTGGGTGTTTGGGGGTTTAACGTCCTTTTCCACCACATAAAGGTGATATCAAAGACGGGGCAACGAGAAAAAAGGCCAGCACAAATATTTGGCCCCAGCCGGCGGGATTCGAACTCAGGACCCGAGCATTGAGAGTCCAACGCTCTACCATTCGGCCACCCCGGCTCCCCCGTAAGATGTCGCAAGTGTGTGTGTGTGTGTGTGTGTGTGTGTGTGTGCGTGCGTGCGTGTGTGTGTGTGTGTGTGTGTGTGTGTGTGTGTGTGTGTTCGTGCGTGCGTGCTTGCATGCGTGCGTGTCCTGAGGGGTTAGCACATTTATTGTACTGGCTGTTGTCAATCTTACCTCCTTGACAGGTGGTCTGTCCTCTTCTTGGTTAGTGGTATGACGGAGGTGTCACTTCGATCTCCTATAATTATCTGTGAACGTTGCCCGCCCTGTACGTGGCTTCTGCTTCGTTTGTTTTGAGAGGGCGAGGGAGTCAAAGTTCCCTTTCTCTTTAATGGGAAGGTTTTGATCCGTTGGAGCGACAATGTGCAACCTTTTGGTGTTATAATTAGGGACGGTGTGTGTGTGTGTGTGTGTGTGTGTGTGTGTGTGTGTGTGTGTGTGTGTGTGTGTGTGTGTGTGTGCGTGCGCGCGCGCGCGCGCGCGCGAGCGAGTGTGTATGCGTGCACGTGAGCGATTTTTTGTTTGTTTTTGTTGTTGGTCGTTATGTGGTGTGTGTAGTATGTCTACTTGTCAGTTTGTTTCGAGTCATTCATTTCGTCCGAGATTTTCTCGTCTTTTTTGTTGTTGTTGTTGTTGTTGTATTTCCTCTACTTATCTACTTTTGTATTTCCTCTTATTTAATCTACCGACTGAAATATAATGAGCCCCCCAGAAATTTAACTCGATGAGACCTTTTTTTTTTTTTTTTTTTACCAGCCGTACTGTAACTGACTGGCGGACCAAGCTGTATGTAGGCTGTTTTCGCTAGCAGGGCGCAGTCTGCTCATATCAAGTTGTGTCGGCATAAAAGATTTTTTAAAAGTTTTTAAGTTGTTTCTCTATAGATATATGTTGGGAGGCGTTTTTAAGTTGTTCCTCTATAGATATATGTTGGGACGCATTTTTAAGTTGTTCCTCTATAGATGGTTGGTATTATAGGTACTCATAACATTTTAATTATGATGTTATTATTCATGTACTCTGAACATGTTAATTATGGTATTATCATAGTATATGTTATTATAATGATGTACCATTGTACTACCATACTATTATAATTATGATATATATGTTGATATTACATGCACTCTGAACATGCTAATTATGGTATTATCATAGTATATGTTATTATTATCATTATGTACTCATGCCATTTTAATTATGATGGTATTATATATATGTTGATATTGTATGCACTCATACCATTTTAATTATGATGGTGTTATTATGCTGTTGTTATTGTATTGTACATATGATAAATATAATAAACATATATCAGAAGTGGAGGTAAGGGATGGAGCGATTTAATCAAACAAGGAAACAGCTAGGTGAATTTAAGGGGTTTTGTCTTTGAGCCCCCGTGTCATTGGGCCCCCGTGTCATTGGGCCCCCGTGTCATTGGGCCCCCGTGTCATTGGGCCCCCGTGTCATTGGGCCCCCATGTCAATGGGCCCCCATGTCATTGGGCCCCCACACTAGTAAGAAAACGGGATGATGTCTTTGAGCCCCCATGTCATTGGGCCCCCGTGTCATTGGGCCCCCGTGTCACTGGGCCCCCGTCTCTTTGGGCCCCCGTCTCTTTGGGCCCCCATTTTCAGTTACCATGTAGACGTTTTTCAAGCTAAGAAACTTTTGTGAACCTGGCAGGTATGAAATGTGCAAGCTCCAGAAGGATGAATTTTGAGTGCATGGTCCATTATTAATGCAAAACAGGAAGAAAATAGCAGGAGTCGAACTGACCCGCGTTTGAACTTCAGGCACGATCAAGAAGGCAGTCTGGGCGCCGGTACTCGTGCGCGATCGGGGATCTAGCCTATGCCGCTCTAAGAATAGTTTTACTGACTTATTCGGACTTTTGCACGTGATCGTGCCTGAAGTTCAAACGTGGGTCAGTTCTATGATTGGCGAAAGCAGACAAAATTCAGTCGCAACAGACAAAAATTTTCGCGAAAAATACGTTTTTTTTCGCGACAAAACCGCTTCAATCTTTCCGCGAAAAAAACAACAACAACAACAAAAAAACCTGTCGCACTTTTTCTGCAGAAGTTGGTGTCCGTTTTTTGGCCGAAAAAAAAAAAGTTGTTTCCAGTTTGCATCTCAGCATGATCATGTTTGATTTTCTCGTTTCACATGTACAGTGGAAGTGTTTTCAGTTGTGTATGATGATTCTGCCTCAAAATAAAAAAGACAGAATAAACAATATAATCTTGTACCTACTTTGTATGTGTATGCATGTATCTATTGGGATTAAGGAGGGACGGGGCGGCCATGGGTTCACCAAGTTTGTTTTTTTCCTCGTCTACCAAGACCAAGAAGAGGTAACAGACACTTTAACATCACTAAACTTCCTTCAACTCATTCAAGAGGCTGAACTCTGCCTTTTGGATAAGTTTTTATAAGAAGATTAAAGCAAAGCTACCGTTTCAAGAAGGCAGTCTGGGCGCCGGTACTCGTGCGCGATCGGGGATCTTGCCTCTGCCGCTCTAAGAATAGATTTACTGATTTACTTCGGACTTTTGCACGTGATCGTGAAGTTCAAACGCGGGTCAGTTCGACTCCCGCTATGTTGTTTTGCACTAATAATGGATCATGCACTCAAAATTCATCCTTCTGGAGCTTGCACATTTCATACCTGCCAGGGTCACAAAAGTTTCTTAGCTTGAGAAACGTTTACATAGTAACTGAAAAATGGGGGCCCAAAGAGACGGGAGCCAAAGAGACGGGGGCCCAATGACACGGGGGCCCAATGACACGGGGGCCCAATGACATGGGGGCCCAATGACACGGGGGCCCAATGACACGGGGGCTCAAAGACATCTAGCCGAATTTAAGGTTCAAGGGAAACAATCGCGTAAAGCAAATGGCCAACAGAGGAGGGATATAGTCTCCCTTCGGCCATCCATTAAGTAACCAACAGTGGCAACAGACCGACCGACCCAACAAACAAACAAAACACACACAACTGTGCTCTTTCCAAATTACACACAATAAAAAATGTACGATACAAGTATAATAGCTAAATAAGAAAAAAAAATCTCCACGCCAGCTACTGGACAATTTATGATCACAATGTTCAAGTGAGCCTGGTGCAGTATACACATTGTATACACGCTATATACAGACAATATACACACTATGTACACACAATATACACACTATGTACACACAATATACACACTGAACATCTCCAGTTCTTTGTACAAAGCGAATGTGAAACAAATGATAACAGACAGGGAACACAGCTGATGACACGGACCGGGCGGTGACAATCGCAAATCAAGACATGTTAAAGCTCTACTATATGCAGCAGCTAAGATTCCATGAACAGTTTCAAGTTATCTTCCGCACATTGTTTCTAGGAAGGCAACATCACAAAAATCTCAAACACAAGGCACAAAGCGTGTTGTGTAATTAAGGTTTTAACTCTTACTTTGGTGATAACCCACAGTGTTGTCTGTATCCGGCTATCGTGCCGACGCGGTGTAAGGGAAATAACTAAGTTAAGAAAGTCTAAAGTCTGAACTGACTGCTCTCCTTTTGGCCAAGGAATTGAACCGGCCTCTCAGCCACAAGCTACCAGGCAAAAGCCAGTCCTTAGCAGGGTTGCACATTTAAGTCGGTCCCAAGACACTGACCTATAAAAATTTCAAATGTCCTATTTTTTCCATCTCAAGCGGACACTGATTTGTCCTATTAAAATTGCTATTGCCACTAAGTGGCTAGGACACTGTGTCCTATCACTTTGCTGTTTCCAGGACACTTTGTCCTATAGAAGCTGTGGAAAATGTGCAACCCTGGCCTTAGTGTAAAGCAAATGTAGTGACTACCAAAGTAAGTGTCCAAAGTGTCCCAGGGTGCGTTTTCTGCTTATGGTTAAACATTACTGATACCACAAAGCGCACTTGGACACTTAGTATCCCCCGGCTGGGGCCAAATATTTGTACAGGCCTTCTTCTCGTTGGCCCGTCTTTGACATCACCCTTCCCTGGTGGAGAAGGACGTTAAACTCCCAAACACCCACCCACCCCCACTTAGTATCCAGTATAACGAGAGATGTGATCTTGAGTTGTCTCCCTCACCATGTACATACAATGCTAGTACAAGTTTCGTCATGACTGCTTTGCTTCACAATACACGCATACAGATCAAGAACATTGATTTTGTTTTACACATTTTCCCCCAATTCGTCTCAAAGCAGCAAACTACACATACTGTCAGCATGTTTCACACGGACATGGATGACGTGTAGTTTTCTCTTCGCTGTCACTCATCACGCGTGTCCAGAGTGTACGGCGTGCATGGAGTATGGCCGCTATTCTCCGTACAATACTCCAGTCACAGAGACCGTTAACTGTACTCCAGCGGCGCTGTGAAATTTGTGTGTGAATATTACGCTGTACAGTTTTCCACACGTGCGAATGTCCACCGAGTATACCTTGTTTCAGAAAAGCTTGTGTTGCTGCTGCCAATGTTTCTTCTCTCTTCTGTTGGACTTCTAATGCTCGGGTCGTGAGTTCGTATCCCGGCTGGAGCCAAATATTTGTGCTGGCTTTTTCATCGTTGCCCCGTCTTTGATATCACCCGTGTGTGGTGGCAAAGGACGTTAAACACCAAACACCCACCCCCAACCCCTTCTCTCTTCTGTTTGCGCGCATCGTATATTCTTGCTTAATGTCATTGTTGCACCATTTACATTGAATACGTGTCTTGTCCCATGTACCTTGTCCATTCCTCCACACGCCGCCAGGCAAGAAGGAATAAAATCTTTTTGACATTTGACTTTGAAACACATTGTTCGTAGAGTGGTACTTAGTCACCAATGGCAATGCGAGAGGTCAGGTTCGAGTCCCACTTAGGGCGAAGATTTTTTCTTTCTCGTATGTGGCACCGATCATTCGGGCCAACCGTCGGGGGCTCTCTTCGGGTACTCCGGCTTCCTCCCCCTCTGCTTTGCCGGGAAATGTTCAGCCAACAAAAATCGAAAATAAAAACAATTATAAAATTCCGAAACTCAAATTGCTGAGCTGGCCTTCGCACCACGTGATTGTAATGTGTTCGTGTCCAGTGTGTGCGAGAATGCGTGTGTTTCACGTGAGCGGGATAAAGCGCCTATACTAATGCGATTATTATTATTAGAGTGAAAAGACATCTACACGGAGAACGTTAATACACTCATGTCGTTTTCAAACTTCGCCGGGAGAAAGCCTGTGTCTTGTCCGTACTCACGGGAGATGGTTCGCCACAGAACGTCCGCAGCACAGAACGTTTGACGACAGAAATTCGTCGACGTATGGTCGACCAAGCGGAACGTGGAAATGTCCGAGGTGACCCCTGACAAACTGTTGAAAAACTGACATGTATTGTGAAGAAAGAAAACAGTGACAATCCTGCTCAAGTGAATCGAATATCTAACTACGGGGGCAGAACGGACGGGAGGGTACCAAGAGTTTCTGGAAGGTGCAGCTCACAACTTTGACGTTTCGTCCGAAACCCCACCCCCCCACCCCCCCGAATTCCGCCAGAAGCTATCCTTCAAGCCCACGCCTTTATTACGTCTTTACGTCTTACGTGTTCGACATAATATTATGCTTGTTCGCTCCAATCAGTTATTGCCTTTCAATAATAATGTCTGTATTACATTAAGTTACATCCATTATTCGATCATTACTGATCTGATTCAGCGCTATACACGTTTTAATGACTGAATGAAAGTCTTCCTGTCACACTTCATGCACCACTCGATGTCGCCGGCTTTAGGATGGACCCACTTGTAGTAGAGGAGCTGTGTGATGATGTGCAGAAGGAAGAGCACGATGACAGTGACGATGGCCGGGATGTAGAACCAGGCGTCACGGTCTGACGTCATCACGGCCCACAAGGCCAGCATGAGGAAGTTCTCCGTGTAGAAGAGGGCGTAGTAAACCAGGTACAGGTAGCGGGAGGGACGAGGATGGCTGGGCATGTAGAACACCGTGACGTATCCAAATAGGACCCCAAACACCGCTGTCGATGCCACTCCGTGGCCCCAATCGCTCCAGACATACCACACAAACGTGACTACAAAATGAAAACCGACGATCCCAAACACCCAGTTTTCCAACGTGGAGGCGAAGAGCGCGATACACAAAACACGTCCACCAGTCTAACACACACGCCAGACAAAGTAGACGAGTTTGCAGGAGATCTTGTCTTTCTTATTTTCCGTGCTGACCTGGCCTTTGTCAATTGGCCGGAATTTCACCGCTGTTACCGCCAGGCTGGCCCAGGACGAAAGTATAGTGACTCCACGCCAAGTCCCTGAAACACATTCAGTAGGTATGTTTTGAATCGGAGGGTGTTGAGCCTGTTGGGGAGGGGTGTGATGGATGGATGGTAACTCGGTTGTTGAACAGACCGACGGATGAGAAGGAGGGAAGGAGTTCGTTTGCTTGATTCCGCCGAAAAGGGAAACGTGAATACACTTCCGAGAGTAGTGATTAACCGTGACGTCATTGTCACGACAGATCTGCGTAACAGGACCATTTCATAGTCGTTTTCTTTTCTTTTTGTCTTTCTTTCTTTCTGTGCTTCGTTCTGGAGGGGGGGGGGGAACGGGGTGTTGGACCCACTTCTCAGGTAGTGAGTTCGAATCCCGGCCGGGGTCATATATTTGTGCTGGCCTCTTCCTCGTTGCCCCGTCTTTGATATCATCCATACGTGGTGGAAAAAGACGTTAAACTCCTGAAAACCCATCCATCCTTTTTTGAGGGTTAATGGTGGGGGTTGATGGGCAAAGAGTATGGGTGCTAGGTGTCAGTCTGACAGATCTGTAATTAGTGCCTGTGGAATCAGTCATCAGCCACCCGACTCTCCTAAACCGACATACTGGTTTTTGTGTGGTCAATTTCAGTATCAGCTGAGTGACTGCAAAGCTGAGAAACCTCAGAATTTATTTAAGCATACGTATACGAAACAACAAAGGAAATATATTTATTGACCATTTCAAGCAGAGAGAGAGAGAGAAAGGGAGAGAGAGATGATGATGATGAAACGTTTTTATTCAGGTAAGAGCATTTAGGCATTGCCGCCTATCTTACAAGCTGTCCTGCTAATCTACATTCAAGCGTAAACAAACAAACAAACCCAATAATATTAACAACAAAAACACAAACAAACAAATAAAACAACAACAATCTATGAAGGAAATGAAGGAGAGAGAAAATACACATGATAAACAAACAAAACATACGTGGCATGTGCTAGTAGTAATGGCCTTATGACTTGTAAGCCATCAATAAAATGCACAAACATGTTCTATATATATATATATATATATATGTATATATAGAGTTTTCACAATGAGGTGCCCCCGATTACGGAAAATACACCACACGAGTTTGTTGATTTCGACCGTAAAACTGCGAGTTTTAACGAGCAGTTTTACGGTCGAAATCAACAAACGAGTGTGGTGTATTTTACGTAATCGGGGGTACCGAATTGGGAAAATTATTTATACCACGTCCCTACCTGCATTTCAAGTCTTATATATATATATATATATATATATATATATATATATGGTCAATGTTAGATGAGCGTGTCGTGCAGGATTTGTTTGAAAATTTTGTATGGGAGTATCCATACAAAACACAACACCGACAATCAAAACATGTAACGCGAATTCGAGAACGCGACATGCGTTTTCACATCACGTGAGTCTGTCAGCACGCGGTCGCGCATAGCACTACATGAAGTCACGCGTTTTCCGAAACACGCGGTCAGTCACACAAATCAAAACATCGCAACTATTCCATCGGCTTCGTGTCCGATCAACCAAGATTTTAAAAAAAAAAAAAACCCACAAAATTTTGGTCACAATACTAAGGTCTCTGTCAAGCAGCTTGCACTGATCATGGTATTGGCAGGTGTCAACTTGAGGCCATCTACTGAGAACAGAATCTCTGTAGCTGTCAGTCATATTTCCGTATTTGAAGAAGAACAGCCTTGAATCGTCTCCGCAGTTGTATTCAAACAAGTAATCTTCACTTCCCCTAGTATAATTTTGTTTCCGTCTCTACAGCCTGACACAATCTTTTGGTATTTCATGTTTCATGCGTGGTGGACAAGGACGTTAAACTCCTAAACACCCACCCACCCCTTATCTTGTCTTGTTTCTTTGCATAGTCTGGTTGGTTATTCCACTGACCATGTTTCTGATCTGGTCAGGCTCGTCATCAGCCTCTTCAGCCAGCTGGTTAATCTGCTCCGTTTCATCATTGCTTTCTGTGCTCAAGTTATCCATATAGCCACCAGGGACACAATTGTCAAACGTAGCCGTGCGGCACGTGCTGACATCTCTCCATTCACAGAGTCTGTACTGGGCCGCGTTTCTTAAAGCTACGGTCACAACCGGCCGTACGGGCTCCTACGGCGGGTCTACGGCCAAAAATCGTGGCAAATCTTGCGAACGGCGCACGGGCGTCCTGCGAAATTTCCAGGTCGCAAGGAGGCCGCAGAGCGCTGCGGCCGGTTTTCGACATGATCAACAAACTCTACGATCACCTGCGATTTTTTACACACTTGCGTTGGCCGCACGGCCACTGTACGGCCAACACACGATTGCCGCAAGTGCATCGTACGACTTTGACCTCTCGGGGCGAGAAAAATAGGTCACGATGGCCGCACGATGAACGCACAAGTGACGCACGGTTGTCTTGCGTGCTTCCCACAAGGACCGCACGATGGCCGCACGTGATCACAGACCGCAAGTCGGTAGTACGATGTTCCCACGATGCACGCACGTGCTCCGTGAGTGCTCCGCAAGGCTGACGCAAGACCAGGTGCGGGCCCGGGGGATGTTGGTGTGCAATGTAGAAGTGTTGCAGTGCTGTGTCAGTGTCTGTCAAGTTGTGTACGTTTCCATAGATTTGTCAAACTCTCTGTTAATAATATCCAAATCCTCTGATGTCTTCTTTCCATAAACAAACTACATGTATATATGTAGGCTGGTCCCTATATGCATGAAAAACGCGCGTCGGCCATGGCCGTCGAACGACCGACGCACACCACGCGTACAGAGCACTTACGATAGCCGTACGGCGCACGCACGACACCCGTATAGCCCGTGCAAACATCGTCAACATCGCATGAACGTCGTACGAAGGCGTACGACCTCCGTACGATAACTGCGAGGACAACGTACGATCCGTACGGCCGTCGTACGATTTTTGACCAACTGAAATCGCAAGACGTTACCCGTGCGAGACTTGCGGGGAACGTACGCCATCGCACGTATATCGTACGCACGATTTGCAACCTTAATTTTTTTTTTCAGATCGTAGAAGCCGCAGGCCGCAGACATTTCGTGGAGATCGCAAGCATAAAAAAATCGTGCGGCCGGTTGTGACCGAGGCCGTAGGCGAGCGTTCCGAAACGTTCCGGGGCGCTTTGCTATGAAACCGTTTGCATGCAACTTGCCCGCACAAAACAAACATCATAAGCAGAAGATAAGCAATCTAGAATACCGAAAATGAGAGAAAGAAAGACAAACCTTCAAACTTCCAAACTTCCAAACAAACAAACACCCCCCCCCCAAAAAAAAAATAAAAAAATAAATAAATAAATAAATAAAATAAAATAAAAAATAAAAACAACAGGTCACAGAAAGCTAAAATCACCAAAAAACCAACGGGGAATCATTGAAGCGCAGAGGGATCTCGGGAATACAAAAGATGGTTATACTAGGTGCTTGTGGTATTTAAATACAGCCACTGTGATCAAGCAGGATAAACTGGGGCTTACAAAGCATGGGGCATGTACACACCACTGATCAAACTAACTTAAGATACTGGAGTTTTAAGATGGATGGAAGTGTTTATACAAGCGGTCCTTAAACTGAGAGAGAGAGAGAGGGAGAGAGAGAGAGAGAGAGAATCGTTTATCGTACGGTTCCGTCACCGTCATTACTGGCAACATACCTGCAGCTCCATCGTCGTCTGGTTTTTCTTTGAATGTAATGTACAGCTGAAAGCACAGCTGTGGCGCCGCCTCCAGGAAACCCTCTAACAGCCGCAGCAAAACGGTCCCTTCAGCTGTGCGAGTGTAACGTTTGTCTTCTTCTTCTTCTCGCTCTCCTTCCCTGTGGCGGGCACGGCTCTTCATCCCGTAATACATCATCTCCACCATCCTTACAACGACACGAAATGCATTGTTGCCATGATTATACTGGACTGTTGGCACAGCACGATCAGAACAAAATAATCTAGAATGCTGAAAGGGCGTATAAAGTGAGCACAGAATGTATGGCTCTGTGAAAGTCGATGTGTGTGTGTGTGTGTGTGTGTGTGTGTGTTATATTTTAAGTAAAGTGGGAGTACATTCTCATGACAACCAGGAATGCACTTATTTATAGTGCATATGCACTGACATGTCTTCGGCCCCAATTGCACGTCTAAACCCATCATTAAAGTTAAAGGTTTGATTGACATAGATGAAACTGACAACCTCAGTAAACACATTGGAGACACACGTTATACATAAGCTTCAACCCGTAACCGATATTCAGTATCAGTTGTTACTTACGCGATCACCGGCGACAGTCCGAGAATCAGGAAGACGATTCTGCAGACCCACCAGACTGTAGGAACGTTCTTGTTAAAGAATAGACCTAAACCGAAGAAAGAGACGACGATGTAAGCGAGACCGATGAACGCCGATGTCAGTCCCCCGTAAATCACATGTCCGTCCAGAAAGTAGGATATCGCTAACTGAAGATCAGTAGCGATGTCCACAATGTAGAGAATGATGCCCACGATTCCAAGGACGAAATCCAACCTTGTGAAGCGGCCATGGTGTGTGTCATTCACTTGTTGCCATCGCTGTTTGGCCAAGCTGTCCTTGGTTTTCTTTGAGTGTGGGGTTTGTGTATCGTCACTAGAAATAACTTCCTGTTCTAGCGATTCCATCAGGTTCTCTTCTTGCATGACATCTTTATCATGACTTGCTGTTTGAGGTGCTGTTGGTGCTCATAGAGTATCGTCTGCCATGACATCACCAATAGTGGAGCCGTTAGTCTGAAGTTCCGTTGATACCTATACAATATCGTCTGCAATGACGTCATCAGTGGTAGAGCCTGTAGAGTGAAGTTCTGTTGCTGGTAACAGAGTATCGTCGGCCATGGCATCATCAGTAGTAGAGCCTGTAGAGTGAAGTTCTGTCGCTGGTAACAGAGTATCGTCTGCCATGAAATCATCAGCAGTAGAGCCTGTAGACTGAAGTTTTGTTGATGCTAAGAGAGTGTCTCCTGTTCCGGCATCATCAGCGTGTCGTGTGAGGTCTTGTTGGGTCACTTACTGTGTTGCTCATTGTTCTGTCAGGAACGGGTGGTAAAGTTATGCTGTAGTCAGAATGTTGGACGAATTTACACTCAAAATGTTTGCTACTGGTTGTGTTCCACGGTGCTGCTGGATATCGTCCTGCATCATATACACTATACAATAGATGATGATACTCTCGATGACGAAGATGATGTGGTTGATCTGATTTGTGTGTTCCTGTCTCTAGCCAGGTTTAAAGTAATTACACGTACAGTAAAAGCGACGTATTCAGTCACTGCCGTATGGCCATTGACTTTTTCTTTCGGCTGAATTCCGTTGGTGACGAAGTAAAGCCCACCACCACACACACAATAACTTCACTCTGTTGCTGACTGAAATATTCTTTCATATATTCCACCTAAGTGAAATTAAGTTTGCACGCTGGTGAACTCCATCCCAGAATTTCCCAGTTTGGTTTCCAATGTAATTTAAATGCGCAGTTACTGTGTCAGGCCGTCTGTTGAAAGACACAAACATAAATGAAATTACAGCTCCAAACGACGAGCACAACAGCATACAGAACAATTTAAAATACGGTTCATAGGGTCAAGTGCATCTTTCTGAAACTGTCTTCCTCTCTGGTTATCGAACAGGGAAACACTCGATGCTGTGGCGGGCGAAAGCGAACAACGAACGGCGATGTGACTGGCAAACACGGTTTTACACACGGTTCACCAGTGCACGTCCTTCCGCTACTGTCTCCATCTTCGGTCTCTAACGATATCCAACAGGAAACACTCGGTGCTGTGTGTGGGCGAAAGAGAGTAACGAATCTGACAAACATAAGCAATGGACAGTGAGCAAGAATCATTGTTGTTGTTGTTGTTCTTGTTGTTGTTGTCGTTGTTGTCTGACACTGAATGTGCAGGTTTGGAAATGAATGCTGCTGCTCTCAGCGGTTTGAATCTAGGCACATGAACTTCAAAACGCTCAGACACGAGTTACTTTGCTTTATTGTTTGCAAAACGCGTAGGATACGATTACAGCAAATCATGAACAAGCAGCAGCGAAGCTGAACATATACTTGGAAAACTACAAGGAAACTGCACCATCCTAACAAAAACCAAGAAGAAGAAGAAGAAGAAGAAAAAAACAAACAAAAAAACCCACTTCATGTGCTGTCACAGCACTGATCTTTTCTGTTTTCTTCAGTCTCTTAATTAGAGTGACTGTCGTTACCTCATAATAATAATAATAATAATAATATGTAGCGCGAAATCCCTCTAAGCGATTTACAAAGCGACGTTTAAGATTTAACACATAAAGCGGCAACACACACACACACACACACACACACACACACACACACACACACACACACACACACACACACACACACACACACACACACACACACACACACACACACACACACAGAGCCGTGCTGGCATTAAAGCCAGCCGAGGAAGTTCATCGATGAAAAAGCTGACGTGAAGTGTGCTTGGTCATGTAACTGTGTTATTTTGCCCTCTGACGTTGGTCATGAAACAGCATATTGTTCTCGAAACACCCAGGACAGCGTTCTAGTCTTTCTTCTTTTTTTTTCCTGTATTATCCTATAACAGGAAAATTCGGGCGCGAGGGCAGCGGGGGTGAGGGGTAGGGGGTGGGGGCGGGGGTGGAAGCGCCTTGCATTTGTACAATGCAACCCGTATACTAGTATTTGAAGCACTGAAAACGTTGACAACCCTGTTTGTCCACACTAATCGTATCTGACTTCGATGACACAGCTCGAACTGAGGTGGCAAGAGTTTCTGGAAGGTGCAGCCCACAACTTCGACTCCTAAGTTACGGTGTGAATGTTGTGGTTTAGGCTGCCTTTGCAAGTTTCCTACCATCCGCTTGCATGAACGGAGAGATACACGCAACACAAAGGGAAAAACACGGGCGGTCGGTGGTCTAGTGGTTAAGAGACTTGTCACCAATGCGAGAACCTGAGGTCAGGGGTTCGAGTCCCACTCGGGGCAAAGAATTTTTCCTTCTCGTATGTGGCACCGTTCATTCGGGCCGATCGTCGGGGGTTCTCTCCGGGTACTCCGGCTTCCTCTCCCTCTGCTTTGGAAATGTTCAGCCCATCAAATTTGAAAAATAAATGCAATTCTAAATTCCGAAATTTAATTAGCTGAGCTGACCCTTCGCACCACGTGATTGTAAAGTGTTTATGTCCAGTGGGTGAGAGAATGCGTGTGATTCACGTGAGCGTGCGTGTTGGGTTCAGTTCGCGGCGCTTTGAGCCAATTCACGAAATTGGGTAAAGTGCCTATACAATATTCATTTTTATTATTATTATTATTAAAAATAAGCTTCCGGTACGATATTTATTAATACATTAAGACACCGTTGTAACAGAAGTCACACAAATCATTGTTAAAGCTAATAATATTATATTTGTCGTCAAATATGAATAACGACTAACTTCATTAAGGCACATATTCAGGTGAGAGGGGTTGGGGAGTTAGAAGTATGTGAACATTTCACAATCAAATGCCAGAAAATTAGAAGGGAAAGCACTAAAAGAAAAAACGAAAAACAAGAAACAACAACAACAGCAAAAAAGGACAGTCACGATACTCGGGTAAAATATTTTTTTAACAACAAACCAAAGAAGACGGGATGGGTGGGTGGGCGTTTGGGAGTTTAACGTCCTTACATGTGCGCTCGCTCGCTGGCCACATTCAACGAGAAGGAAGACGAGAGCACACGCATTCAGTATCGGTAATGTTGTGTTTGTAGTTACTACTTGATGGGCCAAAGCCTGTCCCATCCTACACCTCAGCCAGCCTGTCCCACACTACCTCCTCAATGCCTCAGCCAGAATGTCCCACACTACATAAGCAGTGCATCAGCTAGCCTGTCTCACACTACCTCCTCAGTGCATCAGCTAACCTGTCCCACATTACCTCCTCAGTACATCAGCCAGCCTGTCCCACACTACCTCCTCAGTACATCAGCCAGCCTGTAACACACAACCTCCTCAGTACATCAGCCAGCCTGTTCCACACTACCTCCTCAGTGCATCAGTCAGCCTGTCCCACACTACCTCCTCAGCAAGCCTGTCCCACACAACCTCCTCAGTACATCAGCTAGCCTGTCCCACACTACCTCCTCAGTGCATCAGTCAGCCTGTCACACACTACCTCCTCAGCAAGCCTGTCCCACACTACCTCCTCAGTGCATCAGCCAGCCTGTCCCAAAATAGACCCCTGTCAGACTCCGTGTGCGGAAACTCGATGTAGGAGGCGGCCTGGATGTTGAAGAGAACCTCACGCGGCAGCTCGTGACTCGGAACTTGCTCGTACAGCAGGAAGAGCAAGACGTCACGTCCGGTTTCTGCAGCCTCCATCAGCGCCATCTGCAGCTCGTAGTGACACCAGTCGGACGCCAGCAAGGCGCGGGTCAGCACCACCAGCGTGCGCCGGCTTCGCTGAACGGAGTCCACGATGTTGGAAGCGATGTATTGACCTGCATGTGAATAAAAGAATACATCTGAGTGAAGAAGGAAAGAAACAGACTTATTATGTATTAACTTGAGATGGCTCGGCATGTGTTTTTTTTTATATATATACAATGCACGGAGGGAGACAAATACAAAACGAGTCTGTTAACTCGTATGAAACACAAACCTGGCACAAAGTCCCTCTCGTGGATACACAGCTTGAGTCCCCGGCCTTCCTCCAGCTCTTCCTTCAGCTCGCCGTCCACAAACTCCATATCCTCCCCGGCAAACGACACGAAGGCGTCGAACTTGAACCCGTCGTCAAGGTGACGCTTGTTCCGCTGGAAGCTGAGCCGGGTGGCGTAGTACAGATAGCGCAACTTCCACCGGAAACGGTAAACCAGCGCCACCACCAGCAGGACCACAAACAGCAGACTGGAGGCCACAGCTCCCACGAACACTCCCACGTAACTACCGCAGGTTCTGTCCAACTGGTTGATAGTAATCCAGATATCCGCCATCATCATTTTAGAACCGTCCTCCATCTGACAGTAATAGTCTTTATGCGTACCGAAGTCGACTCTTGTGTCCCTGACCCATTTTAGGAAGTCGATATTCTGACACGTGCAGCCGATGGGATTGAGGGTCATGTTGACAGTGATGTGGCGTATCTCGGCCAGTGAGTCCAGATGGTCGCGGACTGACTTTGGAAGGGTGTGAAGCTGGTTGTCTGCGAGATCCAGATGGACCAGGTTTTTCATGTGGGAGATGTCATGCACGAACGAGCCCATTGCATTCACTTTCAGTGACAGCAGTTCCAGGTTGGTCAGATTGATAAAGGTGGAGTTGTCAAGGTCACCAAGGTCGTTCCTTGACATGTTCAGTACCTTCAGTTTGCGAAGCCCTCCCAGAATGGCACCATCCTCGTTGAAGTACCGGAAGACACGTCGAAGCCGATTACCGCTGATGTCCAGGACCTCAAGGAAAGGAAAGCTGCTGAGGAACTGAGGGAAAATCGCATTCCCGAAAGAATTGGAAAGTTCAAGTTCCTTCAGGTTTTCCAGACCTGTCACGGGACCTTTCCAAATGCGGAAATGGTTCTCCCCGACAACCAATCTTTCCAAACTGTTGTTCGGGTTGACAGGGATCGACATCAGTTTATAGAACAACCCAAAGTGCCTGGCCTTGAATATCCTTAGTTTTGGGGGAAATACAAATTCCCGGTATTCCGTTTCCAAGGATTCTGCCCCTCTAGTTCCTGCACCAGCAGAAACACAAACAGAACCGGAGTCGGGTCTGTCTTGCGGATTAGAAAGAAAAGGAGCTCTCAGTTGAGGGGTCCAGTAACTGTTGTAGCCGTTAATGTGAAGAACCTCCAGCTTTTCCAGGCAAATCAGATCGTTCAGATAGGGGGCAAGCTGCAGAAGGTTAGCGTCCAAGTATGCGTGTGTCAAATTTGGGGGTGTTCCGTTGCACAACGCCCCCTCCTCAAAAGATACAATTCTGTTAAATCGCGCCGATAATCGCCAGAGATACCTCAGGTCCTTGAAGTATCGGAGGTGGTAAGCTGTTATCTGGGTGCCAAGATCCCAGGAGGAAACCACGGAATTGATTTCAAGGATCTCCAGTTTCGTCTTCGCCAGACCTTCAAACGCGTCACCCAGGCGGTCGAAGCCCAGGGCGAAGTTGAAAGACAGATCCAGAACGCGCAGGTCTTGCAGTTCTCCGAATGTGTCTGCCGTGAGGTTGGTGATGCGGCACTTGGAGATATTCACGTGCTGCAGATAGGGAGCATTGACCAAGGTCTCCGGGGACATGTCCCCCAGGAAACAGTTCCCTTTGTTCCCGCTGAGGTCCAGGAAAGTGAGCTTAGTGAGATTCCGGAATCCAGGTCCTAAAGTTCTGTTCTCCAGACCGTCCATA
This sequence comes from Batillaria attramentaria, assembly GCA_018292915.2. Taxonomy (NCBI): domain Eukaryota; kingdom Metazoa; phylum Mollusca; class Gastropoda; family Batillariidae; genus Batillaria; species Batillaria attramentaria. Next base: position 51,178 of record JACVVK020000242.1, read on the forward strand.
TACAGCTCACGTAGACTGGGGAGGTGGGAAAGCGCCTCGTCGGGGTAATCAAGCTGCATTTCTGATGCGTCTGGTTGAGATACCTGATCGTGTATAGATGCACCTGACCTGAGCTCCGGACTGGGTGCTTCTCCTTGGTCATCTGAGCTGGGTAACGTGGGAGGTACTACTGCACTGTGGATGTCCGTCTCCAATCTGTCGTTCCCAAGAGAGCCAGATTCCGACGAAAACTGTGCTACTGAGCGACGGGAAGGAGACTGCGCTGAAGCCACAGACTGATGACTTTGAGAGCGTTTTCTGGCGTTGTTCTCCAGACGTAGCACCTGTAAAGACGTCAGCGGCCTGTAGACCCCCGCAGGGTATGTCGCCGGACTCAGCCTGAGATGATTACCAGTCAGGTTCAGCGCGATGAGCCTGCCAAGACCAACGAAAGCGTTCTCCTCGATCGTGTGAATGTAGTTGAAGGCCAGGTCCAGTGTCAACAAGTGTGCCAGCCTGCTGAAAGTGGAGTCCGGGAGCCGCGTCAGATTGTTACGTGTTAGAAGCAGGGTGGTGGTGTTGGAGGGGATGCTGGGAGGGACCTGGTGGAGATTCTGTCCCCTGCAGTTGACAACAAGGCCGTGCGGATGAACGGAGTCAGTGTCGCACTTGCAGGAATCCAGGCAGGGCCATGATGTGAGATGAACGGGGGTTGGAGTCAGATGGAGGAGGACTAGGAGGACAGTTGTGTGAGCTGACATTTTTGCTGCGAAAAGAAAATAAAATCAGCTGCAAAGAAACAAATGAATGAAATAAAATCAGTGAAAACCATCAGCCAGTAGGAGTTTCTCTGTTGCAAGTTCGTATCACTACAATGAGGAGATTTCTTTTTTTATTGTTCCCGTCTACGAAATGTTCATCGCAGTAGGCAGAAAAAAAATAAAAATCCGCTCATGCTCCTCCCATAGTCTGTCCTTTCTTGCTGAGACATTAGGCGCAGTGGTAACAGTAGAAAGAGAAATAGAACTACTGAGAAGGAAATAGCAAAGAAACACAACAACAAAATCCACTCCAACCCCCACCAACAAAACCAACAAGAAAAACAAACCCAACAACAACAACAACAGCAACAACAACAACAGCAGCAACAACAACAACAGCAACAACAACAAAAACAACAGCAACAACAAAACAGCAACAACAGCAACAACAACAGAAACAACATCAACAATAACCCCAAAGCGTTCTGTCCTTTCCCGTTCAACAATGGTGCTTACAACATTACAACTTCTGCTATCTTTTAAGGTTTTATCTGGCTCATTTCAATCTATCCTTTGTTTTGGGTTTTATCACTGCCACTTGTTCTTGGTTTTTAATCTTGGTCTCCGCCTGTCCTTTATTTTTCCTACTCAGCTGTGTGTGTGTGTGTGTGTGTGTGTGTGTGTGTGTTATCTTACTTTTAAAGTTGTTCTTACGTAGTGTACTTTGAGTGAAAGTTTTTTTTTTCGGTTTTAGATTGTAAGGCTCCTAGAGCTCGCTCCCCGGGGATACATTCATATAAATGTTATGATTATTATTATTATTATTAATGAGAGAATTCTGCAATATCTCCATCCACATTGAAATTTCCTCACTGAGGCTTAGGACGAATGAGGAAGTATCTCATCTTCTCCTTCACAATCACCTTCAGCAAATGAAGGTGCAAAGTAGTCAAAGCCACGTACACGACCACTTACCTTGGATCTGGAGCATTGTCTGCCAGCCTTTAGCCTTGTCCTCTTTCGTTTCCCTCCAGGATATCTCGAGAGTTGCCCGAGCTTGCCGGCCTGTACCAGCCTCTGACCGTAGCCTGTATAGAGGACCCGAGCGCATCCGGGCTGTGTGTGTAGGAAGCGTTGTTCCAGCAACATGAATATTGACAGAAACCACAAATAACGCTAACGGCCAGGAAAACTTTGAAACTCATATGACGGAAACTCTGAAACAAAGCCCTCGCCACCCTGGGAAGGGAAGTACAAACAAATCATCGATGGGGTGAACGCTTATGAGACGACAGTGGGTGAACGAATTCTTTCCGGGTGCACCGAGCCCCGTGACTGGCCCGTGTGAAAAAATTGTTAAAGTCCCTCCGTCCGACGTTTCTGGGCTTACAAAGCCTGTGGACATGTAGTTCGGCCAAGAAGATTTGCCAATAAGATTTTTTTTTATTGCCGGCTCTGAGCCCAAGGGGCTTTTAAAGCCACGATACAATCAAAGTTATATCACCACGGGCGGCTATGTCAATATGTACATCTATATAATAAGCGGCTAGCGTCTGTGTGTGTGTGTGTGTGTGTGTGTGTGTGTGTGTGTGTGTGTGTGTGTGTGTGTGTGTGTGTGTGTGTGTGTCTGTGTCTGTGTGTCAGGGGTTGGCGTCCAAACGAGTCAGCCGATTGCCACCAAATTTGCCATGAGCCTAGACAAGTAACAACAAGTAAACTGGTATAACTGAGCGAAGCCGGGTACTCTGCTAGTATATTATAATCAAAATCGCCGTCACTACACATTTCCCGCACACATACACAAACAATGAGTACATAAACATTACTGGTATGGTGCATAGTACAGCTACCGGAAAATATGCCCAAGAAACGAGTAACGCAGACATGCTAGAAACAGTATTAAATTTTACAATATGAGTTGACAGACATAAGCGAAGAAAGTCACAAATCAAAATAATGAGGATATTACTGCTATAAAGCGTGACAGTTTCAGTAGTCGTCGGGTAACCCATGAGTGATCGGGCAAGTTACATCCTGGAATAGGGATCCAAGCAAACAAACTGTTTGATGGCTACATCTTTTGTGTGGTGGCTAAGCATAGGAAAACGTCAGGCTAATGTCAGAAAAAAGGACAGCGTACCTAAGCTGTACGATGGTGTTTACTAGCTGAGCTTGACTGAAGTTAGAATGGGATCCCCTATGGCCAACGTCGAGTCTCACCTCGCAGTGTTAGCGTTGGACATTTTCCACTGAGACACGCACGCACTGTAGCTTGTAGGGCTACAGTGTATATTTTCATGGAGCGTTATTCAGCGTCAATTGTGTCCTATCATTATATGTGACCCGTTCTCACAAAAGGGACCGTCAGTCGCGGTAGGCTGAACGCCGCCACAGGCGACAAGAGTGCCGGGGGTCAGTATGGCCGCCTTGTGAGTAGCCAACTTCAATTGCTGATGTCTCTGTCAATTTTAGTAGTAGAGCTTACATTCTTATATTGAATTATACTGCATAACCAGTAGATTGCAGTGGTATACATATCTCAAAATTGACAATTTCGACTTATGATCCCTTTTGTGAGAACGGGTCACATATAACTGTTGGTCCAGCCACCACAGAGATATTAATGTGTTGACATTTTTCCTATGGTTGGATCCATGACCTCGATTACAGGAGAGAGACATCATGACTAGTGGACCTGGTAGTGTTTTGGTGATGTCTGTAGCATCGCACCACGTGGGCACATGCACAGTTTCATCCTGACACAGCCTGGAATATTCAGCAGAGGCCGAAACGCACAGCTCCTTCCACGGTCTTATCCCTTAAGAGCCCGACCACCCCCCTGCCCTCCCGTATGTGGTGGAAAAGGACGTTAAACCCCCAAACACCCGCCCACCCCTTGCCCTCCACATGAAAAGACTTGTTAAAAAGAACAAGCCGCTGCGCACCAGTAGGGGCCACTTCAAGCCACTATCACGCAAGGCGTGGGTGTTCCCCGCTGGTCGCGAGACCCGCTGCAGATTGCGTAATAGTGGCTTCAAGTGGCCTCTAGTGATTTGAAGGTTTCAAGTAAAACTGCGATTTTGCATGCGCTTTTAAGCGGGGAGCCGGGGTGGTCGAATGGTAGAGCGTTGGACTTCTAATGCTCGGGTCGTGAGTTCGATCCCGGCTGGGGCCAAATATTTGTGCTGGCTTTTTTAATCGTTGCCCCGTCTTTCATATCACCCCATGTGGTGGAAAAGGACGTTAAACCCCCAGACACCCACCCACCCGCGCTTTTAAGCGTGAACAAACAATTTACCAGACGAGCTTCGGTCGCTGAAGTCCTCGCTTACACGTCAGCGAAGGTCAGTGAATTGCATACAGAGCTCTACTAAAATGAAGTTAGGCTATTTCCAAAGTACATGCGCATCCCCAAGCATACACGTTCCAAAACAAAAGTTGTCACATGTGAACTTTGAAATGTCGGAATGTAGGCCTTTAACTAATTGTAGCTTTGCGGACAAATGTTTGTCTGTATTGGGGTTCAACCTCGCATGGTAAAGGCGGAAATGTCACTGACGTAGTCTTGGCAATACGAGCCCACGCCTTTGATTTATGTCATGTTAACTTATCCGCGAATGACCCAGGAAGGTTTTTTTTCTGTTAAAATAGCCGCTAGTCACACGTGACACGGGGAAGATCAATGTTAACTTCCTCTGACAGAAGCTTGGCATTTTCCCACGTTACTTTGTCATTAAAAATGTGACAAATGAGCAGATTTCTGCACAGTACATTCGCAAAGAGGCGTACAGTTGAATTTGTAACAAGTAAGAGGCAACGAGAAACAATCCAGTAAAGCCACCAAGCCACGAATTAAACCCATGACCGGCGCATTGGCGGTCACACCTTCTTTACACAACACACACACACGCGCGTGCGCGCGCGCGCATGTACACACGTACACACACACACACACACACACACACACACACACACACACACACACACACACACACACACATGCACGCACGTACACACGCGCACACACACACACACACACACACACACACACACACACACACACACACACACACACACACACACAAACGAACGCACAACGGTTTTCCAATATATTTTACCCCAATTGTCCACGTTGTACCACTAGTTTATTTCATACGTCACCACACACCGTGTCAAAAGTACCGTGCATTTTGTGTAAGTACAATGGCTTGTGTTTCACCTCGCCAGTTCGACAGATCTGAGACACTAGCACTACAGTTTGTGCGACACGCTACGGTTAAAATCAAGACAGCAACACGCTGGTGAAGTTTCAGCAAAGTAAGGCACACCGCACATCAGACAGCCGCTCCCATACTACCTCCTCAGTACATCAGCCAGCCTGTCACACATAACCTCCTCAGCGTATCAGTCATCCTGTCTCACACTGCCTCCTTAATGCATCAGCCAGCCTGCCCCAAACTACCTCCTCAGCACATGTCAGCCTGTCTCACACTGCCTCCTCAGTACATCAGTCAGCCTGTCCCACACTACCTCCTCAGTGCGTCAGCCAGTTTGTCCCACACCACCTCCTCAGTGTACCAGCCAGCCTGTCCCACACTACCTCCTTAGTGCATCAGCCAGCCTGTCCCAAAATAGACTCCGGTCCCACACTACCTCCTTAGTACATCAGCCAACCTGTCCAACAATACCTCCTCAGTGCATCAGCCGGCTTCTCCCAGATTACCTCCTCGGTGAATCAGGCAGCCTGTCCCACACTACCTCCTCAGTGCATCAGCCAGCTTGTCCCACACCTCCATCTCAGTGAATCAGCCAGCCTGTCCCACACTACCTCCTCAGTGCATCAGCCAGCCTGTCCCACACTACCTCCTCAGTACTGTACATCAGTCAGCCTGTCCCACACTACCTCCTCAGTGCATCAGCCAGCCTGTCCCAGAAGAGATCCCTGTCCGACTCCGTGTGCGGAAACTCGATGTAGGAGGCGGCCTGGATGTTGAAGAGAACCTCACGCGGCAGCTCGTGACTCGGCACGTGCTCGTACAGCAGGAAGAGCAAGACGTCACGTCCGGTTTCTGCAGCCTCCATCAGCGCCATCTGCAGCTCGTAGTGACACCAGTCGGACGCCAGCAAGGCGCGGGTCAGCACCACCAGCGTGCGCCGGCTTCGCTGAACGGAGTCCACGATGTTGGAAGCGATGTACTGACCTGCAGGAATGAGAGAGGAAAACAAAACTTCGCAAATGAGAATAACTGGCATTGTTAATAACCAGCTGCCTCGTTATTCTTTTGGAAGAAGAAGAAAAATGCGGAGAAGAAACGAAGTCAAGCAGTACAAAGTTTTTCAGTATTTACGTCTTCTGGTACACAGGGAGACAGTTGAGCATATTTGATCAAGGAAGCTGTGCAAATGACTGAAGTTTACAAGAAGGACACTAAATATGCTTTCAAACCTGGCACAAAGTCCCTCTCGTGGATACACAGCTTGAGTCCCCGGCCTTCCTCCAGCTCTTCCTTCAGCTCGCCGTCCACAAACTCCATATCCTCCCCGGCAAACGACACGAAGGCGTCGAACTTGAACCCGTCGTCATGGTGACGCTTGTTCCGCTGGAAGCTGAGCCGGGTGGCGTAGTACAGATAGCGCAACTTCCACCGGAAACGGTACGCCAGCGTCACCACCAGCAGGACCAACAAAAGTAGAGAGGAGGCCACAGCTCCCACGAAGACTCCCACGTAACTTCCACAGGTTCTCTCCAGGTTTTCGATAGTTCCTAAGATGTCTGACATTGGCTTGAGCGAACCGTCGGCCAGCAGGCAATAGTAGTTCTCATGGGTGCCAAAATCAACTTTTGAGCCCCTGATCCACCTCAGGAAGTCGATATTCTGGCACGTGCAGGCAATGGGGTTGTAGGTCATGTTGACACTAACGTTGTGACGCTCGGCCACCGAATCCAAATGATCGCGAACCCATTTGGGCAGAGTGTTCAACTGGTTCTGGGAAAAATCCAGGTGCTGAATGTTCTCCATGTGTGAGATATTGCAGTCGAAGTAAGCCATTCCATTAACACGAGCGTACAGTCGTTTTAAGTTGTGAAGGCCCTCCAGGGTGTGTTTACGAAGACTTCCAAGATCGTTTTGAGAGATGTCCAATATTCTCAAACTCCGCAGTCCCCTCAGGAGTCTACCCTGCAGGTCATTTCTAAACGCGGACCTGAGCCTGTTTCCTGCGATAGCTAATATCTCAAGTGACGGGAAACTGGCGAAGAAGTCGTCACGAATGTCGCTAGTGAACGTGTCCTCAAGATAGAGCTCAGTCAGGTTCTCAAGTCCCGTAACCCGCCCGCTCCACACCGGGAAATGGTTCTCTCCCATGTCGATCCTCATCAAGGTGTTGTTTGGGCTGACGCGGAGTCTCTCCAGCTTGTAGAACAACCCAAAGTGCCTGGCTTTGAAAATCTTAAGCCTTGGGGGGATAAGGAACTCTTTCTCCACGCTTCCAAAGCTCTGGCGCTGACGTGTTTTTTCTCGATGATCTGCAGCTTGTCTGTATTGACTGTCGGAACGAACGCATTGTTCCATACAGCTGCTTGTCCAACCCTCATCGCTTTGGTCAGCAGAATCTGGAGGTCTGAGTGGAGGAGTCCAGTAGTCGTCGAAGCCGTTGATGTGAAGCAGCTCAAGACTTTGCAGACAGTCAATGTCGTTCACGTAGGGCGCTAGTTCCAACAGGTTTGCGTTCAGGTAAACCTGTGTCAGATTTGGCGGCACTGACGTACACAGGACACCGTTCTCGAACGCCTCGATCCTGTTGAACCGCACGCTGAGTTTTTCCAGATATCGTAAGTTTTTGAAATGACGTAAATGGGTTGAGTTAATGGTGAGACCCAGCACTTTGTCAGGAACGATCGCGTCTATGGTGAGATTCTCAAGCCTGGTTTCAGACAAACCTTCAAAAGCGTCTCCGAGGTCGTCAAACCCTAGTGCCTGGTTGAAGGAAAGGTCCAAGTCACGAAGGCTCTTTACAGAGCTGAACGTGTCTGGCGCGAGGTGTACGATGACACAGTCCGACAGGTTTAGACGCTGCACGTGCGGCACGTTGGCAAAGGTTTCACGGGTCAATGTGCTCATTCCACAATAGCCGGATTTTCCGCTAAGGCTCAGGGTGGATAGATTAGTGAGACTGAGAAATCCTGGTCCGAAAGTTCTGTTGGCCAGCCCGTCAATGTACAGCTGGCGTAGACTGGGTAGACGTGACAGCGCCTCGTCTGGGTAGTCCAGCTCAACCTCCTTGGTGACCCTGAGGTTCGTGGCAGAAGTTGGAGATTGCGCCCTTTGCGCACTCAAAGAGGATGCCTGCCGTCTATTTCTACCCACAATTCTTGCAAGGGACACAGCATCACCAGACCGGTGAGAGACTTCAGAGTCTTCGAGCTGGGAAGGAAGGATAGACTCCGGCGTTGTTTCTTGACCAGGACGGTCGAAATGCTTCGGGACGTACATGCGAGTCAGGTGCAAAATCTGGAGCGACACCAACGGCTGAAAAACGAGCTGCGGGTAAGTGGTGGGTCTGAGCGGGAGATAGTTGTTCCGTAGACAGAGGCTGTACAGCTGACCGAGTCCCACGAACGCGTCTTTCTCCACCTGGCTGATGTCGTTGAAGGACAGGTTGAGGTGCTTTAGGAAAGCGTGGTGGCGGAAGCTGTTGTTGCGGATGACGTTCAGGTGGTTGTGAGCCAACAGCAGGGTGGTGGTGCTAACCGGAATGTCCTCAGGCACTTCGTGAAGGTTGGCGTGCGAGCAGTTCACGCGCAGTCCGGCAGGGTATGAAGGGTCAACGCCACAGGAACAGGACTCGGGGCAGGCCGAGTGTTGGTCTGCGAGCGAAGGGAAGGACATGACGACAATGACCAGTGTAAGGTGCAACAGCGGAACAGTCATCCTGAAATACAATAATTATGACCATGAGAACGACAGAATACAGAATACAGAATACTTTATAAACCCCGAGAGGGCAATTGCTTTTCTGTGCCACACAATCAACAAACATTTTTCCTAAATAAGAGTACCAATATAACCATTCGAAAGAGGTAAAACTAACATGACCAGTGAAATTACTGGAGATCAAGAAAAGTGACTGTGTAACACACTATCACATACATGCACATTCATCAGCTGGTACATGTACACTCGGGGAGCCGGGGTGACCGAATGATAGAGCGTTGAACTTCTAATGCTCGGGTCTTGAGTTCGTATCCCGGCTGGGGCCAAATATTTGTGCTGGCCTTTTCATCGTTGCCCCGTCTTTGATATCACTCGTATGTGGTGGAAAAAAAAACCCGTTAAACCCCCAAACACCCACCCCCACATGTACACTTATTCCAGAATTCACTCTACACGTTCACTCATCTCTCTCACTCTCCCCCACCCCCTCCCCCCCCACACTACCCTCCCCCCCCCTCTCTCTCTCGCTCTCTTGCGTTCTGTTTGAGTTGGCAGCTCTGAGAGCCATCGGCACACTTGTTGGATTTACGAAAAGGTACGGCCTGTTCTGTTGACTATGACATGATAATACGATGATGATATGACATGATAATACACATGTACATGTACATAACACGGACAATTCAGGGACAGACAGACACACTTACTGCATAATTATCACACACTCATTGAATCAGTTATGACTCGGTGCAAGACAACTTGCACTGAGAGAGAGAGAGAGAGAGAGAGAGAACCCAAACCCCCTCTCTCTCACACACACACACACACACACACACACACACACACACACACACACACACACACATGTGGCAGAGTGTATGAAGTATGAATGTGGCAGAGTGTTTGAAGTATGAATGTGGCAGAGTGACTGAAGAATGAATGAAGCAGAATGAATGAGCAGATGAGAGGAAGAGAGTTGGTGTTGTTTGGCAGTTGGTTTGTGGGCTGGGTGCCATGCAAGGGTGTAGACAGTACGCGATATGCTTGGTCACAGTTAGTGATAAGTTACAATAAATTATAGAAGTTAGTAACATAAAATGAATTGGTTCCTTTTAGTGACATGCATTTCAATTGTAAATATTTCATTAGTAGTAAACATAATTTGATTAGTGAATAGTGCAAGAAAGGTCTTTAGTCAATTAGAAATATTCTAGTATAAATATAACTATATGTTGGATCAATAACTAACTAGTAGTTAGCAAGTTTCTTAGATTTTGGTTTAGCCTTTTCTAAAAGGGACATTATCAATATTGGCAGGATACAGACGGTATATATGGTGGCCTGCAGTGTGTTTCCCACATGAGCTACAGTCACCCATTGTGACTACCTGGTATGTGTGTTATGTATGAACTGTACTCATTTCTTGAAACTGGTTTTTTGAGCTCAGTGCAGTCACTTTTTCACTGACTGTCAGCCTGCTATCACATGCTGTCCAGATTGTCCTGAGGTTGATCGCGAGTTTTCACCTTTATCACACTGATAAGGTACCGGATATTTTGTAGTCTCTTGTGTTGAAATTATCAGGATATTTTCTACTCTGTTGTAATGATTATTTTGTATTGTTTTGTATTGTTTCCCCACAATTGTAGATAGTATCTGTTGTGTCAGAGTTGTAATCAGTGGTGGGACAACATTGCTGATTGTGGTTGCTCGGCGTGAAGAAATATATATTTTCTTAGTATCTACTATTTATCCTTGATAGTTCTGATGATAGTTTTATTACTGTTTCAGGGTGTACTTCGTACTCCGTACTACGTACTTTGTACTACATACTTCATACTACAGTGTGTACCTTCATACATACGTACGTGTCTCACTACGGAGACATACAGCTGCATGTTGTAATAAAGAGCCCTGTACAAGCAAGCACGTTGCCTCGCTTCACTGGTTGACTGGCTGTCCACAGAGAACCCCAGTGGTGTGGTGTTCATATATACCCCCTACGCACCCAACCCGTAACACACACACACACACACACACACACACACACACACACACACACACACACACACACACACACACACACACACACACACACACACACACTCTCTCTCTCTCTCTCGCAACTTACTCTACATTGAATATTATGTTTAACGACAGGTTTTGTGTTCCAAATCTTGCTAGATATATATATTACAGCTTTAAGCTTCGACAAGAGGCAGTACCAGTGTTGAAGTAGCTGTTATTCTTGGCTACTGGTGAACATTGCACTGATATACCCAAGAACATATTAACTGAACATACGTTTTTTTTGCAGATGTATATGGTACAACCTGTGTAATTAGTTGATCATTATATTCTGTAATTACTTTCTCTGTTTGTAGTTCCATGTGCTGCCCTGCTGGGAACAGCTCCCGAACCCAGTTGTTATGGGTCAATGGCCTAACAATAAACAATTTGAGTCTTGAGTCTCTCTTTCTCTCTCTCTTTTCCAAAAGCTCTAAAACTAGCCCCTTGACTTCCGATAATGATGTCAGTGTTCGTTCTTGCCTTGCCTGCTTTACTGAAAAGGCAGACTAGGTCATACTGGTCTTCTAAACAGCCTATACAAAGTAATACTCTGAAGCGAATGAATAAAGGTTTAGGCTTGAGTTAGCCCGGGTGACTCTCTTCTTTTCCCCGAGGGAATTTTCAGTCAAAGCGAGTTGCCCTATAACCATGCTTGGGAAAGAATATTACTTACTTGTTTTTGGCTTGATCAGAACGGTGACAGCACAAAACTCACGTTGACTACAGTGAAATGGATGGAAGCGAAAACCGCCTGTGTTGACACAATGTCTTTGCTCTTTTCACTACTGTACGATCTGCACTATGCGACTGCGTTGCCAGGACGTTTGGAGGCGGTGTAAAGCGAAAACACCTCCCCCGATAATAATGACCCTGGAGCACTTCGGCGCACACAGAACTGATTTGGGAAACTGGTTATCGTAAAGGCACATCTCCTTTACTATTGACTTATCTATTCATCTGTTGTTGTTGTTGTTGGTAGTGGTGGTGGTTTTTTGTTGTTGTTGTTGTTGGTGGTGGTGGTGGTGTGTGTGTGTGTGTGTGTGTGTGTGTGTGTGTGTGTGTGTGTGTGTGTGTTTTGGTTTTTTTTTTTTGGGGGGGGGGGGGGCAGGGGCGAGGAGGAGGGGCTGGGATGGGGGTGGGGGGTCGGTGAGGTAAACTAGATAGCAGAAATGAGGGGGGGGTGGGGGAGTGGGAGGTGTGGGGGGGGGGGGGGCGGTGAGGTAAACTAGAATAGTAGAATAGCAAACATTTTATAGTGACAAGTCTTTTCGTGTGTGTGTGTGTGTGGGGGGGGGGGGGTATGGGATGGGGGTGGTGGGGGGCGGTGTGGTAAACTAGAATAGCAGAAATTTGGGGGGGGGGAGGTCAGTGCCGGGGGGGGGGGATTTGATAGTTACAGACAATTCTTTGGGTGGTTGGGTGGGGGGAGGGGATGAGATAAACTACAAAAGCAGGAATTTGATAGTTACAGACAAGTCTTTCACGTGTGCCATAACTCCATTCACTTTGTAAATTCAGAAAACCGAAAACAGCTGGAAGTGGCCTCTCTCATAGCTGTACCTTCTCTCTCACTCTGGTTCCTGTAAACAAGAAATCTTTTTTTTTTTTTCTTTTTTTCTTTTTTTTAGCAAACGCATCTCGCTTGTATGTGAAACAATTAAACATTCAAGTTGGTATTCGTAAACCTTGCCTGGGTGCTGCCTTCCTACGCACAAAGTATCCAGGGGTCAGTACTGCGTATGCATGAAATGCCCCGGGCGTCGTTAACAAGGGGTGGGGATGTTGGAAAGGGAAGGGGGAGTAACGACACCGTAACACCGGCAAGCGGACAGGGAGGGTAAACCATGAAAGGCTCGGAATATTATACAGTCGGTGTGGGAACACTCAACCGTCATTTAGTAAGAAGGGCCTAAACGCTAGAAAAAATTGATAAGCACTTAGACCCTTTCACGATTTGACGGGATAACACTAGGCACACTACAGCACAGCGAGCCTTGAGCGCAGCATTCACACTTGAAACTTCCTTGTTGAGCAAGTACGACGTCACCTTCCAGGTTAACTCAGGAACAGTAGGTTATAAAAGGGTCACGGAAGTAGGTGTCATGTATGCTCTGCAGCTGAGCACAAAAGGCAAAGGGAGAGCAGAAGCGATCGAAAGGCGGGGTTGTACGTGTTTGTGTGGCGATATTATGTTAACTGCTGTCCAAGTTTTAGCACAGGTTTCTAACTTCCTAGTTGAATACTAGCACTAAATCGAGACGACAGTACTGAGGTAAACCAGCAGACGAATGTTTCTGCGTCAGTTGTTGTTGTTGTTGTTGTTTTTGTTTTATCACAATTTTGTTTTGTTTTATCACAATTTCACGTTTCAATGGTTAAGTATTTCTGTGCCACTGAGGACGCTTCATCAGAAGTCATAATAGATACTGCCGCCTTCAAAATGGGGAAACATTTACTTCCCGCGATGTAGCTATGAGTGCAACACACGATCTAGCACACAGTACTGAGGTATAATCAAGGTACACATGAGAAAACCTGACATGCCACAAGTACAAACACAAAGTGCAAACCAGCCGACTAGCCAACCAACCAACCAACCACACTGTTTTAATGACACGCGCACACTGTCACACACACACACACACACACACACACACACACACACACACACACACACACACACACACACAGAGTCGCACTGACACAGGAATAATAATAATAATTATTTATATAGCGCTGTGACCTACTTATAAGTCAGTTCTAAGCGCTAAAAGTACAGGTAAAGGTACAGATAAGAGTCAAGGTTCAGGGCCTGGGCAACTGCATGTGTGACACTTAATAAGGAGATGGAGAAAGACGGAGGCAGATTAGACGGTGAACAATAAAATATTCAGTATAATATTATTCGCCAACCGGTATCACACTGCCTCCTCAGTGCATCCGTCTTGGCTACACCATCCCCAGTGCAGCAGCCAGAGAGTCATGTGTCTTCCTTGCATCAGCCAGCCTGTTTCTACCTCCTCAGTGCATCAGCCAGCCTGTCCCACACCATCTACTTAGTGCTTGTCGCACACTACCTCCTTAGTAAATCAGCCAACTTGTCCAACAATACATCCTCAGTGCATCAGCCAGCTTTTCCCAGATTACCTCCTCAGTGAATCAGGCAGCCTGTCCCACACTACCTCCTCAGTGAATCAGGCAGCCTGTCCCACACTACCTCCTCAGTGCATCAGCCAGCCTGTCCCAAAAGAGACCCCTGTCAGACTCCGAGTGCGGAAACTCGATGTAGGAGGCGGCCTGGATGTTGAAGAGAACCTCACGCGGCAGCTCGTGACTCGGCACGTGCTCGTACAGCAGGAAGAGCAAGACGTCACGTCCGGTTTCTGCAGCCTCCATCAGCGCCATCTGCAGCTCGTAGTGACACCAGTCGGACGCCAGCAAGGCGCGGGTCAGCACCACCAGCGTGCGCCGGCTTCGCTGAACGGAGTCCACGATGTTGGAAGCGATGTACTGACCTGACACGAAAAACGCAATAACGATTGCTTCCTTTGGATTACATTTCGAGATGCATTAGTTAGTCTTAAACTCTGCAAACGATAAACAACTCAAGGTAACAAAACGGTAAACAGTGAAGCTGTGCAAATGACTGAAGCTTACAAGGAGGAAACTAAATATGCTTTCAAACCTGGCACAAAGTCCCTCTCGTGGATACACAACTTGAGTCCCCGGCCTTCCTCCAGCTCTTCCTTCATTTCGCCGTCCACAAACTCCATATCCTCCCCGGCAAACGACACGAAGGCGTCGAACTCGAACCCGTCGTCATGGTGACGCTTGTTCCGCTGGAAGCTGAGACGGGTGGCGTAGTACAGATAGCGCAACTTCCACCGGAAACGGTAAGCCAGCGCCACCACCAGAAGGCCCGCAAACAGCAGACTGGAAGCCACAGCTCCCACGAACACTCCCACGTAACTTCCGCAGGTTCTTTTCAACCCGTCAATGGTGTTCCATATGTTTGTCATTTTCTTCTCCGAACCGTCTGCTAGCTGGCAGAAGTAGTCATAGTGAGTACCAAAGTTGACCTCAGAATCTCTCATCCAAGTGAGAAAGTCGATGTTCTGACAGATACAAGCGATCGGGTTGTAGGTCATGCTGATGGTGACATTTTGCGTTTCCGCCACGGCGTCCAGATGGTCGCGGACTGACTTGGGCAGGGTGTGAAGCTGGTTCTCGGAGATATCTAGATAAGTCAGGTTCTTCATGTGGGACACGACGAGGTTCAACGAGCTCAGTCCATTCGTGGCCAGTGACAGCCGTTCTAGGTTAGTCAGGTTGATGAAAGTGGCCTCGTGTACGTAACCCAGGTTGTTGTCAGACATGTCCAGCACCTGAAGATTGTTCAGTCCTCCCAGAATGGCGTACGAGTCGCGGCCCCAAAACACCGTTCGAAGCTGATTACCACTGATGTTCAGGAATGTAAGGGAAGGAAAACTGTTGAAGAAAGTGGGGTGGATCGTCCTCGCGTATGATTTGGAAAGATCAAGGGTTGTTAGATTTTCAAGTCCAGTCACAGGACCTTCCCATGTAGGAAAGTGGTTCTCCCTGGCGAGCAGGACCTCCAGACTGTTGTTGGGATTGACGTGGATCTGCTGCAGTTTATAGAACAGTCCGAAATGGCGGGCTTTCAACACGCGCAGATTTGGCGGCAGGATGAATTCTGATTTTTGCCCTTGCAATGTTACGTCATCATCAGTTCTGACAGGTGGTGTTCCATACCTCCCGGGAGACACGCAGCCAGAACCGGTTTTGTGTTTTGCTGGCGGGTTTGAGAAACCGGGCGGTCTCAGTGGCGGGGTCCAGTAATTGTTGTAGCCGTCTATGTAGAGCACCTCAAGACTTTCCAGGCATCGCAAGTCGTTGACGTACGGCGCCAGTTCCAACAGGTTGGCGTTCAGATACACGTGCTTCAAATTCGGGGGTGTTCCGTTGCAAAGTGCACCTTCTTCGAACGATTCGATTCTGTTGAACCTTGCTTGTAGTGCCCGAAGATGATTCAGTTTCTTAAAGTGACGCATGTGATCTTTAGTTATCTGAGTTCCGAGAGCCCTGTCGGAAACCACAGAGTCAACTGTGAGATTCTCTAGTTTCGTCTTCGCCAGACCTTCAAACGCGTCACCAAGGCGGTCGAAGCCGAGAGCGAAGTTGAAAGACAGATCCAGAACGCGCAGATCTTGCAGTGCTTCGAACGCGTCTGCTGTGAGGTTGACGATGTCACAGTGAGAAAAGTTCACGTGGTGAAGATATAGAGCATTGGCCAAGGTTTGTGAAGACACAGTTTTCATCCGACAGTTTCCACTGAAATCTAGAGAGATGAGTTGAGTTAGATTCCGGAATCCCGGCCCAAGAGTTTTGTTGGTCAGGCCGTCCACGTGAAGCTCGCGGAGATTTTTGAGGTATGACAGTGCTTCGTCAGGATAATCCTGGGCTGGTACTGATCCGTCCAGGCTAGTCTGGTCAGATTTTTCAAATCTTAACTTTGTACTATTTGATGTCCCGAGCGCGTGTTCCTCGTCGCCTCTGTAGCTTGGCATGTGCCCCTGAACTGAGTTGTCAATTTTCTGTGCGTCCACTTCATTGTTTCTCAAGAATCCCGATTCCTTTCCAAGCGGGAATGATGCTGCTGGATGGTTTGATGGAAGCTTCCTGGATTTAGCGGAAGACGTTGATGTCACGTCCCTACGGTCAGACCGCTTTTTCTGGTTTCGGTTCAGACGCAGTACCTGCAGAGATGCCAACGGTTGGAAGACCCGTGCTGGATATGTAGCAGGGCTCAGCACGAGGTCGTTACCAGTCAGATTCAGCGTGATGAGCCTGCCCAGCCCGACGAAAGCGTTCTCCTCGATCGTGTGAATGGAATTGAAGGCCAGGTCCAGTTTCAACAAGTGACCCAACCTGCTGAAAGTGGAGTCTGGGAGCCGCGTCAACTTGTTACGTGCTAGAAGCAGGGTGGTGGTCTTGGAAGGAATGTTGAGAGGGATTTGGAGAAGACCTTGACCCCTGCAGTCGACGACAATTCCGTGGGGATGGTGTAGGTCTGAGGCACAATTACAGGTGGCTGTGCAGGTCCACGGTCGGAAGGCATCGCTTGGGACCGCCAGAGAGAAGACGACGAAAAAGGTCATGCTCGAGACCATTTTACTGAAACGGAAAAACGAGAACTGGAACTCGGGAAGTCATCATAATCATCGTCTTCGTCGTCATCGTCGGCATCATCACCATAGTCTTTGTCATCATCACCATAGTCTTTGTCATCATCACCATCGTCGTCTTTGTCGTCGTCTTTGTTGTCGTCGTTGGCTTCTCTTTCTTCTTCGTCGTCATCGTCATCATCATCTTCGTCATCTTCATCATCATCATCATCATCATCATCATCATCATCATCGTCGTCGTCGTCGTCGTCGTCGTCGTCGTCTAATCACCACCACCATTACCACAAAAATCACTGCTATCGTCGTCGTCGTCAGCATTATCAAAACATTTCCAGGGCTTCAACGTTTGAAACAAAACTCACCTTCTGAATGGCTGCTGTCCAGATCCACCACCTTTTCCACCAAACTCGCCAGATACTTCAGAAACCTTCAGAACAGAGAGCGCCACCGTGTCACCGCGGAAAGCACAATAAAACCAGGCTCACCGGGCCACGGTCCCTCTCGCACGCAGCTCGGTAGAAATATGATCAGGCCGTAATAAGGAAAGAAACGCTTTTCGTGTCGCGTGACACATCCGCAGTTCGTTTACAGTCCAAGTCACAGTTTTGTCATCGACGTTCGGTTTCTGCGACACGGTGGATAAACACGTGACCTGTGCATTACAAGGAGCAGTGGACTGTACGAGGAGAGGTCACCGACTATCAGGCCCCCCAAAATAAGGACCCGCCATATTTACGCGAGACATTAACCTCCCGACATAAGTCGCAGGGCGTGAGTGTCTGTTTAAAGTCTTGACGTCTTTTTCCACCACGTATGGGTGACATCATAGACGGGGCAACGAGAGAAAGGCCAGCACAAATATTTGGCCCCTGTCGGGAATCGAACTCACGACCCGAGCATTGAAAGTCCCCCCCCCCCTCCCCCAAGTCGCAGGACGAGGACGATAAATATCAGGAGACAATGTTGCAAGATACGTTCGGTCGGACCAAAAGACGTTCACACAAAACCTGCCTTGTGAATTATCTTGGTCTTGTTCCATCTCTCGAAATTCAAGCGAGCCCTTTTTGTCGGCCATTCGTATTGGTGTATGGACACGAATAGATCAGGGGGATCATGTTTGGTGTTGATTTGAAGAACCCTGTTTGGTGAGTGTGCTAGTTTGTAGTGAGTTTTGTTGTCACGAAAAAGCGTGTTTTTCGTGATTTTTGTATTTTGTAAGTCAAGGTGCATGCAAGGGGACCGCAACAAGAAGCGAGCTACCGGTGAAGCTGAGACTTTTTGCACAGAGGTCGGGCACAAGTAACGTGGGTGGACTTGAGCGAACTGGCTTTCTGGCCTAAACAGAACGTAGACTTGCATTACTCCAGTGAGACCTGAGCGGAAAGGAGACATTCAACATTGTTTTTAAACTCCTGGCAGGTGCGTGCCCTTGAATGGTCTGTGCATGGTAATTTTTGTTTCTAGATCGAACCATTTTTAGGGGTGACTATGGTGCCTGAGGCTAATAGGGAATATATAGGCATTTTGAGGCCCTGTGTATTTGTCTTCTTTGACCTACAGGCGCTGGTCACGTGTTTATCCCCGCGCCATAGCAAACGCCCACATGAAAATCATCGTGCCGGATTATTTCAATGTGAACCGGAGAACGCGAGAGAAACACTTAACGGCTGTAGTCGTTTCCCGCCCGGGAACGACTACAGCAAGGTTGCCATGTGTTGCTATTGTCAGGATGTAGTGTATGGCCGTTGAGGCGGTGCAAAGCAACCTATGCACTCAATCAACCATCCACGCGTACTCATGCACTTACACCATGCAGGGAACGAACACGAATAATGACATCAGTGCAATTACCAGCCTGAAGACGAATACCGGGATGCTCGAAGTTCAAGTTTACTCCATCGAAAAAGACACACACACACACACACACACACACACACACACACACACACACACACACACACACACACACACACACGCACGCACGCACGCACGCACGCACGCACTCGCTCACTCATCTGCCATTCTCTCAGGGGAGCCGGGGTGGTCGAATGGTAGAGCGTTGGACTTCTAATGCTCGGGTCGTGAGTTCGATCCCGGCTGGGGCCAAATATGTTTGCTGGCTTTTTCATCGTTGCCCCGTCTTTGATATCACCCTATGTGGTGGAAAAGGACGTTAAACCCCCAAACACCCACCCACCCACCCGCCATTCTCTCGCACATTCTCACGTGTGGTCTAGTGGTCTAGTGGTTAAGAGACTTGTCGCCAATGCGAGAGGTCAGGAATTCGAGTCCCACACGGGGCAAAGAATTTTTTCCTTTTCGTACGTGGCACCGTTCATTCGGGCCGATCGCCGGGGGTTCTCTCCGGGTACTCCGGCTTCCTCCCCCTCTGCTTTGGAAATGTTCAGCCCACCAAATTTGAAAAATAAATGCAATTTTAAATTCCGAAATTTAAATAGCTGAGCTGACCCTTCGCACCACGTGATTGTAATGTGTTTATGTCCAGTGTGTGAGAGAATGCGTGTGATTCACGTGAGCGTGCGTGTTGGGCTCAGTTCGCGGCGCTTTGAGCCGATTCATGACATTGGGTAAAGCGCCTATACAATACTCATTATTATTATTATTATTATTTAGCGCCATGACTACAGCACGATGACAACACGGTCGCTCTAACTGTGCGACTAAGAGTGGAGTAATTCTCGGCACCCCGCAACTGCCCTGTACTGACAGGGGATTTGGCCAAGTGGTTAAAGCGCCCACTCTGGATCCTGAGGCGCACAGTCAAATGCCTGGTGGGCAGAAATTCGGTGTGAGTTTTCATTGCCAAATGGAGACAGGTTCGCAGGCAGACTCGTGAACGAAACCTTCGTGTCTCGCACAATATTAAGTGGGTGGGTGTTTGGGGGTTTAACGTCCTGTTCCACCACATAGGGTGATATCAAAGGCGGGGCCACGACGAAAAAGCCAACACGAATATTTGGACCCAGCCGGGATACGAATTCACGACCCGAGCATCAGAAGTCCAACGCTCTACCATTCGGCCATCCCGGCACTCCGCACAATATGAAGTGTTCACGTTCAAGATCCCATTTCATACGGGAAAACAATCGCACACCATTCAAGCACGGAATCAAGATTGTCACCAGCCCAGTTGTTTCCTGTTCAGACTGCTGTCGCCAAGGTTGTGCTGTTTGTAAAGCCACGTGTCGAGGAAGAAGATAGTGTTAATACACTTCACACACACACACACACACACACACACACACACACACACACACACACACACACACACACACACACACACACACACACACACACACACACCAGTCATGCGCAGGAGGGGCAAATAAACTCCAGTCGGTCCATTAACGGGGGCGTCTGTATCCCCGCAACGCGGGAGGGGGTGCAAATGTACTCCGGGGTCTGGCGAGGTGAAGTCACGTACGTGGCCGCTGACTTCGTTTTACGAATTTACTTTATGCGAAATATCGACGGAATTGACTGGTATACATTTGCACCCCCTAACGGGCGAACTATAGCAGCTGAGCGTAAGTAAGTAAGTAAGTAAGTAAGTAAGTAAGTAAGTTAGTTAATTAGTTAGTTAGTTAACGCAGCGCAAGCAACAAAGACTAATTCGAGAACAATGAGACCAGAAAGGAAGAAATAAAATGTTCACTTCCACCATTTAGAATTATTTCCTTATGAAAGTGCGTGTGAAAACCTCATTACATTCATTACCAAGATACGCTGCGTTTCGCACGGGTACAAAATTGTATCCTCATTCGCCTCCATAATGAGGGCTTTGTGTTCGTGGGGACTGTCGTCGTTTGCCAACAGCCACACTGCAACCTTCTTCTCCTGTTAAAGATCTGCATTATCAATAAAAATCAGTTGAACACAAGTTAACTCTCTGTATGCCGAGAGTTTTTTTTTCCCCTCAGCAGTATACTAATAGATGGTTGCTTGTAATGTATAGTCAAAATGTGTCGTATTTTAATTCAGTACTGCGCCGGTTTAATCAAATTAAATTATGATTAGTTTGGTAAATAAGTCTATTCACACAGTTTTGATGTGATGATTATTATTTCTAATTTGTATAGTAATGATGCATTGTGTCCTTCTCACTTAGCTGACGTTATTTTAGTTTGTTTGTCTGAATATACGTGTATTAGTTAGAGATAGTTGTATGTACTTTTTGCCTTTGGTGTATTTTATGCCCCTTGACCTAAGGCTAATTTGTCTGTAAGGACACAATATAAAGTTGTTTGAACTTGAACTTGCTTCCCTTGACTGGTGAAAACCCGTTTTGCTAGCGTTGTATTTCGTTCCGCGCTTTAGGAGGGTGGTTGTCTGAGGGTTTAACGTCCTTTTCCACCACATACGGGTGATATCAAAGACGGGGCAACGATGAAAAAGCCAGCACAAATATTTGGCTCCAGCCGGGATACGAACTCACGACCCGAGCACGCACTTTAGGAACACCATGCCTTAGAATACAATCCCCTAAATCGGACCTCTGCAGCCGGTCGTTGTGAACGTGAAGGCCGCAGTTGGGGACCTTAGCATAGGGTTAAAATACTCCGCGGTTGAGCAATTTTTTTTTCCTGTGATGGGATCCATCTAGATCTAAGATCACGTTTCTGTACAAACACAGTTACCTCCCCAGCAGCGCTCAGAGTCTCGATTTCGGTTCTTCATACGGTACAGTACACTTCTCCTCGGCGCACATATCCATCTCTCCTGAGATGCTCATGGCGCTGCAGGACTGGAGGACGAAGCAATGAACGCCTGCTGCCTCTTAGCGCTACTTCATGTGCAGACCTCTACCCTGATGTTCACTCGGATGCGTGCAACAGTATGCATTTTTTTCCACAGCATACTCCCTATGGAAATATGGACATGAGAGTTTTCTTGATATTTGTGCGTGCGTGTGTACACGAGGGCGAGACAGGCACCTTAAACGCGTCGGCACGTGATTTTTACTCGATCTGGAGGGAAAAATACGCCAACCAAATTCCTGCCTAATAGGGATCGTACTAGAAGGCTCAGGGTCCGAGGTCGGATACCTTAACCACTGTAATATATAGACCAAATCATCTGTCACAGTCACAGAATTTTCAATAATGAAGACCTCTATAAAACCGGAGCATAAGTTTTCGGTGAATTCAGTGTGCTCGTGGTCAATGAGCGAGACACATCACTACGGTGTTGCTTGCTGCACGAAAAGCAACAGCGATGAATTCAGGCTCTGCTCGGGTTTATTTTGGTTTAAGACACGGTTACTCTTGCACGTGCGATACAGTTGGTTATTCACTATGCACAGCCGTAAAGATTAAAACAAAACAACAGAGAGAGAGAGAGAGAGGATGGGTGGGTGTTTAACGTCTTTTTCCACCTTGAAATTCCAGCGAGAGAGAGAGAGAGAGAGAGAGAGAGAGAGAGAGAGAGAGAGAGAGAGAGAGAGCACAAAGTATCCACTTTTTGTGACTTTTTTTTTTTGGTTGAAATTGATGACCTTTAAGTTGTTTTAATTTAAAACCGGACAATACACAGTTTGCCGTCTGGTGAGTTTGTTATTTCCTCGGCACGCCGCAGTCGAATACTTGATGGTTTCATGCTCTACATATGAAAAGGAGACGAAGTGAACCTGTGAATAACAAAATTCATTGCCAAGGAAATTTCCGCCAGGTAAAGTTTGCGCTTGTTGGAATTTTAAAAAAACCAGCATGGTAGTCTTCTTGCACTTGTTCATTATGAGTAATAGTATCAGACCAATGTGTACTAATGCTAGCGCTTTATCGAAACACTAGACACAAAGCGATGCAAACTAAAGCTTTTGGTCAGCAAGCGAGACACGTCGCTACAGTGTCTAGCGGATGTAAGTGCTGCACGATCTTTCTCGCTCAAGTGTCAAAACGCAAACTGAGCTGTGAAATCAGGCTGCCCTTGGCTTTTATTGGGGTTTCAGGGACGCTTGAAAAGTCTGCAACTGTGACAGAGTTGACTGTGCTTGCACGGTCAAGTCTGTAATTTTTTTGTGCAAACTTCTGAAAGCTTTTTGTTGGGAGCTTAGATCTTTTGTTTTACGGAACATGTTGATGGTTAGAAGTAAACAGTTCAAAGCTGCTTCGTGGGTTCTTCTTCCTGTGAGCATCTCATCTCATCAGGGTTCTACTGAGACAAAAACATGGCCGATCGCGGTGCATTGTTGGATATCCACTGGTGGTCAGATTCTATGGACCCCAATTCATAAGGCGTACGCCTTCCAGGTTTTCAGTTTGTAGAGAGGCCACTGCAATATTTCCCTGTGGTCTCCCAGTCTCCCCTATCCACTGTTCCTCTTTTGGAAGATCATGAGGTCAAAGAACACAAAGGCACGGGACTTCAAAATGCCTATATATTCCGTATTAGCCTCGGGCGCCATAGTCATCCCTAAAAATGCTTCAATCTAGAAACAAAAATTACCATGCACAGGACCATTCAAGGGCACGCACCTCACAGGAAAAATGAATCCTTTCCGCTCAGGCCTCAATGGAGAAATGCAAGTCTACTTTCTGTTTATGCCAGAAAGCCAGTTCACTCAAATCTACTCATGTCACTTGTGCCAGACCTGTGCGCAAAAAGTCCCAGCTTCACTGGCAGCTTGCCTCTTGTTGCGGACCCCTGGCATGCACCTTGCCCTATAAAATAGAAAAGTCATGAAAATCACGCTTTTTCCTAACAAAATCACTACACTCGCACACTCGCCAAACATGGTTTTTCAAATAAACACCAAACACGACGCCACGCTCAAATTGTGTCCTTACGGCTGATGGACTTTGTTTCAGGGAGTGCCTTTTCTTTCAGCACAATGAACCCAGTCGCCCTCGTTCTCTTAGGGGTCTGCAGTGTTGCCGCTTCTCCAGGCAGAGCGTGCCCACAGAAATGTCAGTGCAAGACGGACCCCGAATACCCGGATGGACAGGTCGTGGGACTGCAGCCACCAGGGTTTCACACAGGTCCCGAATCACATCCCACCTGACACGACCACCCTTCTGTTGACGTGCAACCAGCTGGGAACTCTACACAGCGGCAGTTTCAGTGAGTTACAGAGACTGGTAAAGCTGGACCTTGCTTTCAATGTGATCGACGCCATCGAGGAGAACGCTTTTGTCGGACTGAACAGTCTGATGACGTTGAATCTGGCTTGTAACAACCTCACCCTGAGCCCGGCTACATATCCACCAGGGATCTTCCGCCCACTGGCTTCTCTGCAGGTATGTGTTCCCTCTGGCATATTCTGTTTTGGGCAAGATACAAGAAGGGATAAGATACGAGATCGACATCGGTTCAAATAAGAACAAGAACAATAAGACTGGTGTCGACGGACCACACCAAGAAACCTGAACACTCCGAGAAACAATATAACAATAAAAAAAAAACCCGATATAAAACCATATCAACAGAAATAACACAAACCCGACCAAAAAAATGTACCAAAACCTGCTAAAGGAGTAAATATGAAGCATCGAGGATTACATAAAATAGGGAGAGAGGGAGAGATCGTTGGAGACGGAGAAGGAGAAGAGAGAAATGTACATACGATTTATCATTTACAAATCCTCTCTCTCTCTCTCGCTCTCTCTCTCGCTAGCTAGTGCCCTTACTTATGCGTTTCGTATGCTGTATATACTTTACTCGTATACTGTATGTACTTCTCATGTATACTGTATGTACTTCACTCGTATATTGTATGTACTTCACTCGTATATTGTATGTACTTCACTCGTATATTGTATGTACTTCACTCGTATACTGTATGTACTTCACTCGTATATTGTATGTACTTCTCTCGTATACTGTATGTACTTCACTCGTATATTGTATGTACTTCACTCGTATACTGTATGTACTTCACTCGTATATTGTATGTACTTCTCTCGTATACTGCATGTACTTCTCTCGTACTCTGTATGTACTTCTCTCGTACACTGTATGTACTTCTCTCAATACTGATGCACTGTTCTGCAGGTGTTGTATCTGAACGAGAACAACTGGGCACAGCGGTCGCAGTGCTGGCAGTTGGTGTCACAGTCCTTGACGCAGTCAGAAAGGTTTCCGTCTATCCAGTACGCAGCGCCATCGTTGATGAGAAGTCATGAGAAATTCGGATTCCTGGCTGACGTCGCCCTAGATGCTGAACGCGATCACGGTTCTATGCTGCATCGTATGTTCATCAGCAGCAAGAACCAGGAAGACTCGTTAGCTTCTGGTCGTCCGTTACAGTTCGGAGCATCAGAACACAGCAGCGACTCTACCAGCCTGGGTGAAGCGGCGACAAACCAGGACTACCCAGACGAGGCACTGTCGCATCTCCTCAATCTACGAGAGCTTCACATCGACGGCCTGACCAACAAGACACTGGGGACAGGGTTCCGGAACCTCACCAGGCTTACTTTCCTGGACTTGAACGGAATGACAGGGTCTGGCTGCGTCATGCAAACCGTCTCTTCACAAACCTTGGCCAATGCTCCGCATCTTCAGCACGTGAACCTGTCTCACTGTGACATCGTCAACCTCACTACTGACGCGTTCGAAGTGCTAAAAGACCTCCGCGTTCTGGATCTGTCTTTTAACTTCGCCCTGGGCTTCGACCGCCTGGGTGACGCGTTGGAGGGTCTAGCGAAGACAAAGCTAGAGAGCCTTGTCATCGACTCTATTGTTCCCCTCAGGACTCTTGGGACTCAGATAACCGAAGATCACATGCGTCACTTCAAGAAACTGAAATATCTTCGGGAACTGCAAGCAAGGTTCAACAGAATCGAATCGTTCGAAGAAGGTGCACTTTGCAACGGAACACCCCCGAATTTGAAGTACGTGTATCTGAACGCCAACCTGTTGGAACTGGCGCCCTACGTCAACGACTTGCGATGCCTAGAAAGTCTTGACGTGCTCCATATAGACGGCTACAACAATTACTGGACCCCGCCACTGAGACCGCCCGGTTTCTCAAACCCGCCAGCGAAATACTACAAAACCGCACCTGGGAGGTATGGAGCGCCAGCTGTCAGAACTGATAATGATGCGACATTACAGGAGAATCATTCTGAATTTATGCTGCCGCCAAACCTGCGAGTGTTCAAGGCCCGCCATTTTGGATTGTTCTACAAACTGCTGCAAATCCATGTCAATCCCAACAACAGTCTGGAAAGGATGATCGCGGGGGAGAACCACTTCCCCATTTGGGGCGGTCCTGTGACTGGACTCGAGAATCTGACAGAACTTGACCTTTCCAATTCTTTTGCCAGCGCAATTGACCCTGAGTTCTTCAACAGCTTTCCCTCTCTTGAAGTCCTCGACATCAGTGGTAATCAGCTGCGAGCGGTCTTTAAACGCAACGACTCGTACACCATCCTGGGAGGACTGCGCAGTCTGAAAGAGCTGGACATGTCTAGAAACGACCTGGGTCACATACCCGATGCCACTTTCATCAACCTGACCAACCTAGAACGGCTGTCACTGGCCACGAATGGAATGGGTAGGTTCACACTCGTCCTGTCCCACATGAAGAGCCTGACACATCTGAATCTCTCCGAGAACCAGCTTCACACCCTGCCCAAGTCAGTCCGCGACCATCTGGACGCAGTGGCCGAGACACGCAACGTCACTGTCAGCATGACGTACAACCCCATCGGCTGCACGTGTCAGAACATCGACTTCCTAACTTGGATCAGGGACTCCAAGGTGTTCTTTGGAACTCACCAGTTCTATTACTGCCAGTTAGCAGACGGTTCACTGATGTTCATGAGAAACATCGACGGCACCATTGACCAACTTGAAAGGAGCTGTGGAAGTTACGTGGGAGTGTTCGTGGGAGCTGTGGCCTCAAGTCTGCTGTTTGTGGGCCTTCTGGTGGTGGCGCTGGCTTATCGTTTCCGGTGGAAGTTGCGCTATCTGTACTACACCACACGGCTCAGCTTCCAGCGGGACAAGCGTCACCATGACGACGGGTTCGAGTTCGACGCCTTCGTGTCGTTTGCCGGGGAGGATATGGAGTTTGTGGACGGCGAAATGAAGGAAGAGCTGGAGGAAGGCCGGGGACTCAAGCTGTGTATCCACGAGAGGGACTTTGTGCCAGGTTTGTGTTTCACAATATTCAACAGAATCGTTTGCAATTTTTTTTCGTCAGTTGATGCACTACGTTTACAATCATTGTCATACCTTGCATTTCTGTTGATAAGACAACAGCGAGAGGGGTTTTCCTAATGTTTTGTGCCAAACGCGGGTTTGTTTGTTTTTTCTTTCACATGCAGGTCAATACATCGCTTCCAACATCGTGGACTCCGTTCAGCGAAGCCGGCGCACGCTGGTGGTGCTGACCCGCGCCTTGCTGGCGTCCGACTGGTGTCACTACGAGCTGCAGATGGCGCTGATGGAGGCTGCAGAAACCGGACGTGACGTCTTGCTCTTCCTGCTGTACGAGCACGTGCCGAGTCACGAGCTGCCGCGTGAGGTTCTCTTCAACATCCAGGCATCCTCCTACATCGAGTTTCCGCACACGGAGTCTGACAGGGGTCTATTTTGGGATAGGCTGGCTGATGCACTAAGGAGGTAGTGTGGGACAGGCTGGCTGATGCACTGAGGAGGTATTGTTGGACAGGTTGGCTGATGTACTAAGGAGGTAGTGTGCGACAGGTACTGGTCTGTGTATGTAGTGTGGGACAGGCTGGCTGATGCACTGAGGAGGTAGAGTGGGACAGGCTGATGCACTGAGGAAGTAGTATGGGACAGACTGGCTGATGCACTGAGGAGGTAGTATGGGACAGGCTTGCTGATGCACTGAGGAGGCAGTGTGGGACAGGCTGGCTGATGCACTGAGGAGGTAGTATGGGACAGGCTGGCTGATGCACTGAGGAGGTAGTGTGGGACAGGCTGGCTGATGCACTGAGGAGGTACTGTGGGACAGGATGGCTGATGCGCTGCGGAGGTAGTATAGGACAATCTGATGTGCTGAGGAAGTAGTGGTAGACAGGCTGATGCACTGATTAGGTAGTGTTGGACAGGCCGGTTGATACACTGAGGAGGCAGTGTGGCACAGGCTTTGGGTTAGTTCGGGCCACCCTACTTGTATCTGACTGATAACCGCGAAGGAAAAACGCAGGGGGTCGCCCGGATTAGCTCTGGGTATAGGAGTGAATCAATACTTCTACAGGACACGCCATTCGTTGGCTATTCTGAATACCTGTACTCTGATCTTCCTGTGATGCACCCGTCGAGCGAGCATCTCGTGCGTCTGCACCAGACTTCTACTGTGCAGGGCCTGTTTCAGTATTGTCCAGTGGAATTCAGCCATTCACTGATTCTGTCCATATTTGTAGCCGTGTGTGTGTGTGTGTGTGTGTGTGTGTGTGTGTGTGTGTGTGTGTGTGTGTGTGTGTGTGTGCGTGCGTGCGTGCGTGCGTGCGTATGTGTGTTGGGGGGGGGGGTAGACTTTTTTAATCTCAAAACAGACAATAAAGTATTTTTAACTGAATTTAAATACGTTTCACAAAACTGTTTATTTTGTTTGTTGAAGACTATCTTGAGGTGGTTCTTTGGTTCAGTACAGTAACCTGTTTTGTGGCATCTCTTATATCATATTGTGCATGGTTGATCAGCAGAGCCAGTCAGAACCTAAAATCCCTCAAATAATTTGGGCCTTCTAATTATGGTAAAGACGTGCCATACTGATAAACGTTTACAAGCACCCATCCACCATACCCTTCAGCTTCACTCGTCACATATCAACCGTCGCGAAACCCTCCGCACACCGGTGACGCGGCTATCCCGATTCTGACCGGCTTGCGGCGTTGAGCGCTAGCGTTGCTTGGCCGCACGCGACTTCTCTCAGAAAATCATCTGCGCTGTACTTGTGAAAGCTTGTCTCGATCTGAGGTTGGCCTGTCTTGTCGCAGAAGGTCTCTGTTCAACTCGTAAGTGGTTTTTGTGGTGCTACTTGCGCGTACACTCACGTTGGAAGCAATTTGGTCTCGTTTTCTGTAGAAAATTCACTTTCATTCGCGATAATATAAAATTACAGAAAGGAAAGTCACGTTTATGAAAACGTCCCAGTTTTATAATATGTCTTGCGGCCACACCTAGAAAATTAGTGCAATTTGTGGCTTAGATCGTGCGCAGTTCGAGAAAGAAAATTGGTAGTGAATATTTTGTGGCTATGAACCAGCACTCGCCCCGGCTAAGAACCAGCCTGTATCAAACAGACGGTTGGCCGGTTCTTAGCCGAGGATTTCGCAATGCTCTAATATTTTTTTAAAATTGCGAAAACACTAAAGCATCCTACGTCACAACAATTGGCATGCAAGTCACAAAGACATTACGGATACGTGTCTGTTTTGAAACTTCTGGAATTAACGTGGTATTTTTTGTCAGCTTCGTGTTAAACTGCAAAATAGCTCCCGAGTCTCATTGCAGTCGAACAAATATGACTCGTGTCCTTACATGAATAAAATTTTCGATATAAAATCGCTTTGGGTGGGAAGATGAAAGTCTTACTGATATGTGCATATAACAATATGATCAAATTCATTTCAGTTCTTAGCTTTCCTGGCAGCATTCTTGCACATCACCGCATGCGTGTCGCGCTTTTCCGGCCTAAAACAGTCACTGCGATCGACAGCCGGTCGGATTCGCGGCTTAGCCGCGTCACCGGTGTGCGGTCGTCGCAAATTCCCAAACGCAACCTGAAATCTTTTGTTGAGCGCTCTTTCAGTTTTGTCGCGGCACCAGCTTTATGGAACTCATGGTATGGTATGGTAGACTTCTCCTCGGCGCACATATCCATCTCTGCTGAAATGCTCACGGCGCCGCAGGGCTGGAGGACGAAGCAGTGAAAGCCTGCTGCCGCTAAGCGCTACTTTATGTGCAAACCTCCACCCTGCTATTCACTCTGGTGCGTGCGACAGTATTTCTGTTTACCACGACACCGGCCACAGCCTACTCTTCTTCGAAAGATGAACGTGGGATTTTTAGCGTGCACACTTCATGTATGTGCGTGCATGTGTACACGAAGGCGAGACAGGCACCGTAAACGAGTCTCCACATGGATTTGACTCGATATGGTAAGGAAAAATCCCACCATATTCCTGCCCACCGGGGACTCGAACCTGGCAGCTCAGGATCCGAAGTCGGATGCCTTAAATCCCCTGAGAAATGCGCCCACTGTGCCTTTTTCTTAAAAGCAATCTTAAAACTATTTATTTCGCAAAGCCTTGCAGTTATTTCCTGCGTAACTAGTCAGTCCGATCAGTGTATGTCAGTCCATTATTGTAAAATGTGCGTTAGTGTCGGTGAGTGATCGGCGCACTGAGTTTTAACCTATAGAAATGCGCCCTACAAATACCATTTATTGTCATTGTTATTATTAAGTTTGACAACAAAATAATAATAATAATTATAATAATTGTACTTAAGGGACGCCCTCCCTCTCGCGGGACCCCCAGGGCGCCCTACAATGAACACACACTCACCCATACACACACACAACATGCCTCCACACATACATTGAACTACAAACACGTAATGTGAAGCATCACACACACACACACACACACACACACACACACACACACACACACACACACACACACACACACACGCACGCACGCACGCACGCACGCACGCACACACACACGTACACACACACACACACACACACACACACACACACACACACACACACACACACAAGATGATGATGTAGCAAGAGTTATTGGTTGAGGACTGTGAAGAGGTGGGTTTTCAGATTTGTTTTGAAAGATGGTTTCGTGTCTGTATATCTGACTGATGCTGGGAGAACATTCCAACATATCAGACCCTCGTATGAATAACTGACTACGCTGAGTCGCTGACCAAAGGTCTTTGTTTTGGCATCAATGAATAAAAGCTAGCTAGAGCACAGGAAATATATACTTCCCTCATACAGTGGCTTTGATCAACTCTTTATACACTGACTGTAGACAGCACCACCACATGTATGGCATACATGGCATAAAAGAGACAGTAAACAACGTAAACAGAAGATGTTGTTCAGGAAGTAATTTCACACAGACCCATATTCAGAACATACAAATCAGAAAATGGCTCACTGTCGAACTGTTACGACCACAGGAGTGCGCAAAAAAAACTCATGTTAAGACTATAAAGTCGTACCGCGGGCAGAATGCGTTAAGAAGTGGCTCAGAGCCGCTACATAATCAGATCGGTGACTGATGCTAATAAACGTTACAATGCTGACAACATCTACAGGGAAGTATATAGGAGATAGCTGGAGCACCAGGAAAAACTACAGCAGTTACGCCAGCACCCATAATAGCTGTCTGTTACGCTCAGTTGGTATAGTTCGCCCGCTAGGGGGTGCATATGTATATACCATTTATATGCTGGAGGAGCAAAGGTACTCCGGCTCTCAACTCAGCGGGGCGGTTTAGTTGTATTCCGCCCGGCTTAAGTCCGGTCAGCTCTCACGATACTGCCGTGCTATTTTCATCGAAAGCCTCATTGCCGGAAAGCGGAACGATTTCAAATTACGACAGATACTCTACACGAACATATATCTTCACCATCTGATGGCTACGTTCGTTTAATGCTTTCATTTAAGTTACATTCATAAAACGAAGTTAGCTGTCACGTGACTTCAAGTCGCGAGACCCAAATCCAGGATACCTTTGCATCCCGCCCCGCGCAGCTGGTGTACATTTGCTCCCCCTTGCAAATTATTGGTGTACATTTGCACCCCCTAACAGGCGAACTGTACCAACTGAGCGTCTGTTACCACATCAGACTGGCGTCAGGGCCCGTATGTAATAGTCGAGGTTAGGGCATTTAGCCCCGGGTTAGAGTCTAACCTCGAACTAAACTAGCTCTAGGGTTAAATTTTCTGTTGTTTTTTTTGTTTGTTTGTTTTACATCAGGAAGCGGGCCCATTCCAGGAAGCTGCCTGAGCCGTTATAGAAGGATTTTTTCCTTCCTTTCTTCGCTTCCTTTTTTATTTAATTTTGCTTGTGGGTTTCTTTTGTCCTAGTCTGGGTTGATCTGTAGCCGGGGGTTAAATTAACCTCGACTTTTACATGCGGGCCCTGATGTCACGCAGCTACCGCAAAGCCCGTGCAAGCAGTTGACAAACTGAAGGGTTGGTTTGTTCAAGGCCACTCCCACTTCCGCAACATGTTCTTCCGCGTTGTTCCTTCACAGATACCCAGAGTGTACGAAGTGCAAAGGTGTATAACCCTAGCTTCCTATTTTTTCCGTAGTACGTATACTGCACTCCCGTCCTGTGGGGGAATAAAAACGTGTTTCAGAGCGGTAGTGTCGCAAACGCATTTCCACCAATGATCATGGCCCGTATGTAAAAGTCGAGGTCAATTTAACTCACGGCTACGGGCCTAACCCAGATTATGACAAAAGAAACCCAAAAGCAAAATTAAATAATAAAAAAAAAAATTAAAAAAAAGGAAGCGAAGATAGGCAGAAAAAAATTCCTTCTACAACGGCTTAGGCACCTTGCTTGAATGCACCGGCTTCTTGATTTAAAACAAAACAAAAAAACAAAAGAAAATTTAACCCTAGAGCTAGTTTAGTTCGAGGTTAGAATCTAACCCAGGGCTAAAAGCGCTAACCTCGACTACTACATGCGGGCCCATATCTCGGAATAAAGGCCCTATAATTATTACGACTTATAGGCTCACGTATCGTTCTGGGCTGTTTTGGCGATGGCACAGACACCACTTACAGGCTTGCGTTCAGCTGATTGAAGTCAAAACACATTAGCCGGTGACAGTGAGGTGACTACACTCGACCTTGTAGCTCACAGAGTTCGGCCAGCCGACAAGGAAAACAGGACGGTCGCCGTTTATGGACGGACGGCTGAGTTTTCCTCGTTTGCGCGGCCACCAAACGTCTGTGTGCTGCATTCGAAGCTCTACTAATCTCTAAGATACACCATTTCGAGCGCGCGGGTGCATTCGTAAGAGCAACTGCTCCAAACAGAAGTCTCTCCATGTTAAACGTAGCGATGCCTTAGGTTACAGACCACTAATAGCTTCCGGGTCATGAAGTAAGCATTACGCTAAATATAGTAGAAAACCTTTGTCCCTTTTAAAATTTGTGTGCAGAGTAAAAAATGGCAATCTGGTGCCTTTTGTTGGCTTTGTACATAAGTTTCATACCAGGTAATAGTAAAATTAGGGGAAAATGAGCCTGGCTTGTGGACTATTTGTATTCATGCGCGGCTGGCACAGGAGCCAGCAGACGACCGTGGAATGAGGGGGTATGTGGTCACTGCCAACATTGCCAAAAAAATGGAATATTGGAATTTGTTGAAATTTACTCTACACATGAGTCTTTGGCTGCCTGATTTTTGTGACTTTTTTTGGTGAATTTTAAAGCATTTATAGGGTGTCATATGCAACGTTATGTGTAAGAGGAATATATAGCGTTTTCCTCCAAATCTGCTTCTGTGGTTTGTAGCCTGGCCACTGTCACTGGCGATTTGGTACCCGACATACCTTGTTGCCAAAAATGGTAAGCGGCGTACCAGCAGAGTTATAAACAGACAGAGACATCATGCCTCGGAACTTCCAGGAGTTATCGGAATGTGTGCCATTTTGAAGATCGCGCATGCTCAGAGGGTTATCTAGCTCTGTGGGCCTACCCAGTTCGTGCATTCAAAAATCTCAAACGAGCCGTGACCGCACTAACCCATCACATCGCTACATGTTATGTAGAATAATTGAGGAAGTTGCTTCGTGAGGTGGCACAGTTTTAGCGATACAGTGTGACCACTTCAATATAAAAACTGTGTCTTAACGACTGATCCGCACTAGCCTGCCATTTTTTTTTTGTACACTCTGGTTCCTCGTGGTTGTGTTTAGACGGAGCCCTTCGCAGCTCTCATTCAGCGTTGTCGTTCTTCCTGTGTGGTTTTGCTGTTCACTGTGTCGGCGAGAATGTTGTTTCACCGACCGGACTAATCCTCTTGATTCGATGTAGAGAAACATACGCTCTCGCACGTCAGAAGTCGCAAAATGTCATGCTCAGTGCTAGTGGTGCAAGAACCGGAAGTCGCCGTGTTTAGAGGAGTGCAACTTGGGAGACAGAGGAAGAACGTGTCTGCCCGATAGCTCATCGAGCGACTAGGACCTTTCCCGCTTGATCAGTGGAGCCGCTTGGCGCGGAAGAGTTGTAAAATTAGATCAGCACGTCGGTTGGAGAGGTGTCGTGATATCAGTTTTGTGGCCGCACGGGAAAACGTCTTATTTTCAATCTTCACTGTATAGACTCTATCCTTTTTGTGCCTGTCGTTCGTGTGCAGTCGTGAATGACCGACATTCACAGGTACGCTGGTTCTTTCTGTGTGTGTGCGTGCGTGCGTGCGTGTGTGTGTGTGTGTGTGTGTGTGTGTGTGTGTGTGTGTGTGTGTGTGTGTGTGTGTGTGTGTGTGTGTGTGTGTGCCATTTTGCGGTTGCTTGTACTTGACCCCCCCCCCCTCCTCACCCGAATCCCGGATGGGGCCCGCAAATATTTGTGCTGGCCTTTTTCTCGTTTCTCCGTCTTATATATCACCCATACGTGATGAAAAAGGACGTTAAACTCCGAAAACACCCATCCACCCACCCCCCCCCCCTCTCTCTCATGATTTAGTTCCATGTAGAAATTTGTATTTGTGCTTATGAATTTAGTACTTTCCTAGTCTAGTTTTCCTAGTCTAGCAAGGACAAGGTAGAAGACAGGTCTTTGTACCTATATCTTTTTATCCTTGGAAAATGATGTTTCGTTTCATTTCATTCTCTCTCTCTCTCTCTCTCTCTGTCATCAGGACCCGGGGGTGTACCCCCAACACTGACTGCTCAGTACAATTTCTTGACAGGAAATAGAAATGCTGCACACAATTCCTGTGAAACGTGTTGTGCTAACTAACTGTTAAGTGATGACGTTCCTGGCATACAAACTCAAACTCATCAGAATACAGGCCTGGGATTCACGAACTTGAAAACTCAATTTCTTATGCAATGCGGAAATTTATGATGGAAGTTGCCCCGCACGGTTATTTTCCCTACAGATTTCATTACGCTACGGCCACTTCCCGAACACAAAGTGTTTCGCAGTAATTGTGAGGAAAGAAAAGAATTAATAATCTCTACGATAATCGACCTCATCGACCTCACCATTGCGCGCGCGCGCGCGCGTCTGTGTGTGTGTGTGTGTGTGTGTGTGTGTGTGTGTGTGTGTGTGTGTGTGTGTGTGTGTGTGTGTGTGGTTGGAGGGGGGGGGGGTATCACCGCTTCTGCTGTCAAACCTTCCTCTCTACACACTCCTTCCGTTGTGTGAAACCGAAACCCCGGCAGTATTTGACGTTTCGCATTGTGCAATCGTTGTGTGTTCAGACTGTTTAGGTCATGTTGGCTTATACATGGCTGTCTGTCGTTTGGTTCTAGTTTTCCTGTTCGCAATGGTTGTCTTATTTTGAACTGCACCCATGAAAGACCTCCACTGAAATGTGTCCAAACGTCGTGTGCATGCGTGCGTGCGTACCTGTGTGTGTGTGTGTGTGTGTGTGTGTGTGTGTGTGTGTGTGTGTGTGTGTGTGTGTGTGTGTGTGTGTGTGTTGGTCTCCTGTTCCAGCGGGGAGCCGGGGTGGCCGAATGGTAGAGCGTTGGACTTCCAATGCTCGGGTCGTGAGTTCGAATCCCGTCTTGGGCCAAATATTTGTGCTGGCTTTTTCATTGTTGCCCCGTCTTTGATATCACCCTATGTGGTGGAAAAGAATGTTAAACTCCCAAACATCCACCCCCTCCTGTTCCAGCCTTCAAGAATGAAGACCTCTTTGTACCACCTGATCCTAACCCTGCTTGGGCCTCACTGCTGCCTCTCACTTCTCGTCCAACCCTGCCCCAAAACCTGCACCTGTGACCAAGACCCGACCTACTCTTCCGGACTGCGCGTGAACTGCTCAAACGCTGACCTTCTCGAGGTGCCCTGGGACATACCGGTCGGCACCACCACGCTGCTCCTAAGAGACAACCATTTCGAGATTCTCCACAACTCCAGCTTCGCCAGCCTGACCCAGCTCCGCACACTGGATCTTTCCTTCAACAGAATCGCTCACATGGAGGAGAACGCGTTTGAAGGACTGGAGACGCTTCTCCTGCTGGACCTTCGGCGTAACGTCCTCACACTGAGCCGGAAGACGTACTTGGAGAGAGTATTCCAGCCGTTGGCTTCGCTGAAAACTTTGTTCCTGAACCGTAATTCCTACGCCTCCGCGTATCGCCGTGAACCGCCCGTTCTGACGTCACAGAGTCATGGTGAGGATGATGAGTCAGTGCCACGTTCAACTGGGAACGTTCCGAAATCGTCACCTTTATCTTTGAAGGCGGCTGACGGCAAAAGTGTGGAGTCTGAATCCGAAACTCTGAGGCTAAACGGTAGGAGATTTAATTCAGTTCTTATTTACCTCAAACGTTATTGTATTGGAAATACTTTGGATGTGAAGGACGCAATGTACTGATGTATTTTCTGGAGAGGTATTACATGTATCTGAAACCGCCTGGTCTCTTCTTCTTTTTCTTCTCCTCATCCTTATTATTACTATTATTATTACCACGCAGGAACTGAGATCAACACAAGTGTGACTGGACACGTCAAGGACAAGCTTGAACTTTCGAACGCAGACCTCACCTACCCGGACGACGCTCTGTCTCATCTCCACAACCTTGTCGAACTTCACCTGGACGGTCTCAAAGACACGGTATTTGGGCCAGGATTCCGGAACCTCTCCAACCTCACCGTGCTGAGCTCACAGGGTTTCTGTCATCTGGGGGCACTCGATAATACAACGTTCCTGAACACGCCCCATGTGCAGCAGCTGAATCTCTCCGAATGCGACATTATTGAAGTGACACGGGACGCGTTCAGCACGCTGACCGATCTGCGTGAGTTGGACCTGTCGTATAACCAGAAGCTCGGCCTTGATCGTTTGGGCGACGCCTTCGAAGGGTTATCGAAAACGAGGCTGGAGAGGCTGGTGATCGACGCTGTGGTTCCTATACGAAACCTGGGCATCATCGTTAACTCCACACATCTGCGTCACTTCAAGGACCTCAACCACCTGAAAGTCGTGCAGGCAAGGTTCAACAGAATCGAGGCGTTTGACGATGGTGTCCTCTGCACAGAACTGCCTCCAAATCTCAAGCACGTCTACCTAAACGCCAACATGCTGGTGCTGGCGTCTTACGTGAACGATCTGAAATGTCTGGAAAGCCTGGAACTGCTGCACATCAACGGGTTCGACACATACTGGACGCCCCCACTCAGACCCCCAGACCCTGAAGATGTTCGAACAAGAACCAAGAGCTGTGCAAAGCAGGTGCCAGGCAACGGAGGCACTGCAGAGGAAGCAGCGGCCTAGCCTGAGCGACGCCCTTCCACAGCAGTCAGGCACTCTGTAGAGCCAGCTGGCTACAAAGCCCAAGGGAAGGAATTCCAGGTGCCTCCGACTTTGCGGGTGTTCGAGGCGCGACACTTTGGGTTGTTTTACAAACTCGAGAAAATGCGCGTGAACCCCCACCCCCACCCGCCTACCCAATCCAATTTCACAATCGTCTCGATATTTTGATATATCTTGATATCGTGTACTTTTTTAATGATATGTGTGTGTGTGTGTGTGTGTGTGTGTGTGTGTGTGTGTGTGTGTGTGTGTGTGTGTGTGTGTGTGTGTTTGGGGGTTTAACGGCCTTTTCCACCACATAGGGTGATATCATAGACGGGGCAACGATGAAAAAGCCAGCACAAATATTTGGCCCCACCCGGGATCGAACTCACGACCCGAGCATTAGAAGTCCAACGCTCTTCCATTCGACCACCCCGGCTCCCCACTTTCTTAATGATACCTGATATTGATTTTACACGTGGGATCGTTGAAAGATCCCGCAGAAAGAAAGTTACTGCCGTTCACCGAGTGTCTTCCTTCGGTAGTTGTGCTTGTAAGAATGTGTACGGGACCGGCCCCCGTAGTGTAGTGGTTAGCTCTTCGGATCATGGACCGGGAGACCCGGGTTCGAGTCCCAGCCGAGGCAAGCGGGATTTTTCCTACCTAGGTCGGCTCCTACCCAGAGCGGGTGTGCTATGGGCCCAGTGGGGAGGCTGTTGCCACACAGCCGAGATTTATCCACTTCACGGGTGCGACTTCGGGGGTGCTTCCCTTTGGTATGACACGTCTTATGATGTGGATGATTACACGGCCGGCACCGAAGGTGCCGTAGTTTCCGGGCCTGGCTAATGCCGGGATATTTATTCAGGAAGCGTGGAATGCGGCCCTGTCCCACAGTCCCAAACCACACGGACCTCCATAGCATCATCTTAATATCATCCTCATCTTCATCATCATGCATAATAAAAATTGTCCCAGCTTTCGAGCCCTCGGTGGATTCCACCCAGGACCTGGGAGGAACACCACTGGAGCTGACAAAAAGTTGGAGCAGGAAATAAAAAGATGGCCACCAGCCCAATATGTTGTTTCCATTCAATGACCTGCTGTAGTCACAGTCGTAGTCGTTGTGTCATGTATGCAGCCCGCGCGCACACGCCGGAACGCAAGCTCTCTGACATCAAGCATGCTGACATAAAGAAAGTACTGAAAACCCTTATCGTGCCTCTATGCACTTGCAAAAACCCAAACACATGAGGTCGTGTGAGCTCGCCTAGCTGGTTGACGTCACAACTTGTTGGCGTATGCGAGGTTCTACATGGGTGAATGAATTCTTGTAATAAAGTCGTTCCCCTTTGACAGAGTTACTTCCCGCAGACCTGACTGACAGACGATTGCTTACTGGTATCGGAGAAGAGACCCTCTCTCTCTCTCTCTCGCCTTAGACGCGCGCTTGCGCGCGCACGCACGCACCCCCCCCTCCCCCTACACACACACACACACACACACACATTATGCAAAGACCTTGGAATCAGAAAGACGCGTCACTCCTGCCCTCGTAAGAGTAGACTCCAGAGTGCAGTCCCTTTTCGGCGGGGCGTGAAAATGTGACTGCTTACACCCAGCGCCATTTTTAAAAATGGCGAATTTTTTTTTAGAAAAGCAGAGACTTGTGTGTCATATGATTCGATTTGAAACGAAGTCTTGAATATCCGACCACTTTTCGTTTGGGCAAAATCTTTGCCAGCGGACAATTATTGTTGCGCTTTGATGGCACTGTTTACGTGGTAGACTGATCCAACAGGATGTGAGTAAACGGCAAGGGGGTTGCACTCTGACAGGCAAGGGTGTTGCACTCTACAGGCAAGTATTATTGCACGGTGCAGACGATCACGTACCTGCCTTGTGGTGGAATAAGAGACGATTACAAAAGCATACACACCCGTGCTCTAGGACTGAATGTAATAATAGATCTGTCCATTCAGACAGAGACAGGTTATGTATGTCTCTGATTCAGAAACACGGCTACTTTCACTCTGAAGACAGCCTGCTAATCACTTGCGCCACTGAGGATCCCTCTGGGTTCAAAGCTGGTCAAGGATGACATAGTGCGCGACCTTGTGTTTGAGAGCACCGAGACAATTTAGGCCCGTCACGGTAGCGCAGTGAGCGCCATTTCCCCACTGTGCACAGAGGTACTTTCCACTGAAAGACTCTGTGCTCCAGAGAGTGTCGTAAGAGAGACATATAGCGGGACAACGCGAAGAGTTGTCTGCCCGCATTAGCGCGCATCCTAGATCTGGCCCCTATAGTGACAGCAAGGCGGAAAGTGGAAAGCGATCACAAAAGCATGCAATTGTGTTCTGCGCCGAATTGTTCAAATAACAGACAAATATAAACGGGGAAATACTTCTTTTGGTATTCCTGTTGAAAAACAAACATTTTTTTTTTCGCTTTCTTGTCCAAAAAAAAAAAAGAAAAAAAAAAGACCTCAAGTGGTACGTGTGCATGCAGTGTAAACTAACAGTAAACACACGCGGCTGACGCAGATACAGCGTAATTTTTTTCCCTGACAACTTTACAAATCACGGTGACTTAAATTGTGCTAGCGTCTACCTGCATCTAAATTCAGAACACACACACACACACACACACACACAGAGAACAAAATCATCCGGCTGAACTTCGTTCTAACCATTGTAAAACCATATCACAACATAGAATCTGCTGGATCGTCGGTCGCAGATATGATTAATGCTGAGTTAGCAGGAAGTATTCAGCGGATGCGTCCATCTTTGGATCTCTCGCACATTCGATCTTTCTGTGTTCCGTACTAGTTTTACTTGAACACATCGAACGAAATGCACTGCGTAGCCTACGTACAGCAGTGAAAGCCAAACTAGATCTTTCTTTCGTCCTCCGGAACTTTGAGAGTACTTATGTTTTCCATAGGCCTAAAACACATGCGAAATATAATTATGGGGGGAGACCACCTGGCAGTCGCTGACATCTTCGTTTTTGTTTATTTTCTTAAAATGTTTTACGGCGGCTAGTGTAGGGTTGGGTCAAACAACTGCGTAGATCTGCGGGATGCGCGCTAATGCGCGCAGACAACTCTTACGCGTTGTCCCTCAAAGGGAGGTAAGTGAACTATCTTTATGTTTCCAAGATCTTTGCATTATGCTTCTGAGTGTGAGTCAGTGGCAAAAACGAAACCCACTGAAATTCCCGCTTTCCACATGTCAAGTTGTAGAGACTCTTGCGAAAAGATACTGCATTTCGATGCAAAATAATTTCTAGACCATCCCAGAACATGCTGGTGCAGTAACGTCAGTAGATTACGTCACCTTGGAGAGATTTCGAGCCTTCCAGTAAGTTGAGGAATGTTCTAGATCTGACGTAAGCAGCCCCCCTGCACAGCGTTCTGGATTCTTCTTCTTTCATGAATTTGTTCTCCGCGCATATTCTGTTCATAAAGTATTGGAGTTGTAGTCTGTTGTATCCCGTATCATCTCTGCGAGTGCACGATGATGGCGACATAGCATAAGTAAAATACAACACCACGTCTCCAAACAGAGGAATTCCGAAAGAAAGTGGCGAGACACCCCCAAGAAAAAACAGCATCACGTCAAATCAAACATGACGCACTTACTTTACGTCAGTGCGCGTGCGTCT
This sequence comes from Batillaria attramentaria, assembly GCA_018292915.2. Classification (NCBI taxonomy): domain Eukaryota; kingdom Metazoa; phylum Mollusca; class Gastropoda; family Batillariidae; genus Batillaria; species Batillaria attramentaria. Next base: position 92,264 of record JACVVK020000242.1, read on the forward strand.
CTTCTTCGATGTTTGTGAGGCGTGTGGCTTGCAGAGGAAATGTGCTGTGAGTACAAATTTTCGAGTCAACTGACGATAACGGCTGCAGTGAATTTTTCTAATTTTTTTGTATATTTTTTATGGCACCCCAGGCTCATTATCTATGTATAGTAGGAGCGATTTTGAGATCTAAAGTGTGTTCACCAGCACTTTCATCAGGTACGGCTTACGCCAAAAGTATAAAAGCGACAACCTCCAAACTTCACTTAGTTGAGAGTCCGTATTCATGCTATCTATGTCCAAAAAATGGAGTGGTTTAGGTAAATATTACGCCTTTAAACGCCAGAAAGCCACTTTTTCTGAAAAGGGCGATAACTCGCAAATCATGTGTGCAATCGTACCTGGATCGGCCTTCTATTCAACAATCTTGATTCATTTAGAAACCCCAAATTTGAAATCGATCTGTTCAGTATTTTCGGAGAAATAGGCATCTGAAACTGGGTTCACATGCAATGTCAACTCAGGCTCGGTTTACATGAAAACTATAAGAGCGACCATTTTCTAGTAGTGAGTCAATTCAGAGTCCGTATTCAAGCTATCTACTGCCAAAAAATTGAGTGATTTAAATAAATATTACGCCTGTACACGAAAGACAACCAACTTGTCTCAAAAGGGCGATAACTCCCAAATCACTTAAGCAATCATCACACGCTTGAATCGTCTAATGTAACATTTTGATAAATTTGGATACCCCAAATTTGAAGCCATTCGGTTGAGTATTTTCGAAGAAACGGGCCCGGACACAATTCACACACACACACACACACACACACACAACACACACACACACACACATCCATACAGACGGCACTCAGTGAGGAGAAGAAGCGCGTTCGGAACAGCATACATGCCAGCATCGATGACGCAGGTTTTCTTACGTCATTGTCAGAGTTACACTTGCATAATCGTCTCTGCGGGAGATCGGCAGTGACGTGCGTTTGTACCACAGATGCTTGCCTATGAACGTGGAAATTTTAGCCCGTCCTATTATGTTGTTTCCATTACTATGGAAACAACATAAAAAATGTGTACAGGGTCAAGTGATACCTTTCCGGCGTCGTCAAAGTCCTGACCAAACGGGTTCCTGAAGCCGCCACCATCCACATTGAAGTGTCCCACCCCGTGCCACAGTACGTTGGGCCTACACGGGTGGGGCACCTGCTGTCCGTTGGGGATGCGGTCCGCGAACATCCGGTAACCATTGGCAACGGCACCGAGTAATAGCAGCAACGAACACAGCCTGAAAGAAAAGAAGGAAGCTGAGAAATAAGAAGGGGGAAAAAAAGAAAAAAAAGAAAAAAGAAATAATGAGCTAAGCTGAAATTTGGAAGGGTGGGTGGGTGGGTGTTTGGGGGTTTAACGTCCTTTTCCACCGCATACGGGTGATATCAAAGACGGGGCAACGATGAAAAGCCAGCACAAATATTTGGCTTCAGCCGGGATACGAACTCACGACCCGAGCATTACAAGTCCAACGCTCTACCATTCGGCCACCCCGGCTCCCCGAAATTTGGAAGACAAGTCAACCAAACAACAACAACAACAACAACAACACAACCACAACCACAACAACAACCACAACAACACAACACACACCACACACACACACACACAAACGTCAGCGACAGCAATACGTTATTACTGAGAGTTTTTGAGTACCTGAGATTGGCAGAATCCATAGCAGAAGTTAACCTTTAGCAAATGACTCTGGGGGGTCCCTGGCTGACTAACACTTCAAAGTCTTCTCACGTCAAAAGGGACGACGCCAGTCTTTCAAAACATACCCAGTCCAACCTTTTAATCGATTTGTGGATATGATTATCTTATCCTTTCGACATCAACATCACAAGACTTGACATCAACATCACAAGACTTTTCGTCAACGGACACACCTAACTTATCACGTGTCATGACGAAGGCAGATAAAAAGGAAAGGCATGCTGACCGGAAAATAACTGGGACCTGCACACGTGAACTGAGAAAGCGCGGGAAGTTTGCGAAACACCATTTCAGTTGTTGGACTTTTTAGTTTGTTTGCCCCAACTCTTCGCGAGCTCCAGTGGTGGGGCGGTCGGCGGTCTAGTGGTTAAGAGACTTGTCACCAATGCGAGAGGTCAGCGGTTCGAGTCTCACTCGGGGCAAAGAATTTTCCTTCTCGTATGTGGCACCGTTCATTCGGGCCGATCGTCGGGGGTACTGTCCGGGTACTCCGGCTTCCTCCCCCTCTGCTTTGGAAATGTTCAGCCCACCAAATTTGAAAAATAAATGCAATTCTAAATTCCGAAATTTGAATAGCTGAGCTCACTCTTCGCACCACGTGATTGTAATGTATTTATGTCTACTGTGTGAGAGAATGCTTGTGATTCACGTGAGCGTTCGTGTTGGGTTCAGTTCGCGGCGCTTTGAGCCGATTTATGAAAGTGGATAAAACGCCTATACAATACTCATTATTATTATTATTATTACTCCCAGGTCATCAGTGGAATCCACGGAGGGCTCGGACGCCGGGACAATGTTTCTTATGCATGCTGATGACCATGAGGATGATGGCCAGTATGACTATGCTATAGAGGTCCGTGTGGTTTGGGTAACATGGCCGCTTTCCGCGCTTTCTGCCATAAACATCCCCGCGCTAACTACTCGTTCATCTTTTAGTTATCCGCTTTTAGTGTCACTATCGCTAGGAAAGAACAAAAACTGATAAACCCTTAAGTTAACAACACGAGTGAAAATCTTCACATCGAGCCTCAGTTGTTAAAGGTACAGAAGTGTGTCGCGAATGTCAACCTGATCTGAATTATCTGTGCACTGAAAAACATACAGGTATACGTACGACTGAATGAGCGTGTTCAACTCGGAGGCGGAAGCGCGCCAGCTGACTCACGCACCGTCTGGTCCACAAGTACAGTAACACGACACGCTGCATGCAGTGTTATCGTACACACACACACACACACACACACACACACACACACACACACACACACACACACGCACGCACGCACGCACACACACACACGTCCCACCCCACAACAGCCAAAGGACGGCGGCAAGAGGTGTGTGGGGGGGGGGGGAAGGCCTGCTGGGGAGGAACATGCGAAATTAACTGAGCACTAGTCATTTGAACGCAACAACACTCGACAGAGACAGAGAGACAGAGAAAAAGATCACTGACGTGTTGGCCTGGTGTGGTGCACGTGTTGTCCGGATGGACTGTATACGTCACACTGCTGTGACGCACAATTCGGTGAGTTGTTTACCTGAAAAGTCGACCCTTGTCTGTGACATGATTGGTCAGTTTCAAAGCCTTGAAGTTGACGTCACACGTAGACGGCCATCGTAACTATTGATAGGGGTGACAAGACTACCAAACAGCAAGAAATTTCTTCTGTTTCTTAGTCTCCAGCAAGTTTCTAGTCAATTTTTTAAGCAGCACAGTTTTCCACAATTTCACTTGCAAGTCGGGCATATCTGGGGCCATTTTTTTAAAAAGCAACTGCCGGCTCCTTCGGCTTACAAATGTGTTCACCCTGCGTGGAAATGATGGACTCGCCCCATGCGGCCTTTGCCTTCGTGAACTTACCTGTCTGAGGGTCACACACTTCAGTGAGCCGTGGTGTCTGAGAAGGTAAGGTGTTACGGCCGATCCGGTCCTGTGACAAAGCTTTCAGTTCTGTGTCAAAGAAGGTTTATCATCACGACCATTTATTTTTCAGTCAAGTGGTTTTACGTTTATCCATCAAATTACTAGCGATTTCAAAGTTGTTTAATGTTGTTTTTTTTGTGCACGTGCAGTAGAGTTTGTTTTTGACGACAGGAAACCAGTGAAAAAAAATCAAACTATGGAATGTTCTCAGTGAACTGCACTCAGCACTCAGCAGTTCTCAGCACTTCAGACAGAGAAATCTAGAACAGTTTTACATATCCATTTGTTGTCGTTTTTTGGTAACTGTTATTACTGATGTGTAAATTCACTGACTTAGAAATTTACAAGCTATCACCTTAACGGTTTTTGAGACGCCTGTTTTCCCAGATGGCAGCCTTCAGCACGGGGCGTCGTGTAGGTGAGGATCGAGGAAACCAGTACTTCCGAGTTTCCGCAAGAGAATCACCGAGACGTTGGAAGGGTCAGGAGCTGGCGTGGCCTTCTGCCTTTGCTGAGCCCGGGTTGACGTCTGACTGGACCATCGGCAAACTCCCTGTACTGCAGGGTAAAGGTTGAGCAAGGTCAGTGGTCGTTTTCTTCATGGGTACATTTTCTTTCTAGTTTGTAGAGTAGGTTGGTGGTGGGTGAGGGTGGGTGGGTAGCGGGGGCGTAGGTGGGAAGGGGGGAGGTGATAGGATTTAGTTGCTAGAATGGAGAGTGAAAGAGCGGTTGAATGTGTGTGAGTATGCTTAGGATGTTTTTGCATGTTTTTCTGTTAACACGTTCGATTAGAACTAATCAGTCTTTCTAAGTCAAAGTTGCAGGTCAGGGTTAGGTTAGCCCCAGGTTAACCATAGCCCTTTGGATCCCTGGCAAGAGGACGGCGCAGCCCAAGAAGATGGACCAGCCCCTGGAGATGGACCAGATCACCCTTCACATCAGTAACAAAGGCCAGTATCATTTTGATCATTTCCTTTTGTGTAGAATAGCGTAGGTTGGGGAGAAGGTTAGCGGGTCCAGGGGTAGGTAGAGGGTTAGGTGGGTGGGGGGAGGGGTTAGGATTTAGATGACTGAATGGAGTGTGAAAGTTTGTGACTGTGTGTGCGAGTGCTTAGGATCTTTTTGTATGTATATTAGATTATTGTTTCAACATGAATTCAGCACTCTGCTTTAGTCTCAGTTGCAGGCCAGGACCAGATCCCAGGAGAGAGGACGGAGCAGCCTAAGGAGAGAGACCAGCCTCAGGAGATGGACCAGCCTCTGGAGATGGACCAGCCCCTGGAGATGGACCAGATCACCCTTCACATCGATAACAAAGGCCAGTATCATTTTGATCATTTCCTTTTGTGTAGGCTAGCTTAGGTTGGGGAGAAGGTTAGCGGGTCCAGGGGTAGGTAGAGGGTTAGGTGGGTGGGGGGAGGGGTTAGGATTTAGATGACTGAATGGAGTGTGAAAGTTTGTGACTGTGTGTGCGAGTGCTTAGGATCTTTTTGTATGTATATTAGATTATTGTTTCAACATGAATTCAGCACTCTGCTTTAGTCTCAGTTGCAGGCCAGGACCAGATCCCAGGAGAGAGGACGGAGCAGCCTAAGGAGAGAGACCAGCCTCAGGAGATGGACCAGCCCCTGGAGATGGACCAGATCACCCTTCACATCGATAACAAAGGCCAGTATCATTTTGATCATTTCCTTTTGTGTAGGCTAGCTTAGGTTGGGGAGAAGGTTAGCGGGTCCAGGGGTAGGTAGAGGGTTAGGTGGGTGGGGGGAGGGGTTAGGATTTAGATGACTGAATGGAGTGTGAAAGTTTGTGACTGTGTGTGCGAGTGCTTAGGATCTTTTTGTATGTATATTAGATTATTGTTTCAACATGAATTCAGCACTCTGCTTTAGTCTCAGTTGCAGGCCAGGACCAGATCCCAGGAGAGAGGACGGAGCAGCCTAAGGAGAGAGACCAGCCTCAGGAGATGGACCAGCCTCTGGAGATGGACCAGCCCCTGGAGATGGACCAGATCACCCTTCACATCGATAACAAAGGCCAGTATCATTTTGATCATTTCCTTTTGTGTAGGCTAGCTTAGGTTGGGGAGAAGGTTAGCGGGTCCAGGGGTAGGTAGAGGGTTAGGTGGGTGGGGGGAGGGGGTTAGGATTTAGATGACTGAATGGAGTGTGAAAGTTTTGGACTGTGTGTGCGAGTGCTTAGGAATCTTTTTGTATGTATATTAGATTATTGTTTCAACATGAATTCAGCACTCTGCTTTAGTCTCAGTTGCAGGCCAGGACCAGATCCCAGGAGAGAGGACGGAGCAGCCTAAGGAGAGAGACCAGCCTCAGGAGATGGACCAGCCCAAGGAGATGGGACTAGATCATTCTTCACATCGATAACAAAGGCCAGTATCATTTTGATCATTTCCTTTTGTGTAGGCTAGCTTAGGTTGGGGAGAAGGTTAGCGGGTCCAGGGGGTAGGTAGAAGAGGGTTAGGTGGGTGAGGGGGGGAGGGGTTAGGATTTAGATGACTGAATGGAGTGTGAAAGTTTGTGACTGTGTCGTGGCGAGTGCTTAGGATCTTTTTGTATGTATATTAGATTATTGTTTCAACATGAATTCAGCACTCTGCTTTAGTCTCAGTTGCAGGCCAGGACCAGATCCCAGGAGAGAGGACGGAGCAGCCTAAGAGAGAGACCAGCCTCAGGAGATGGACCAGCCTCTGGAGATGGACCAGCCCCTGGAGAGGGACCAGATCACCCCTTCACATCGATAACAAAGGCCAGTATCATTTTGATCATTTCCTTTTGTGTAGGCTAGCTTAGGTTGGGGAGAAGGTTAGCGGTCCAGGGGTAGGTAGAGGGTTAGGTGGGTGGGGGGAGGGGGTTAGGATTTAGATGACTGAATGGAGTGTGAAAGTTTGTGACTGTGTGTGCGAGTGCTATAAGGAATCTTTTGTATGTATATTAGATTATTGTTTCAACATGAATTCAGCACTCTGCTTTAGTCTCAGTTGCAGGCCAGGACCAGATCCCAGGAGAGAGGATGGAGCAGCCTAAGGAGAGAGACCAGCCCTCAGGAGATGGACCAGCCTCTGGAGATGGACCAGCCCCTGGAGATGGACCAGATCACCCTTCACATCGATAACAAAGGCCAGTATCATTTTGATCATTTCCTTTTGTGTAGGCTAGCTTAGGTTGGGGAGAAGGTTAGCGGGTCCAGGGGTAGGTTAGAGGGTTAGGTGGGTGGGGGGAGGGGTTAGGATTTAGATGACTGAATGGAGTGTGAAAGTTTGTGACTGTGTTGCGAGTGCTTAGGATCTTTTGTATGTATATTAGATTATTGTATTCAACATGAATTCAGCACTCTGCTTTAGTCTCAGTTGCAGGCCAGGACCAGATCCCAGGAGAGAGGACGGAGCAGCGCAAGGAGACAGACCAGCCTCAGGAGATGGACCAGCCCCAAGGAGATGGACTAGATCATTCTTCACATCGATAACAAAGGCCAGTATCATTTTGATCATTTCCTTTTGTGTAGGCTAGCTTAGGTTGGGGAGAAGGTAGCGGGGTCCAGGGGTAGGTAGAGGGTTAGGTGGGTGGGGGGGAGGGGTTAGGATTTAGATGACTGAATGGAGTGTGAAAGTGTGTGACTGTGTGTGCGAGTGCTTAGGATCTTTTTGTATGTATATTAGATTATTGTTTCAACATGAATTCAGCACTCTGCTTTAGTCTCAGTTGCAGGCCAGGACCAGATCCCAGGAGAGAGGACGGAGCAGCCTAAGGAGAGAGACCAGCCTCAGGAGATGGACCAGCCTCTGGAGATGGACCAGCCCCTGGAGATGGGACCAGATCACCCTTCACATCGATAACAAAGGCCAGTATCATTTTGATCATTTCCTTTGTGTAGGCTAGCTTAGGTTGGGGAGAAGGTTAGCGGGTCCAGGGGTAGGTAGAGGGTTAGGTGGGTGGGGGGGAGGGGTTAGGATTTAGATGACTGAATGGAGTGTGAAAGTTTGTGACTGTGTGTGCGAGTGCTTAGGATCTTTTTGTATGTATATTAGATTATTGTTTCAACATGAATTCAGCACTCTGCTTTAGTCCTCAGTTGCAGGCCAGGACCAGATCCCAGGAGAGAGGACGGAGCAGCCTAAGGAGAGAGACCAGCCTCAGGAGATGGACCAGCCCCTGGAGATGGACCAGATCACCCTTCACATCGATAACAAAGGCCAGTATCATTTGATCATTTTCTTTTGTGTAGGCTAGCTTAGGTTGGGGAGAAGGTTAGCGGGTCCAGGGGTAGGTAGAGGGTTAGGTGGGTGGGGGGAGGGGTTAGGATTTAGATGACTGAATGGAGTGTGAAAGTTTGTGACTGTGTGTGCGAGTGCTTAGGATCTTTGTGTATGTATATTAGATTATTGTTTCAACATGAATTCAGCACTCTGCTTTAGTCTCAGTTGCAGGCCAGGACCAGATCCCAGGAGAGAGGACGGAGCAGCCTAAGGAGAGAGACCAGCCTCAGGAGATGGACCAGCCTCTGGAGATGGACCAGCCCCTGGAGATGGACCAGATCACCCTTCACATCGATAACAAAGGCCAGTATCATTTTGATCATTTCCTTTTGTGTAGGCTAGCTTAGGTTGGGGAGAAGGTTAGCGGGTCCAGGGGTAGGTAGAGGGTTAGGTGGGTGGGGGGAGGGGTTAGGATTTAGATGACTGAATGGAGTGTGAAAGTTTGTGACTGTGTGTGCGAGTGCTTAGGATCTTTTTGTATGTATATTAGATTATTGTTTCAACATGAATTCAGCACTCTGCTTTAGTCTCAGTTGCAGGCCAGGACCAGATCCCAGGAGAGAGGACGGAGCAGCCTAAGGAGAGAGACCAGCCTAAGGAGAGAGACCAGCCTCAGGAGATGGACCAGCCCCTGGAGATGGACCAGATCACCCTTCACATCGATAGCAAAGGCCAGTATCATTTTGATCATTTCCTTTTGTGTAGGCTAGCTTAGGTTGGGGAGAAGGTTAGCGGGTCCAGGGGTAGGTAGAGGGTTAGGTGGGTGGGGGGAGGGGTTAGGATTTAGATGACTGAATGGAGTGTGAAAGTTTGTGACTGTGTGTGCGAGTGCTTAGGATCTTTTTGTATGTATATTAGATTATTGTTTCAACATGAATTCAGCACTCTGCTTTAGTCTCAGTTGCAGGCCAGGACCAGATCCCAGGAGAGAGGACGGAGCAGCCTAAGGAGAGAGACCAGCCTCAGGAGAGAGACCAGCCTCAGGAGATGGACCAGCCTCTGGAGATGGACCAGCCCCTGGAGATGGACCAGATCACCCTTCACATCGATAACAAAGGCCAGTATCATTTTGATCATTTCCTTTTGTGTAGGCTAGCTTAGGTTGGGGAGAAGGTTAGCGGGTCCAGGGGTAGGTAGAGGGTTAGGTGGGTGGGGGGAGGGGTTAGGATTTAGATGACTGAATGGAGTGTGAAAGTTTGTGACTGTGTGTGCGAGTGCTTAGGATCTTTTTGTATGTATATTAGATTATTGTTTCAACATGAATTCAGCACTCTGCTTTAGTCTCAGTTGCAGGCCAGGACCAGATCCCAGGAGAGAGGACGGAGCAGCCTAAGGAGAGAGACCAGCCTCAGGAGATGGACCAGCCTCTGGAGATGGACCAGCCTCTGGAGATGGACCAGATCACCCTTCACATCGATAACAAAGGCCAGTATCATTTTGATCATTTCCTTTTGTGCAGGCTAGCTTAGGTTGGGGAGAAGGTTAGCGGGTCCAGGGGTAGGTAGAGGGTTAGGTGGGTGGGGGGAGGGGTTAGGATTTAGATGACTGAATGGAGTGTGAAAGTTTGTGACTGTGTGTGCGAGTGCTTAGGATCTTTTTGTATGTATATTAGATTATTGTTTTAACATGAATTCAGCACTCTGCTTTAGTCTCAGTTGCAGGCCAGGACCAGATCCCAGGAGAGAGGACGGAGCAGCCTAAGGAGAGAGACCAGCCTCAGGAGATGGACCAGCCCAAGGAGATGGACTAGATCATTCTTCACATCGATAACAAAGGCCAGTATCATTTTGATCATTTCCTTTTGTGTAGGCTAGCTTAGGTTGGGGAGAAGGTTAGCGGGTCCAGGGGTAGGTAGAGGGTTAGGTGGGTGGGGGGTAGGGGTTAGGATTTAGATGACTGAATGGAGTGTGAAAGTTTGTGAGTGTGTGTGAGAATGCTTAGGATGTTATTGCATGTATGTTAGACTGTTTGTTCAACTTGAATTCAGGAAACTTCTTTAGCCTCAGTTTCAGGTCCTGGACGCCCCCTTGGAGAGAGAACAGATCAGCCCAAGGTGATAGACCCACCCAAGGACTGGACCAATCTACGCACTGATAATAAGGCCAGTGTTTGTTTTATCTATTTTAATTTTTATTCACGTAGCTTGTAGAGTAGCTTGGTGGTAGGGGAGGGAGGGGGTGGGCTGGGTAGAGGGGTGTATGTGGGAAGGGGGAGGGGTTAGGATTAGATGATTGAATGGAGTGTGAAAGAGTTTGCGAATGTGTGTGAGAATGGTTAGGATGCTTTTTTTGCATGTATATTAGATTGATTCAACTTGGATTCAGCACCCTTCTTTAGTCTCAGTTGCAGATCAGGACCAGATCCCTGGAGACAGGCCGGACCAGCCCAAGGACCTGGACGCGCCCAAGGAGATTGGCTGGATCACCCTTCACACCGATGGTTTATATAGTTTGGTAGTTTGTAGAGTAGGATGGTGGTGGTGATGGGGGGGGGGGGGGGGGGGGGGGGGGGGGGGGGGAGAGGGATGTAGGAGGGAAGGGCAAAGGGTAAGGATGTTTTTGCATGCATGTTAGATTATTGATTCCACTTGACTTTTCGACAGTCTTGATTCCACTTGACTTTTCGACAGTCTTAGTTGCGGGACCGCACCCTGGGGAGAGGACGCGGTGCTCAGCGCGAGGAGATGTGCCCCTCTGGACGATGTACCCCTCTGGACGATGTGCCCCTCTGGACGATGTACCCCTCTGGACGATGTGCCCCTCTGGACGATGTGCCCTTCTGGACGATGTGCCCCTCTGGACGATGTGCCCCTCTGGACGATGTGCCCCTCTGGACGATGTGCCCCTCTGGACGATGTGCCCCTCTGGACGATGTGCCCCTCTGGATGATGTGCCCCTGTAGGCGATTGCGATGGATGTCAGTGGATGCTGAGACCTGTAAGTACAGAAACTTTTTGGCATGCTCCTCGTCCTTTTTATTTACAACTTTTGTTCCATTGAAGTGACTGGTTATGTGTACAAATGTACGCTATTTTCTGATTGCATTTACTTTGATTTTTAACTGTCAGAAGGTATACTCTTGGCTCAAGTGTAAACTTTCATAAGTTTATACAAATCAGTGTTCATGAACTTTTATTCTTTTATCTAATGCTGCAGACACCGACAGCCACACTGCCTTGGGTCAGAAGAGTACAGATGGAAGACAACAGGCGGACACCGCTGGACACCAGCTGCAATACAGCATCTGGAGAATGGTCACCATACAGGTATTTGCTTTCTTCCGTGGTCAGGTTTTTTCTACTGTATCCCGCTAGCTTTAGAAGTGTAATAATATAGCAGTTTGGTTTGTTTTGTATTCGTGTGTTTGTTGTTGTTGCTTGACTATGTGAAATAAGTTAAATTAAACTGTTTTGCAGGCAAATGAGCCGTTCTGGAGATGTAGGCTGATTCCAAAACAGATGGATCGAGCTCAACGTTTATCTCAACTTCGCCACAGCAGGTACCACATGCGGACAGATTGCATTCCGCTTTTAACTGGCTACTCTGCACAGTCAGTTCCAGCATCTGCAGCAGGTGGACGGAAACAGCCAGCAGAACCTTATCTACGGTCCCATCTTTGAAGACCAGCAGGATCAATTGATTACAGGGTAGGCATCTTCTACTCCCATACAAAGTTTCCCTTGCTTATAATCCCATTCATGTCTGGTTTAGATGTAAGAAGACTGAGATTTACATATGTTGTGACTATGCCATCTTGAAATGTTGGTTATTATCTGTATTTCATTTGGCGTTTGCTTTTTCCTTCAGATATACCAGCCCTATATCAGCGTTCAACAACAAGATTATACAGAAAGTTTGGAGAGCATGGATCCAGCCTTCTCTTCTGCCTGGACCAAAACAAGTGCATGGTTTCTGCACCTCTCTCTTCCAAGGCGCAAGCAGCTGAACCTCTGCAGGGCCACATCCATGTCACCTGACAATATCACTACACCACATGACGAACCGAAATGGCCTACACCTAAATCAGCGTTCAACAACAAGCAGATTATACAGAAAGTTTTGAGAGCATGGTTCCAGCCTTCCCTTCTGCCTGAGCCAAAACAAGTGCATGGTTTCTGCACCTCTCTCTTCCAAGGCGCAAGCAGCTGAACCTCTGCAGGGCCACATCCATGTCACCTGCCAATATCACTACACCACCTGGCAAAACGAAATGTCTGGCCATATTGTGTCCTGTTAACTGTCCTCTGTGTCAGTCCCATATACTAAGTGCACTGTAACCCATTCTTTGATATTCAAATACCTCAAAGGCAAGGGTTTCAAACTTGATGAATTTCCAGACTTGTCAAGGTTCTAAATGACTGCTAAGAAACAAAACATTGTATATATGCACAGTATGTTGTAAGTCTTATTTTGAAAACTGGACTGAAGGGATACGTGAAAGTGAAACGCACGCAAGGTCTGTGTCTAGAGGTTGTTTGAAATGGTCTGTCCTGAGTTGTTCACAGAGGAAATGGTGATTTTGAAAACGAACCGAAACGAACATGTTCCATCCCTCTTACTCCATAAGCATTTACCCCACATGGCTTTTACATGATCTGTACCAGCTTTTGTTTGTTTTTTCACTGTGCGTGTGCGTGCGTGCGTGCGTGTGTGTGTGTGTGGTCGCGGGCCCGCGCATGTGTCTTTTTCCTTGCTTTTTTTTCTCTTTTTCCTTTTTTGAACAACAGTGTATGTGAAACATAGTGCCATCACTGTTACCCAATATCGTGCTCACCAGATATTTATAAGTGTGGTGTTTTTGTTTCTGGAATTTTGTTTGATTTTTTTTCATTATCAACCATCAGTGGTGATAACAATGCCAGTTCTGCAAAATAGCGTATTTGTTGTTTCTGTGGGCATTTTTTTTATTTATTTTCGCAGTGTGTAAGTTTCTTTGGTTTTAGTGTGTCGGCGTTGTTTTTTTTGTTTTTTTTTTATGTTACAAAGTTTATTTGGTATATGCGTGTTTTGTACGCATTTTAAAGTTTGGCTTATTATAAATTGTATTCGTGTGTGAATGTGTGTGTACATTTTAGAGTGAAGTCTTACTTTGTAATTGTTTTTTATATGTGTTTTCATGTGTGCTTTTACTGTCTTTTCTTAATGACCAGACTTTATACTTACGCTGAGATATCATCATGTCTAAAACCATGTCCTTAGTTTTTTATACCTTTTCTGTTTTTCTTCCCCCCCCCCCCCCCTTTTTTTTTTACCAGCACTGTGTCTATGTTGGCTGTCACAGCTATACAGAATTGCTGCTTTTTCTATTTTCTTTCTGTCAGGACAATCCTCTTAAATTTTTTGTTCGCTTTATTTGTTGCCTCATTTCATGATGAACACCGCTTCAAACTAGGCATTCAGTTGACAATGGTATACATTGTACAGTACATGTGCAAAGTCTCAGCTAATGCTATACTCATCAGATATGTATTCTATTGAAGGTGGTCTGTCAAAATTGTTTAGTTCAGTTTCCTTGTCAGTTTTTACATCATCGGCTGGCCATTCATGGCCTTAACAAATGCCTTCCTTTTTTTTTTTTGGGGGGGGGGGGGGGGGGGGGGGGCAAAGTTTGTCTGTTTGCATATGTTTCTGTGGACATCTGAAAGATTTTAATTTTCTTACCGTGTGTTTATGTGGGTGAGGTTTAACATTTCAAGTTTTTAAAATAAACGTCTAATTAATTTTTTTAAATTGTGTGAGTTTGTGTTTTCTTATTTCTAAGATTATTTAATGTTTAAAATTATTTAGCTTTTCTTTTTCTGTTTTTTTTTGTGTGTGTTTTGTTTTGTTTTTGTTTGTTTTTGTTTCCTTTTTCTTCTTTTTGTTTTACACGAACAACAGTGTATGTCAAACATACAGTACCATCACTGTTTACAAATATCGTGTTCACCAGATATGTATGTGTGGTGTTTTTGTTTCTGGAATTTTGTTTCTGATTTTTTTTTCATTATCAACCATCAGATACATGTAACAATGCCAGTTCTGCAAATTGTGTGTTTGTTGTTTCTGTTGGCATTTTTTCTTTTTTCATTTTCGCTGTGTGTGTGTAAGAATTTTCATTTTTATGGGTTTTTAATGGTTTGTGCGTGCGTTTAAGTTGTGAATATGAAAGTTGTAATTGATCTTTTTTGAGCTGTGAATGATGATCATTGCAATGGAACACCACTGGCATTGTTTTTAACTTTATTGATTTTGTCTTGTTTTGGTCATGATTTGTAGTAATGTAATAATGAGCCTCCTGAACATGAGTAATTTTTGAACACTTATTTTATCATGTATTAAAAGAAGAATAGTGAAGACAATATGGTAAAACGTTACATGATGTTAACATGAATCCTATAAAGCTTAATTTGCAGAAGGTGCCTGGTTTCAGAGTTTTTCTCCGGGGACTCCGGTTTCTCTGGTGCTTAGAAGCATACACATGGTCTTCAGTGTTAGTCCATGTTGGCCAGGCTTTACCGAGTGCTAGACTCGGTACACCACTGACATGCTGAATTTTAAAATAAACTGCTTCTCTTTCTCTTTTTGTGTGTGTTGGTGAAAGTTGTGCTTTTCAAGCTGTCTTCGTATCACATGCATGCATATGCAGAGCCGTAGCACAGCTCCTAAAAGTCCCTGGCCATTATGTTCTCCTCAACTTCAACGGAAAACAAAAGAATTACTTGTTGTTTGAACGGGGAAACGCAAGTTAAAAAATATTTTGACGAAGAGGCTTTATTTTGGAAGAACTTTTGCTTTAGAAACCCTCCTGACTGTGCTCATGAAGACGAGTTTGTTTGTTTGTTGTTGTTTTTTTTTGCCAAAAAGTGGTCCGGCCATGGCCGGAGTGGCCGGTAGGGCTGCTACGGCCCTGATATGTACTGTATTGCAAACTGGACCAAATTACAGGTAATGATAGTCTTAAGCTCTCATAATTGTGATACATGTACTGTCAGTGGTTATACCTATAGTACTGTATTTTGTTGAAAGGAAATACAAATACAAGGAATTCAATTTAAAATAATTACAAATAAACAATCGAGTTTCTAGTGGAATATTTTAATATTTTGTTTGACTCCGGACAGTTCCCCGATGAATGGACAGAGGCTATCATACAGCCCCTGCACAAAAAAGGAGACACCAACATACCAGGCAACTATAGGGGCATTTCCTTGTTGAATATAAGTGGAAAATTATACAGTCATATATTGAACAAAAGGCTTAGTAAATGGGTGGAGGAGAACCAGATTATTCATGACGTGCAGGCGGGTTTTAGAAAAAAATATAGCACAGTTGACCACATCTTCACATTATCCTCTTTAGTTCAGAAACAACTACTTAACCACAAAAAGCTATACGTCGCTTTCATCGATTTCCGTAGAGCTTACGATTCCATTGAGAGGGGCAGACTGTGGGAAATTTTGCGTGATAACGTTGGAATTCGAGGGAAAATGTTATCGGCGCTACAAGCCATGTATAGGGTTGTAAGAGCTAGGGTAAGGGTGGGTGGGGACCTCACTGATTCTTTCCAGTGCCCCCGTGGGTTAAAGCAGGGAGAAAACTGCAGTTCTGTAATCTTCTCCCTGTTTATCAACGAATTAGCGACTGATA
Source organism: Batillaria attramentaria (assembly GCA_018292915.2). Taxonomy (NCBI): domain Eukaryota; kingdom Metazoa; phylum Mollusca; class Gastropoda; family Batillariidae; genus Batillaria; species Batillaria attramentaria. Next base: position 107,850 of record JACVVK020000242.1, read on the forward strand.
TAATTGCACGTGGAAAGCACGGAATACAGCTTAGTCCTGATGTCTTAGTCATCATGATATTGTTGTTTGCAGATGATGTAGCGCTGACCGCAGACACCCCCGTTGGCCTCCAAACACAGCTTGATATTTTGTACCATACTGCCCAGCGCCTAGATCTACAAGTAAATCTAGAAAAGTCTGATATTGTAGTATTCCGGAATGGAGGCTATCTTGCACGAAACGAAAACTGGAAGTTTGGTAGGGACGCCATGAAAGTTGTAAGCATGTACAAGTATTTAGGAATTTTTCTCTCAACACGTCTATCCTTTTCACACGCACTTGATGATATGGCAAACCGGGCAAAAAAAGGTGTGATCGGTATATTGAGGGTACTGTGGGCAGTTGGAGAGCGTTCCCCCACTATTTTTTTTAGGTTGTTCGATGCACAAATTGTGCCAATGTTGACGTATGGTGCCGAGGTTTGGGGCCCCTCAGCCGACCTCCAGCCGGTAGAGGCTGTGCAAATGTTTGCAATTAAACGATTCCTGAATGTCAGTATTAAGACACCAAATGTTCTAATTTACGGTGAAACAGGAAGGTACCCGCTCAGTATAGTTATACATGTACGGTGTGTCCGCTACTGGTTACAGATATTACGGATGTCCCCTGAGCGTATTCCATACAAAGCATACAACATGCTGTTGAACCTACATGAGAACGACAAGCACACTTGGGCATCCTATATATGCTATTTGTTATACAGATACGGATTTGGTTATGTGTGGGAGAGCCAGGGTGTAGGCTCTGTCAAGCAATTCTTAAGCGTGTTCAGACAGAGGCTTGTTGACTGCTGGAAGCAAAATTGGCATGAGAGTATCTCAGCAAAGGCACATAAGCGGCCTTCAGAAGACCGATTTCGATTTTATAGTTCGTTCAAGTCGTCATTACAGCTGAGCTCATATCTTGTTGACGTTAAACATGTTCAGGTCAGAAACGCATTGATACGCTTTCGTCTAGGAGTCTCTTGTCTGAAAACGCACCGTCTTCGCTTTCAGAGTGGGACAACCATTCATGACAGAAGTATACTCTCTTGCCCTTTTTGTCCAGGAGCCGAGGAAACCGAATTACACTTTATGTTAGTCTGTCCGAAGTATTCTGAGCTGAGGGAAACGTTCATTGCAAATAAGTATGTCAGATCCCCGAACTCTTTCCGTTTGGCTCTGCTACTCTCTAACGCTAACAGTAATGTAATCATTAACACGGCTAAGTTTGTGTATGAAGCCTTTAAGATGAGAAACGCTGATTGATAAAAATTGACTACATTCATGCAGCGTGTTTTGCAGGTTATTAGAGAACTGTTTAGAGCCGAGAACTGCCAACTATGCCATATGTATTTATTGATGTTTGTGCCAACGCACATGTAACCCTTGATATGGGCCTCTGGCCTCATCAATAAAAGTCGAGTCGAGTCGAGTCAAGTCGAGTCGAGTCTTCTCCTCCTCCTCCTCCTTCTTCTTCTCCTTACAAGTTCTTCTTCTTCTCATCCCCCTCCTCCTTCTTCTTACAAGTTCTTCTTCTTCTTTTTCTCATCCTCCTCCTCCTTCTTCTTCTCCTTACAAGTTCTTCTTCTCCTCCTCCTCCCCCTCCTTTTCCTTACAAGTTCTTCTTCTTCTTCTCCTCCTCCTCCCCCTCCTTCTTCTTCTCCTTACAAGTTCTTCTTCTTCTCCTCCTCCTCCTCCTTCTTCTTCTCCTTACAAGTTCTTCTTCTTCTCCTCCCCCTCCTTCTTCTTCTCCTTACAAGTTCTTCTTCTTCTCCTCCTCCTCCTCCTTCTTCTTCTCCTTACAAGTTCTTCTTCTTCTCATCCCCCTCCTCCTTCTTCTTACAAGTTCTTCTTCTTCTCCTCCTCCTCCTCCTTCTTCTTCTCCTTACAAGTTCTTCTTCTTCTCATCCCCCTCCTCCTTCTCCTTACAAGTTCTTCTTCTTCTCATCCCCCTCCTCCTTCTTCTTACAAGTTCTTCTTCTTCTTTTTCTCATCCTCCTCCTCCTTCTTCTTCTCCTTACAAGTTCTTCTCCTCCTCCTCCCCCTCCTTTTCCTTACAAGTTCTTCTTCTTCTCATCCTCCCCCTCCTTCTTCTTCTCCTTACAAGTTCTTCTTCTCCTCCTCCTCCCCCTCCTTCTTCTTCTCCTTACAAGTTCTTCTTCTTCTTCTCCTCCTCCTCCCCCTCCCCCTTCTTCTCCTTACAAGTTCTTCTTCTTCTTCTCCTCCTCCTCCCCCTCCTTCTTCTTCTCCTTACAAGTTCTTCTTCTTCTTCTCCTCCTCCTCCCCCTCCCCCTTCTTCTCCTTACAAGTTCTTCTTCTTCTCATCCTCCCCCTCCTTCTTCTTCTCCTTACAAGTTCTTCTCTCATCCTCCTCCTCCTCCCCCTCCTTCTTCTTCTCCTCCTCCTCCCCCTCCTTCTTCTTCTCCTTACAAGTTCTTCTTCTTCTTCTCCTCCTCCTTCTTCTTCTTCTCCTTACAAGTTCTTCTTCTTCTTCTCCTCCTCCTCCCCCTCCTTCTTCTTCTCCTTACAAGTTCTTCTTCTTCTTCTCCTCCTCCTTCTTCTTCTTCTCCTCCTCCTCCCCCTCCTTCTTCTTCTCCTTACAAGTTCTTCTTCTCCTCCTCCTCCCCCTCCTTCTTCTTCTCCTTACAAGTTCTTCTTCTTCTTCTCCTCCTCCTTCTTCTTCTTCTCCTCCTCCTCCCCCTCCTTCTTCTTCTCCTTACAAGTTCTTCTTCTCATCCTCCTCCCCCTCCTTCTTCTTCTCCTTACAAGTTCTTCTTCTCCTCCTCCTCCCCCTCCTTCTTCTTCTCCTTACAAGTTCTTCTTCTTCTCATCCCCCTCCTCCTTCTTCTTACAAGTTCTTCTTCTTCTTCTTCTCATCCTCCTCCTCCTTCTTCTTCTCCTTACAAGTTCCTCTTCTTCTCCTCCTCCTCCTTCTTCTTCTCCTTACAAGTTCTTCTTCTTCTCCTCCTCCTCCTTCTTCTTCTCCTTACAAGTTCTTCTTCTTCTCCTCCTCCTCCTTCTTCTTCTCCTTACAAGTTCTTCTTCTTCTCCTCCTCCTCCTCCTTCTTCTCCTTACAAGTTCTTCTTCTCCTCCTCCTCCTTCTTCTTCTTACAAGTTCTTCTTCTTCTTCTTTTCATCCTCCTCCTCCTCTTTTTTTCTTGTCTGTTTGTTCGTTTTGTGTGTTTGTTTGTTTAGCCAGGATTTATTTTTGACGACTAGCGATCAGTTTACTGCAGCCTGATCGCTGATGCACTTGAACACACACACACACACACACACACACACACACACACACACACACACACACACACACACACACACACACATGAACACGCATCGCATAAAACGCCAATATTTTTGCAGACCTCAAACACCTTTTGGTGATGACTGAACCGGAAAAAAACACCGGTTTAAAAAACCGGTTTGAAGTTTAAAAACCGGTTAAAAACCGGTTTGGATTTTTGAACCGGTTCACAGCTCTAGTTGCCACACAGCCGAGATTCACCCACTTCACGGGTGCGACTTTGGGGGTGCCTCACTTGGTATGACACGTGTTATGATGTGGATGATTACGAGCCCTCCGTGGATTCGACCCATTACCAGGGAGGAACACCACTGGAGCCGGCAAAGAGTTGTGGCAGCAAAAAAAAAAACAAAACAAAAAAAACACGCTCTACTTATCTCTAAAATAGACGGTTTCTAATGCACAGGCGAAGTCACAAGCACAACTGTTCCAAAACACAAGTCTCTATGATATAAAAGGGGATGAGCGGTGGTCTAACAGGTAGCGTGTCGGATTTAGCCGCTTCGCTACTGAACGGCCGTCACCAATGTCATGGCGATGAAGCGTGGGTTCGAGCCCAGGTCTGCGCGGCGTTAAGCCCTAACTAACTAGGTCGAGCTTGTGATATGTGATAGCGGTTTTCCCTGGCTGCCGGGCTGCTCATCGGGGGTTTCTCTCCGGGTTATCCGGCTTTCCTCCCCCAGCAAAACTGTAAGAAAAAATCCAAAAAATCCATATATATATGAGATAGGTATTGGTTGGCGCTGCACCGCGGCGACGCGCTTCCCCAGGGGGGAAGCAGCCCGAAATTCCCGAACGGGACAATAAAGTAGTAGTTAACAAAAAAAGCCCTGTAATAATGGTACCTTCAAACACATGTGCACACGCACACACACACACACACACACACACACACACACACACACACACACACACACACACACACACACACACACACATCAGGGAAAACAATCCAATGCGTAGAGAGATGGAAACTGACTGCATACTCTGCTTCTGTATTGTAGCAACCACAAGATCTGAGACACCTCGTTGTATCTGTACCGTCAGATGGTAATAGGACCTCAGCGCTCTTGATTTGAAAGACACTTATGCCGTTTTTACCATTTAACGGTAGGTCCGTGTCCTTTGTGCCCTCGGAAAATGGTGTCGTCTCTCTCTCTCCCAACATATCTTCATTAACTATTTAATTTCGATCATGATAAACAACACAACACAAGGAACAGTCTGCTCCCAGTGCCTCGTCCAAGGGTTGATATATATATAAAAGTAGCCTGTCTTTCTCAGGGGCATCCATATGGAACTCTTTACCACTGAGTATCCAAAACGTTTCCAAATTCATAAACTTCAAACAAATTCTACACGACACGCTTATCTGACCATATACATAGAAATGTGTTACATACATGTTTTGAAATATTAGAGACGACTTTAAAGTTCTTACTTGGCATACAGCCAGTATCATCAGCACATGCCACGTATGTTTTGGTTTGTTTATCGTGTGTATTTTTCTACACGACTCGCTTATCTGACCATATACATAGAAATGTGTTACATACATGTTTTGAAATATTAGAGACGACTTTAAAGTTCTTACTTGGCATACAGCCAGTATCATCAGCACATGCCACGTATGTTTTGGTTTGTTTATCGTGTGTATTTTTCTACACGACTCGCTTATCTGACCATATACATAGAAATGTGTTACATACATGTTTTGAAATATTAGAGACGACTTTAAAGTTCTTACTTGGCATACAGCCAGTATCATAAGCACATGCCACGTATGTTTTGGTTTGTTTTTTATCGTGTGTATTTTTCTCTCCTGTATTTCCCTTAGATAGTTTATACTTTTTTACTTTTTTTTATTGTTTGTTTGTTTGTTTTGATTTTTTCTTACTCAGTACCCTTTAATGTAGAATAGCAGGACAGCATGTAAGATAGGCAGCAATGCCTAAATGCTCTATCCTGAATAAAAAACGTTTCATCATCATCATCCTCTCTCTCTCACTCTGCTTTATCATCGTTCGCACGTGTGCACATCGTGTCTGACTTCATTGGGATCTTATAGTAGCACATCGTGACAGTCAGTGCTCATGTTTGGCACAGTGCATTGTGAATGTGGCATCTATTGGACACTAAGTTTTCATGGATGTGGAACGACAGAAACGTGAGTTATTGACAATATAACTTTTCATTATTGTTCGAATACTCATTGGGACGCTCCATGCTAATGCTTTCGGTGTAACGTGACACGGCACCAGGAGTGTGTCTGGCCGTCCGCTCCTTGCCTGGCATCCGTCTTGACTGATTGGGCCCCCCTTCCTTGTTAGCATCGTTCGTCACGCATGAGCGGTTACAGATGCGCATCGTTGAGATCAGCAAACATGCCAGCCTCCAACGTCTAAACTGACCCCCGCCTGTACCACCACACAGTCGGATACTCAAGTACCTAGCAAACATGCCGTCACCTCGTCTGTAAACTGATTGCAATGCCCACCTGCCGCCATGGGCCCCACCACCCGCTCTCTCCATGCCAAGAAAGCATTCAACGTTGAGAAAATAAAGCGAACCAAAGACCCAATCCAAGTAAGTTTCAAGACATCAATCGGCAAACTCCCTCGATGGCTGTTCGTATTCTACACCCGCTACGTGCAGGACTGCCCCCCACAGGTTACTACAGATTGGACTGATTACGACGTAAATGCCCAAGCCTTGACATTACCCATCCCGACCTGCGCACTGACCCCCTCACCACCCGAACTGTTTAGAACATTCATACAGTTGCACCTTGACTCAGTGAAACTCGTTACCATCCAACTCTACCACTCCACCGGAACTGTGACCGTTCAAGGGAATGTTTGTCGGGAATGGGTTGATGATGAGTTCGACAAGGTACAAGAATGGGTCAACAACATGAGTGGAGAAACTGTCAGTCCCGCCCTTGAGTCGCCACTCTCCGTCCCTGCCATCGCCGCAGCTGGTCAACTGACAGCTGCCACTCCTGCTCCCCAGTCCCTCCTCCCATCATCCCCTCCTCCTGCCACCGCCCCCCCACCACCGGATCCTGAGACGGCCACCTCAAACACCTTCGACAGTGTAATTGGCTACACTCTCGGCGAATCACCTTCCGAGGACGAGGGTCAGTCAGCAAGAGACCACACCTCCTCACCCATCGTCGAAGTCCCGCCCTCCCCTGATCCCTCCGTACGAACAGCCTTGACAGGGGAAGGCCACCCACTGATACAGACGGACATCGAGTCAACCCCACCCAGTGACGTCATCGCTAATCAAATTGAAAAGATCAGTGACGACGCTATCCCCCAGGACACAACCTCAGGCAGAGACTCCCCTCCCTTTACGTCAAGCGAGACCGGGGTACAAATAAAAGATGATGCTCCCGGCAAGACCGACACGAGTCAGTCCCACAGAAACACTCCTTCGGCCGTGAAACTGCAACATGAACTCACAACTCTCCAGAGCATGTTTCACGAGGCGTACGAGTTCCTTACATCATCCATGCTCGACGCGAGAGCCGAGATACGGCAGCTAATGAAAGTATCGATGAGAGACATGCAGAATGATGATTTCCAGGCTACGCTTGAATCACAGCTAAATCCTCTCCGTCAACAAGTTGACAGCCTTGAGAAAGAAAACCAGAAACTGAATAAAGAAAACCAAAGACTTCGAACACAACAGTCGGGGAGCACAAACAGCTTCTCTCCAACGTAAGGCGAGAAAGCCCCAACAACCCTCCCAAGCAAAACCCCGCTGATAAAGGAAAACAGCAAACTTCCGCCCCCCATGCCCCGGCTAATACGGACAGTTGCACCGCCACGCCCCCCGCTCTTTCCCAGCCAGACTCTTACAATAATGGCGCAACACCTTCTGGCTCTCTTCAGCCTGTATCATCAACCCAAACCAAGCCCAAAAACCCCTCCTCGCCTATGTCTGATGCCGCGGCAGAAGTGAGTATCACGAACAGATTTGATGTCCTCGCTGAAGATGACGCAGCTGTACAGCCGGTCGACAACAAAGACAAGTCACGGCACAGTAGTGACAGCAACGACCATCACCGAGGAAACGGCAATCAACGCTCCCAAACCACCCCCGCGGACAAATTGTTTAAACAGCAGGTCCATCCTGACACCACCATGCTGTTGATAGGTGACAGTGTCATGACCCGTATCAACGAACACAAACTCGTGCTGTCCAGTGATGTTCGTCCGCAGAAAATTGCTGTATCCGGAATGCGGGTGAGTGACCTCAAGGGGTGGCTGGAGAAACAGTCACCTTCGCCCCGGGTCAACCAGGTCACACTTCACGTCGGTGTCAACACGACTAAGCAAGGGGAGATCAGCGTATGGACCTGGTCATCCCTCCTCCAGCTTACCAAGAAGGTGTTTCCCCGAGCCATCACAATGATCCGCGCTTCCTCAATAATCCCCGCTTACGGGAACCACCCTGACAACAAGGCGATCCACCCGTCTAACAAACACCTGAAGACCGCCTGTGACAAAGAGAAGACCCTGTTTATCGACAACACGCCATCCTTTGTCACTAAACGAGGCGCCCCCAAGCAAGCACACTACTGGGACACCTATCACCCCAGTGACGAGGGTACGGCCAAGCTTGCCGTAAATCTCAAGTACGCAGGCCGTGAGACTAATCTACGCCCCAGGGAGCACCACGGACCCTCTCAGCGCTACTACCCCCGTTCCGTCATCTGCAAAGAGACCCCACTCTGAGGACAGCTTCACACATCCGAGGCCCCTCTCCGCGGCTGGCGGGCACATTCACCGCCGCTCAACACTCGCTCCCGAAACCGATGGTCGCCATGACTACAGCTCCTCTGCCATCAACCCAACAACGCCAAACCATGGACGCGTAGACATGCGCACCTACCACCAACCCCAGTGGACCAACAGCCCGGGACCTAACGAGCTTGCCCCAGGACTTTATGCTGCAGCCCCGCCTCTTATCCGTCATACTCCCGGATACACCAGCCAGGACCGTCTGCAAAATGGGCAGGACACACACATCAGATCTAACTCTTTTCCTCAAAGAGCTGGACGCAGTACTAGTGACCTGACCAACCTACTGAAAGCAGGTAGCAGTGACGGAAACTTCGAGTCAGAGTCAGACTTTTCACTACGCCCAGACACTGAGCGAGCTATTCGCTTTGCTGTGGAACATATTCTTAAATCATTCATGTCTTATTGAGTTTCTCACACACACACACACACACACACACACACACACACACACACACACACACACACTGTATGCTAGTCAAAACTGGAAAAAGTGGACCATGAATGGTGGACAGGTGTTGCTTTTATAAATTTGTGTCTTGTTATTGCTCTGTGACTCTAGTGATCCCGTATATTCGGTACGCATATTCGGTCACGTTTGTGGACTTAGTGAAAATCCGAATCTGGTGTCATTGATTGTGTGTTTAACTGGAAGCAGTAAACCTGCGTGTGTCACTGCCTGTGACTTACTGTGTTTAGGACAGAGAACCGTGCGAATTACGCCACGCATATCTGAAGACATTCTGCCTCCTGTGGATAGTAGTGCTCTAATCGGAAGAACTATCTGACGCTTAGACACAGACTAACGCTCTTGTCTAAGAGTCCTGTGTACGACACTAGTCCGTGGGTTCGATCACACATTATCATCATTTTGCCTGTTTTTGTTGATATCGAACTTTTGGTCATTTGAACAGCTTCCTTCTTTCATTTTGCCTGTTTGTGTAGTTGTCGATTTTTTGTCATTTTGAAGAGCCTCCTTCTTTCATTTTGATTTTCGCTTGTTTTGCTTGTCTTGCTGGTAGCCACATTTAGCTTGATTACTGGTATTCACTCGCATATATTTCATATTATACTATGCCACAGACACAAATCCAAAACTTACAGATAGGACATCTTAATGTTTATCACCTTTGCAACAAAGTCCCTGATGTCTCCGTGCTCCTTAATCAACCTACAACTTTCCACATTTTTGGCTTCACAGAAACCCGACTTTCTGACAATATCAGTGATGAAATCATCAGTATCCAAAATTACACTATCCTACGACGAGACGCTTCTGTCCCTGGCCATACCGGATTAGCCGTATACATACATGACTCAATTAAACACTGTGTCACCAGGCGAACAGATCTCGAGTCACACAAAGTAGAAAGTTTATGGTTGGAAGTCAAAACCAACAACTCATCCCCTTCTCTCATCGGTTATATTTATCGTAACCCGGCCGCTACGTTTCCTTGGTATGACGACTTTACGTCAATGCTGGATCAGGCACATAAACGCAAAGGTGATATTCATATCCTAGGCGACTTTAATATCGATTTGCTAAAGCCCGGGCATGCTGCCTGGAAATCCACTTTAACGTTTTTAGGATTGAGGCAACTCGTACAGTCACCGACACGTGTTTCATCATCTTCCTCATCCCTTATTGACCACATCTACACCACTAACACTGACGTTGTGAAAAATGTTCATGTGCCTATTGTTGCCATAAGTGATCACTATCCTGTTTGTTGTTCATTGTCTGTCAAATGTGATAAGCCACCACCAAAACAGCACACATCCATCTTGTACCGATGCTTTAAACGTTTTGATGAAGTGTCATTTTTGCATGATTTGTCTACGGCGCCATTTGATGATGTGTACAAACACAATGATCCTGATGAAGCACTAGCATTATGGTACAGGCTGTTCCTTGGTGTCCTTGACACACACGCCCCACAACGTACTAAGCGGGTAAAACATCCCCGAATGCCACCATGGCTTACAGAGGACATTAAACAGGCTATGGAGGTCCGAGATAATTTGAAACGAGAAAAAAAATTCCAAGAATTCAAGAAACAAAGAAATTACGTAAAATCACTTGTTAGAAAGGCCCAGAGATTGGAAGCCGAAAAAGGTAATTGCTGACGGCAAAGACTCTCGCACAATATGGCAGGCTATTAACATGATTACAAAAGGTAAAAAATCTCAGTCTCCCACGATCCCCCATACTCTCACAGCCAATTCTTTTAACAGTCATTTCCTAAATATAGCAGATACTTTAGCCCAGGAAAATGATAGCGACCCCGAAAATTATGTCTGTTCAGAACAACTGAAACTACATTGCAACACGTCTACATGTAAACCATTTATCATACCATTAATGACTGTGCTAGATGTTGGTAAGTCAATTTCGAACATGGCAAACAAGAAATCGTGTGGTTTGGATGGCATCAGTAGCAAAATACTAAAAACGTCCCTGCCATATATAATTGAGTCATTGACATTTATCTATAATCTCTCTATTCAAAATAATGTATTTCCAGCGGCCCTTAAAAACGCTAAAGTTGTCCCGATACCAAAAAACAAAAATCTAAGCGATGTAAATGAATATCGTCCAATATCTATACTATCAGTTCTCTCAAAACCCCTAGAAAGACACATTCACACACATCTGCTCACATTCCTCGAAGAAAATAAACTTCTGTGTGCATTTCAGTCAGGTTTCCGTCCAGGCCATTCGTGCCAGACTGCTCTCACTCACATCATAGATAAGTGGCTTAGTGGTATAAATGAGTCAAAGCTATCTGGAGCAATATTTCTTGACCTCAAGAAAGCTTTTGATTTGGTGAATCACAGCATTCTGTTGAAAAAACTGCGGTTATACAACATTGGGTCCGGCGCATTATCATTCTTCTCATCCTTCCTCTTACACAGGAAACAGAGAGTCTTTTTAAATGGCACATTCTCATCCGAAGGGATTGTTAAGTATGGAGTACCTCAGGGCTCCATCTTGGGGCCTCTTTTATTTTGTCTTTATATCAATGACCTTCCTTTTTGTTTATCTAGTCCCAACGTGTCCTGCGAGTTATTTGCAGATGACACAACACTACACACATCCGACACAAAAGAGGCAACAATAAACAAAACACTCCAGCAGAGCCTCGATGAAGTATCTGAATGGTGTACCCAAAATCATATGATAATCAGCGTCCCCAAAACAAAGAGCATGCTAATAACTACCCGCCAAAAACACCAGCGGAAGCCTCTACCTCTCAAACTATCTCTCGGCTCAGAGCCCATACACCAAGTGTCAACGCATCGCCTTTTGGGCGTTAGAGTGGACGACCAATTGAAGTGGGAGCCGCACCTAGTAAAACTTAGTAAAACCCTGTCTAAAAATCTTTTTCTCTTAAGTAAACTTAACCGCATAGTTAACCACGGCAGTTGCAAAGTTTTCTTTCACGCACATATAAAAAGTCATATAGATTACGCCTCCAACCTCTGGGACAAATGTGGTGATATTCACTTGAAAAAGATCAATTCTCTCTATAAACGTGGTATAAAGCTTCTACATCCTGGGCCCTTACCCACAGAAGAAAAACTTAGAGCGCTCGAACTTCTCCCCCTTACCAAGCATCTTGAGTTCAACCGGTGTGTTTTCATGCACAAGATAGTCCACTGTAAGGCTCCTCCATATCTTACCACGTTCTTTCAACCAAGTCAGCGACACAACGCAAGAAATGGCCTGTTCCAATTACCATTACCTAGATTGGACATTTTTAAAACAAGCCTCTCATTCTCTGGGTCACTTTCATGGAACCAGCTGCCAGCATACTTAAAATGTACCCCGAAGCTTCATTCATTTAAAACTCAACTTCTCAGATACTTACGTAAGTCATAGGTCCACGAACAATATCTGAACCATGCTAAATTACTCGTTATCAGATGGCACTATTACATGTTACCTTTTTACAAGTTATGTTGTATACTACAATTTCAAACACCATGCTATCTACTTCTTCACCTATTTTCCGATGTGTTTCCTTTGAATTTCTTGCGCTTCTTTGTATCTTTGCATGTTTTTTCTTGTTTTTGTTTTTTTCTACTTCTTATTGTGCCTGGTATACTTTTTTTTGTAATGTTAGCCTTTATTTTTTTAGTGTTCGTAGATTAGCAGGACAGCTTGTAAGATAGGCAGACCATGCCTACAAGTCTTTATCCTGAAATAAACGTTTCAGTCAGTCAGTCAGTCAGTCAGTCTCTTTCTCGACCTCTTTTCCAAAAGCTCTAAAACTAGCCCCTTGACTTCCGATAATGATGTCAGTGTTCGTGCTTGCCTTGCCTGCTTTACTGAAAAGGCAGACTAGGTCATACTGGTCTTCTAAACAGCCTATACAAAGCAATACTCTGAAGCGAATGAATAAAGGTTTAGGCTTGAGTTAGCCCGGGTGACTCTCTCCTTTTCCCCGAGGGAAATTTTCAGTCAAAGCGAGTTGCCCTATAACTATGCTTGTAAAAGAATATACTTACTTGTTTTTGACTTGATCAGAACGGTGACAGCACAAAACTCACGTTGACTACAGTGAAATGGATGGAAGCGAAAACCGCCTGTGTTGACACAATGTCTTTGCTCTTTTCACTACTGTACGATCTGCACTATGCGACTGCGTTGCCAGGACGTTTGGAGGCGGTGTAAAGCGAAAATACCTCCCCCGATAATAATGACCCTGGAACACTTCGGCGCACACAAATGATTTGAAGACTCCTTTACTATTTACTTATCTATTCGTCTGTTTATGTTGTTGTTGTTGTTGTTGTTTTGTTTTATTGTTGGTGTGTTGTGTTTTTTGGGTTTTGTTTGAGGGGGGGGGGGGGGGGTTGGGGTGCATGGTGGGGGGGTGGGGGGGGGAATGGGCAGGGGCGAGGAGGAGGGGCAAGGGTGGGGGGGGGGGTAGGTGAGGTAAACTAGAATAGCCGATTATTTTTTTTTTTGGGGGGGGGGGAGGTGCAGGGGGGCGGGGGGGGGGCGGTAAGGTAAACTAGAATAGCCGAAATGGGGAGGGGGGGATGGGAGGTGCAGGGGGGGGGGGGGGGGTTGGTGAGCTAAACTAGATAGTAGAATAGCAACAAAATTATAGTTACAGACAAGTATTTTCGTGTGTGTGTGTGGGGGGGTGGGGGGAGGCGGCATGGGTTGGAGGTGGGGGCGCGAAATTTGATATTTACAGACACGTCTTTGGATGGTTGGGGGGGGGGGGGGGGTTGAGGTAAACTACAAAAGCAGGAATTTGATAGTTACAGACAAGTCTTTCACGTGTGCCATAACTCCATTCACTTTGTAAATTCAGACCGAAAACAGCTGGAAGTGGCCTCTCTCATAGCTGTGCCTTCTGTCTGGTTCCTTTAAACAAGAAATCCTACTTTTTTTTTGTTGTTGGCAAACTCATCTCGCTCATAAGTGAAACAATTAAACATTCAATTTGGTATTCGTAAACCTTGCCTGGGTGCTGCCTTCCTACGCACAAAGTATCCAGGGGTCAGTACTGCGTATGCAGGAAATGCCCCGGGCGTCGTTAACAGGGGGTGGGGACTGATGTTGGAAAAGGAAGGGGGGGGGGGGGGGGTTCACAACACCGTACACACCGGCAAGCGGCCAGGGAGGGTAAACCATGAAAGGCTCGGAATATTATACAGTCGGTGTGGGAACACTCAACCGTCATTTAGTAAGAAGGGCCTAAACGCTAGAAAAAATTGATGAGCGCTTAGACCCTTTCACGAGTTGACGGTATAGCACTAGGCACACTACAGCACAGCGAGCCGTGAGAGTAGCATTCACACTTGAAACTTCCTTGTTGAGCAAGTACGACGTCACCTCCCAGGTTAACTCAGGAACAGTAGGTTATAAAAGGGTCACGGAAGTAGGTGTCATGTATGCTGTGCAGCTCAGCACAAAAGGCAAAGGGAGAGTAAAAGGGATAGAAAGGCGGGGTTGTACATGTTCGTGTGGCGATATTATGTGAACTGCTGTCCAAGTTTTGGCACAGGTTTCTAACTTCCTAGTTGAATACTAGCACTAAATCGAGACGACAGTACTGAGGTAAACCAGCAGACGAATGTTTCTGCGTTGTTGTTGTTGTTGTTGTTGTTGTTTTTCTTTTATCACAATTTCACGTTTCAATGGTTAAGTATTTCTATGACACTGAGAACGCTTCATTAGAAGTCATAATAGATACTGCCGCCTTCAAAATGGGGAAATATTTACTTCCCGTGATGTAGCTATGAGTTCAACACACGATCTAGCACACAGTACGAGGTGCAATCAAGGTACACATGAGAAAACCTGACATGCCACAAGTACAAACACAAAGAGCAGACCAGCCAGCCAACCAACCAACCAACCAACCAACCTGTTTTAATCACACACACACACACACACACACACACACACACACACACACACACACACACACACACACACACTTTCGCAGCTCATGATTTCACTGAAAATTTCATTTATGCCGAGAAGAAACAAAACCAAACAAAAAACAATCAAAAAACCCAAAAAAAAACCCTGTGAATCCCGACTGTCATGAAATAAAGTACATCACTAGGCCAGAATCAACTTTTTATCTTTGATAGGTGTACGAAAGTGGCCCCGTAAAAAGTTATCGCCGTTAACGACTGAATTACCAAACGCACTATATAACACGAACAAAAATGAAAGGAAGGTGCTGTCCTCTTGAGGACCGGGTGTAAAAGCTTCAAGACTGAAGTTTAAATATCATAATGAATACTTATATATGGAGATTAGGAACTTCATCGCAAAATAACATTTTAGCAACTTTAGCAAAGGAAACTTTATAAAAAAATTTTTTTGCAAGGACAGGCAGCCACAACGTGTCACAGGCGATGAGGTGAACAATACAATATTCAGTATATTATCCGCCAACCGGTATCACACTACCTCCTGAGTGCATCAGTCTTGGCCACACTATCTCCAGTGCAGCAGCCAGAGAGTCATGTGTCTTCATTGCACCAGCCAGCCTGTTTCTACCTCCTGAGTGCATCAGCCAGTCTGCCCCACACTACCTGCTTAGTACTTGTCGCACACTACCTCCTTAGTACATCAGCCAACCTGTCCAACAATACCTCCTCAGTGCATCAACCGGCTTCTCCCAAATTACCTCCTCAGTGAACCAGGCAGCCTGTCCCACAGTACCTCCTCAGTACATCAGTCAGCCTGTCCCACACTACCTCCTCAGTACATCGGCCAGCCTGTCCCACACTACTTCCTCAGTGTATCAGCCAGCCTGTCCCACACTACCTCCTCAGTGCATCAGCCAGCCTGTCCCACACTACCTCCTCAGCACCTCAGCCAGCCTGTCCCACACTACCTCCTTAGTGCATCAGCCAGCCTGTCCCAAAAGAGACTCCGGTCCGACTCCGTGTGCGGAAACTCGATGTAGGAGGCGGCCTGGATGTTGAAGAGAACCTCACGCGGCAGCTCGTGACTCGGCACGTGCTCGTACAGCAGGAAGAGCAAGACGTCACGTCCGGTTTCTGCAGCCTCCATCAGCGCCATCTGCAGCTCGTAGTGACACCAGTCGGACGCCAGCAAGGCGCGGGTCAGCACCACCAGCGTGCGCCGGCTTCGCTGAACGGAGTCCACGATGTTGGACGCGATGTACTGACCTGAAACGAAAAACGCCATAACGATTGCTTCCGGTGGATTACATTTCGATATAGTTAGTCTTTACTCTGCAAACGACAAACAACACAAGGTAAGAAAAAGTAAATAGTGAAGCTGTGCAAATGACTGAAGTTTACATGAAGGAAACTAAGAAATATGCTTTCAAACCTGGCACAAAGTCCCTCTCGTGGATACACAACTTGAGTCCCCGGCCTTCCTCCAGCTCTTCCTTCATTTCGCCGTCCACAAACTCCATATCCTCCCCGGCAAACGACACGAAGGCGTCGAACTCGAACCTGTCGTCATGGTGACGCTTGTTTCGCTGGAAGCTGAGCCGGGTGGCGTAGTACAGATAGCGCAACTTCCACCGGAAACGGTAAGCCAGCGCCACCAAGAGCAGAACCAAAAACAGCAGACTGGAGGCCACAGCTCCCACGAACACTCCTACGTAACTTCCGCAGGTTCTTTTCAACCCGTCAATGGTGTTCCATATGTTTGTCATTTTCTTCTCCGAACCGTCTGCTAGCTGGCAGAAGTAGTCATAGTGAGTACCAAAGTTGACCTCAGAATCTCTCATCCAAGTGAGAAAGTCGATGTTCTGACAGATACAAGCGATCGGGTTGTAGGTCATGCTGATGGTGACATTTTGCGTTTCCGCCACGGCGTCCAGATGGTCGCGGACTGACTTGGGCAGGGTGTGAAGCTGGTTCTCGGAGATATCTAGATAAGTCAGGTTCTTCATGTGGGACACGACGAGGTTCAACGAGCTCAGTCCATTCGTGGCCAGTGACAGCCGTTCTAGGTTAGTCAGGTTGATGAAAGTGGCCTCGTGTACGTAACCCAGGTTGTTGTCAGACATGTCCAGCACCTGAAGATTGTTCAGTCCTCCCAGAATGGCGTACGAGTCGCGGCCCCAAAACACCGTTCGAAGCTGATTACCACTGATGTTCAGGAATGTAAGGGAAGGAAAACTGTTGAAGAAAGTGGGGTGGATCGTCCTCGCGTATGATTTGGAAAGATCAAGGGTTGTTAGATTTTCAAGTCCAGTCACAGGACCTTCCCATGTAGGAAAGTGGTTCTCCCTGGCGAGCAGGACCTCCAGACTGTTGTTGGGATTGACGTGGATCTGCTGCAGTTTATAGAAGAGTCCAAAATGGCGGGCTTTGAACACTCGCAGGTTTGGCGGCAGGATAAATTCTGATTTTTGCCCTTGCAATGTTACGTCATCATCAGTTCTGACAGGTGGTGTTCCATACCTCCCGGGAGACACGCAGCCAGGATCGGTTTTGTATTTTGCTGGCGGGTTTGAGAAACCGGGCGGCCTCAGTGGCGGGGTCCAGTAATTGTTGTAGCCGTCTATGTAGAGCACCTCAAGACTTTCCAGGCATCGCAAGTCGTTGACGTACGGCGCCAGTTCCAACAGGTTGGCGTTCAGATACACGTGCTTCAAATTCGGGGGTGTTCCGTTGCAAAGTGCACCTTCTTCGAAAGATTCGATTCTGTTGAACCTTGCTTGCAGTTCCCGAAGATGATTCAGTTTCTTGAAGTGACGCATGTGATCTTTAGTTATCTGAGTTCCGAGAGCCCTGTCGGAAACCACAGAGTCAACTTTGAGATTCTCTAGTTTCGTCTTCGCCAGACCTTCAAACGCATCGCCAAGGCGGTCGAAGCCGAGAGCAAAGTTGGAAGACAGATCCAGAACGCGTAGATCTTGCAGTACTTCGAACGCGTCTGCTGTGAGGTTGACGATGTCACAGTGAGAAAAGTTCACGTGGTGAAGATATGGAGCATTGGCCAAGGTTTGTGAAGACACAGTTTTCATCCGACAGTTTCCACTGAAATCTAGAGAGATGAGTTGAGTTAGATTCCGGAATCCCGGCCCAAGAGTTTTGTTGGTCAGGCCGTCCACGTGAAGCTCGCGGAGATTTTTGAGGTATGAGAGTGCTTCGTCAGGATAATCCTGGGCTGGTACTGCTCCGTCCAGGCTAGTCTGGTCAGATATTTCAAATCTTAGCTTTGTACTATTTGATGTCCCGAGCGCGTGTTCCTCGTCGCCTCTGTAGCTTGGCATGTGCCCCTGAACTGAGTTGTCAATTTTGTGTGCGTCCACTTCATTGTTTCTCAAGAATCCCGATTCCTTTCCAAGCGGGAATGGCGCTGCTGGATGGTTTGATGGAAGCTTCCCGGATTTAGCGGAAGACGTTGATGTCACGTCCCTACGGTCAGACCGCTTTTTCTGGTTTCGGTTCAGACGCAGTATCTGCAGAGATGCCAACGGTTGGAAGACCCGTGCTGGATATGTAGCAGGGCTCAGCACGAGGTCGTTACCAGTCAGATTCAGCGTGATGAGCCTGCCCAGCCCGACGAAAGCGTTCTCCTCGATCGTGTGAATGGAATTGAAGGCCAGGTCCAGTTTCAACAAGCGACCCAACCTGCTGAAAGTGGAGTCTGGGAGCCGCTTCATCTTGTTACGTGCTAGAAGCAGGGTGGTGGTGTTCGGTGGGATGTTGGGAGGGACCTGGAGAAGACCTTGACCCCTGCAGTCGACGACATTTCCGTGGGGATGGTGTGGGTCTGAGGCACACTTACAGGTGGCTGTGCAGGTCCACGGTCGGAAGGCATCGCTTGGGACCGCCAGAGAGAAAACGATGAAAAATGTCATGCTCGAGACCATTTTACTGAAACGGAAAACAAGAACTGGAACTCGGGAAGTCATCATAATCATCGTCTTCGTCGTCATCGTCGGCATCATCACCATAGTCTTTGTCATCATCACCATCGTCGTCTTTGTCGTCGTCTTTGTTGTCGTCTTTGTCGTCGTCTTTGTCGTCGTCGTCACCACCACCGTCGTCTTTGGCTTCTTTTTCTTCGTCGTCGTCATCGTCATCATCATCTTCTTCGTCGTCCTCGTCGTCATCATCATCATCATCATCATCATCATCATCATCATCATCATCGTCGTCGTCGTCTAATCACCACCACCATTACCACAAAAATCACTGCTATCGTCGTCGTCGTCAGCATTATCAAAACATTTCCAGGGCTTCAACGTTTGAAACAAAACTCACCTTCTGAATGGCTGCTGTCCAGATCCACCACCTTTTCCACCAAACTCGCCAGATACTTCAGAAACCTTCAGAACAGAGAGCACCACTGTGTCACTGCGGAAAGCACAATAAAACCAGGCTCACCAGGCCACGGTCCCTCTCGCACGCAGCTCGGTAGAAATATGATCAGGCCGTAATAAGGAAAGAAACGCTTTTCGTGTCGCGTGACACATCCGCAGTTCGTTTACAGCCCAAGTCACAGTTTTGTCATCGACGTTCGGTTTCTGCGACACGGTGGATAAACACGTGACCTGTGCATTACAAGGAGCAGTTGACTGTACGAGGAGAGGTCACCGACTATCAGGCAAAAACAAGGACCCGCCTGATTTACGCGAGACATTAACCTCCCGACATAAGTCGCAGGGCGTGAGTGTCTGTTTAAAGGCTTGACGTCTTTTTCCACCACGTATGGGTGATATCATAGACGGGGCAACGAGAGAAAGGCCAGCACAAATATTTGGCCCCTGTCGGAAGTCGAACTCACAACCTGAGCATGGAAAGTCCAACGCTCTACCGCTCGGGGGTCATGTTTGGTGCTGATTTGAAGAACCCTGTTTGTCGAGTGTGCTAGTTAAACTGTTTGAGTTTGTTAAACTGAGTTTTGTTGTCACGAAAAAGCGTGATTTTCGTGATTTTTGTATGTTATAGGTCAAGGTGCATGAGGCAAGGGGCCGGTGAAGCTGAGACTTTTTGCACAGAGGTCGGGCACAAGTAACGTGGGTGGATTTGAGCGAACTGGCTTTCTGGCCTAAACAGAAAGTAGACTTGCATTACTCCAGTGAGACCTGAGCGGAAAGGAGACATTCAACATTGTTTTTAAACTCCTGGCAGGTGAATTTTTGTTTCTAGATCGAACCATTTTTAGGAGTGACTATGATGCCTGAAGCTAATAGGGAATATATTATAGGCATTTTGAGGCCCTGTGTATTTGTGTTCTTTGACCTACAGGCGCTGGTCACGTGTTTATCCCCGCGCCATAGCAAACGCCCACATCATCGTGCCGGCATATTTCAATGTGAACCGGAAAACGCGAGAGAAACACTTAACGGCCCAGGGGACGACTACAACAAGGTTACCGTGTGTTGCTATTGTCAGGATGTAGTGTGTGGCCGTTGGCAAGAGTTATTGCTTGAGGACTGTGAAGAGGTGGGTTTTCAGATTTGTTTTGAAAGATGGTTTCGTGTCTGTATATCTGACTGATGCTGGGAGAACATTCCAACATATCAGACCCTCGTATGAATAACTGACTACGCTGAGTCGCTGACCAAAGGTCTTTGTTTTGGCATCAATGAATAAAAGCTAGCTAGAGCACAGGAAATATATACTTCCCTCATACAGTGGCTTTGATCAACTCTTTATACACTGACTGTAGACAGTACCACCACATGTCTGGCAGTAAACAACGTAAACAACGTAAACAGAAGACGTTTTTCAGGAAGTAATTTCACACAGACCCATATTCAGAACATACAAATCAGAAAATGGCTCACTGTCGAACTGTTACGACCACAGGAGCGCGCAAAAAACTCATGTTAAGACTATAAAGTCGTACCGCGGGCAGAATGCGTTAACAAGTGGCTCAGAGCCGCTACATAATCAGATCGGTGACTGATGCTAATAAACGTTACAATGCTGACAACATCGACAGGGAAGTATATAGGAGATAGCTGGAGCACCAGGAAAAAACTACAGCAGTCACGCCAGCACCCATAATAGCTGTCTGTTACGCTCAGTTGGTATAGTTCGCCCGCTAGGGTGTGCAAATGTATATACCATTTATATGCTGGAGGAGCAAAGGTACTCCAGCTCTCCACTCAGCGGGGCGGTTGTATTCCGCCCGGCTTAAGTCCGGTCAGCTCTCACGATACTGCCGTGCTATTTTCATCGAAAGCCTCATTGCCGGAAAGCGGAACGATTTCAAATTACGACAGATACTCTACACGAACATATATCTTCACCATCTGATGGCTACGTTCGTTTAATGCTTTCATTTAAGTTACATTCATAAAACGAAGTTAGCTGTCACGTGACTTCAAGTCGCGAGACCCAAATCCAGGATACATTTGCATCCCGCCCCGCGCAGCTGGTGTACATTCGCTCCCCCTTGCAAATTATTGGTGTACATTTGCACCCCCTAACAGGCGAACTGTACCAACTGAGCGTCTGTTACCACATCAGACTGGCGTCAGGGCCCGTATGTACTTGTCGAGGTTAGGGCATTTAGCCCCGGGTTAGAGTCTAACCTCAAACTAAACTAGCTCTAGGGTTAAATTTTCTGTTGTTTTTTTGTTTTACATCAGGAAGCGGGCCCATTGCAGGAAGCTGCCTGAGCCGTTATAGAAGGATTTTTTTCCTTCCTTTCTTCGCTTCCTTTTTTATTTAATTTTGCTTGTGGGTTTCTTTTGTCCTAGTCTGGGTTGATCTGTAGCCGGGGGTTAAATTAACCTCGACTTTTACATGCGGGCCCTGATGTCACGCAGCTACCGCAAAGCCCGTGCAAGCAGTTGACAAACTGAAGGGTTGGTTTGTTCAAGGCCACTCCCACTTCCGCAACATGTTCTTCCGCGTTGTTCCTTCACAGATACCCAGAGTGTACGAAGTGCAAAGGTGTATAACCCTAGCTTCCTATTCTTTCCGTAGTACGTATACTGCACTCCCCAGAGCGGTAGTGTCGCAAACGCATTTCCACCAATGATCATGGCCCGTATGTAAAAGTCGAGGTCAATTTAACTCACGGCTACGGGCCTAACCCAGACTAGGACAAAAGAAACCCAAAAGCAAAATTAAATTTAAAAAAAGGAAGCGAAGATAGGCAGAAAAAAATCCTTCTATAACGGCTTAGGCACCTTGCTGGAATGGGCCCGCTTCTTGATTTAAAACAAAAAACAACAGAAAATTTAACCCTAGAGCTAGTTTAGTTCGAGGTTAGAATCTAACCCAGGGCTAAAAGCGCTAACCTCGACTACTACAAGCGGGCCCATATCTCGGAATAAAGGCCCTATAATTATTACGACTTATAGGCTCACGTATCGTTCTGGGCTGATTTGGCGATGGCACAGACACCACTTACACACATGCACAACTACATGCACAGACAGGCTTGCGTTCAGCTGATTGAAGTCAAAACACATTAGCCGGTGACAGTGAGGTGACTACACTCGACCTTGTAGCTCACAGAGTTCGGCCAGCCGACAAGGAAAACAGGACGGTCGCCGTTTATGGACGGACGGCTGAGTTTTCCTCGTTTGCGCGGCCATCAAACGTCTGTGTGCTGCATTCGAAGCTCTACTAATCTCTAAGATACACCATTTCGAGCGCGCGGGTGCATTCGTAAGAGCAACTGCTCCAAAACAGAAGTCTCTCCGTGTTAAACGTAGCGATGCCTTAGGTTACAGACCACTAATAGCTTCCGGGTCAACTACGCTAAATATAGTAGAAAATCTTTGTCCCTTTTAAAATTTGTGTGCAGAGTAAAAAATGGCAATCTGGTGCCTTTTGTTGGCTTTGTACATAAGTTTCATACCAGGTAATAGTAAAATTAGGGGAAAATAAGCCTGGCTTGTGGACTATTTGTATTCATGCGCAGCTGGCACAGGAGCCAGCAGACGACCGTGGAATGAGGGGGTATGTGGTCACTGCCAACACTGCCAAAAAAATGGAATATTGGAATTTGTTGAAATTTACTCTACACATGAGTCTTTGGCTGCCTGATTTTTGTGATTTTTTTGGTGAATTTTAAAGCATTTATAGGGTGTCATATGCAACGTTATGTGTAAGAGGAATATATAGCGTTTTCCTCCAAATCTGCTTCTGTGGTTTGTAGCCTGGCCACTGTCACTGGCGATTTGGTACCCGACATACCTTGTTGCCAAAAATGGTAAGCGGCGTACCAGCAGAGTTATAAACAGACAGAGACATCATGCCTCGGAACTTCCAGGAGTTATCGGAATGTGTGCCATTTTGAAGATCGCGCATGCTCAGAGGGTTATCTAGCTCTGTGGGCCTACCCAGTTCGTGCATTCAAAAATCTCAAACGAGCCGTGACCGCACTAACCCATCACATCGCTACATGTTATGTAGAATAATTGAGGAAGTTGCTTCGTGAGGTGGCACAGTTTTAGCGATACAGTGTGACCACTTCAATATAAAAACTGTGTCTTAACGACTGATCCGCACTAGCCTGCCATTTTTTTTTTGTACACTCTGGTTCCTCGTGGTTGTGTTTAGACGGAGCCCTTCGCAGCTCTCATTCAGCGTTGTCGTTCTTCCTGTGTGGTTTTGCTGTTCACTGTGTCGGCGAGAATGTTGTTTCACCGACCGGACTAATCCTCTTGATTCGATGTAGAGAAACATACGCTCTCGCACGTCAGAAGTCGCAAAATGTCATGCTCAGTGCTAGCGGTGCAAGAACCGGAAGTCGCCGTGTTTAGAGGAGTGCAACTTGGGAGACAGAGGAAGAACGTGTCTGCCCGATAGCTCATCGAGCGACTAGGACCTTTCCCGCTTGATCAGTGGAGCCGCTTGGCGCGGAAGAGTTGTAAAATTAGATCAGCACGTCGGTTGGAGAGGTGTCGTGATATCAGTTTTGTGGCCGCACGGGAAAACGTCTTATTTTCAATCTTCACTGTATAGACTCTATCCTTTTTGTGCCTGTCGTTCGTGTGCAGTCGTGAGTGACCGACATTCACAGGTACGCTGGTTCTTTCTGTGTGTGTGCGTGCGTGTGTGTGTGTGTGTGTGTGTGTGTGTGTGTGTGTGTGTGTGTGTGTGTGTGTGTGTGCCATTTTGCGGTTGCTTGTACTTGACCCCCCCCCCCCTCCTCACCCGAATCCCGGATGGGGCCCGCAAATATTTGTGCTGGCCTTTTTCTCGTTTCTCCGTCTTATATATCACCCATACGTGATGAAAAAGGACGTTAAACTCCGAAAACACCCATCCACCCACCCACCCACCCCCTCTCTCTCATGATTTAGTTCCATGTAGAAATTTGTATTTGTGCTTATGAATTTAGTACTTTCCTAGTCTAGTTTTCCTAGTCTAGCAAGGACAAGGTAGAAGACAGGTCTTTGTACCTATATCTTTTTATCCTTGGAAAATGATGTTTCGTTTCATTTCATTCTCTCTCTCTCTCTCTCTCTCTCTCTCTCTCTCATCAGGACCCGGGGGTGTACCCCCAACACTGATTGCTCAGTACAATTTCTTGACAGGAAATAGAAATGCTGCACACAATTCCTGTGAAACGTGTTGTGCTAACTAACTGTTAAGTGATGACGTTCCTGGCATACAAACTCAAACTCATCAAAATACAGGCCTGGGATTCACGAACTTGAAAACTCAATTTCTTATGCAATGCGGAAATTTATGATGGAAGTTGCCCCGCACGGTTATTTTCCCTACAGATTTCATTACGCTACGGCCACTTCCCGAACACAAAGTGTTTCGCAGTAATTGTGAGGAAAGAAAAGAATTAATAATCTCTACGATAATCGACCTCATCGACCTCACCATTGCACGCGCGCGCGCGCGTCTGTGTGTGTGTGTGTGTGTGTGTGTGTGTGTGTGTGTGTGTGTGTGTGTGTGTGTGTGTGTGTGTGGTTGGAGGGGGGGGGGTATCACCACTTCTGCTGTCAAACCTTCCTCTCTACACACTCCTTCCGTTGTGTGAAACCGAAACCCCGGCAGTATTTGACGTTTCGCATTGTGCAATCGTTGTGTGTTCAGACTGTTTAGGTCATGTTGGCTTATACATGGCTGTCTGTCGTTTGGTTCTAGTTTTCCTGTTCGCAATGGTTGTCTTATTTTGAACTGCACCCATGAAAGACCTCCACTGAAATGTGTCCAAACGTCGTGTGCATGCGTGCGTGCGTACCTGTGTGTGTGTGTGTGTGTGTGTGTGTGTGTGTGTGTGTGTGTGTGTGTGTGTGTGTGTGTGTGTGTGTTGGTCTCCTGTTCCAGCGGGGAGCCGGGGTGGCCGAATGGTAGAGCGTTGGACTTCCAATGCTCGGGTCGTGAGTTCGAATCCCGGCTTGGGCCAAATATTTGTGCTGGCTTTTTCATTGTTGCCCCGTCTTTGATATCACCCTATGTGGTGGAAAAGAATGTTAAACTCCCAAACATCCACCCCCTCCTGTTCCAGCCTTCAAGAATGAAGACCTCTTTGTACCACCTGATCCTAACCCTGCTTGGGCCTCACTGCTGCCTCTCACTTCTCGTCCAACCCTGCCCCAAAACCTGCACCTGTGACCAAGACCCGACCTACTCTTCCGGACTGCGCGTGAACTGCTCAAACGCTGACCTTCTCGAGGTGCCCTGGGACATACCTGTCGGCACCACCACGCTGCTCCTAAGAGACAACCATTTCGAGATTCTCCACAACTCCAGCTTCGCCAGCCTGACCCAGCTCCGCACACTGGATCTTTCCTTCAACAGAATCGCTCACATGGAGGAGAACGCGTTTGAAGGACTGGAGACGCTTCTCCTGCTGGACCTTCGGCGTAACGTCCTCACACTGAGCCGGAAGACGTACTTGGAGAGAGTATTCCAGCCGTTGGCTTCGCTGAAAACTTTGTTCCTGAACCGTAATTCCTACGCCTCCGCGTATCGCCGTGAACCGCCCGTTCTGACGTCACAGAGTCATGGTGAGGATGATGAGTCAGTGCCACGTTCAACTGGGAACGTTCCGAAATCGTCACCTTTATCTTTGAAGGCGGCTGACGGCAAAAGTGTGGAGTCTGAATCCGAAACTCTGAGGCTAAACGGTAGGAGATTTAATTCAGTTCTTATTTACCTCAAACGTTATTGTATTGGAAATACTTTGGATGTGAAGGACGCAATGTACTGATGTATTTTCTGGAGAGGTATTACATGTATCTGAAACCGCCTGGTTTCTTCTTCTTTTTCTTCTCCTCATCCTTATTATTACTATTATTATTACCACGCAGGAACTGAGATCAACACAAGTGTGACTGGACACGTCAAGGACAAGCTTGAACTTTCGAACGCAGACCTCACCTACCCGGACGACGCTCTGTCTCATCTCCACAACCTTGTCGAGCTTCACCTGGACGGTCTCAAAGACACGGCATTTGGGCCAGGATTTCGGAACCTCTCCAACCTCACCGTGCTGAGCTTACAGGGTTTCTGTCATCTGGGGGCACTCGATAATACAACGTTCCTGAACACGCCCCATGTGCAGCAGCTGAATCTCTCCGAATGCGACATTATTGAAGTGATACGGGACGCGTTCAGCACGCTGACCGATCTGCGTGAGTTGGACCTGTCGTATAACCAGAAGCTCGGCCTTGATCGTTTGGGCGACGCCTTCGAAGGGTTATCGAAAACGAGGCTGGAGAGGCTGGTGATCGACGCTATGGTTCCTATACGAAACCTGGGCATCATCGTTAACTCCACACATCTGCGTCACTTCAAGGACCTCAACCACCTGAAAGTCGTGCAGGCAAGGTTCAACAGAATCGAGGCGTTTGACGATGGTGTCCTCTGCACAGAACTGCCTCCAAATCTCAAGCACGTCTACCTAAACGCCAACATGCTGGTGCTGGCGTCTTACGTGAACGATCTGAAATGTCTGGAAAGCCTGGAACTGCTGCACATCAACGGGTTCGACACATACTGGACGCCCCCACTCAGACCCCCAGACCCTGAAGATGTTCGAACAAGAACCAAGAGCTGTGCAAAGCAGGTGCCAGGCAACGGAGGCACTGCAGAGGAAGCAGCGGCCTGGCCTGAGCGACGCCCTTCCACAGCAGTCAGGCACTCTGTAGAGCCAGCTGCCTACAAAGCCCAAGGGAAGGAATTCCAGGTGCCTCCGACTTTGCGGGTGTTCGAGGCGCGACACTTTGGGTTGTTTTACAAACTCGAGAAAATGCGCGTGAACCCCCACCCCCACCCGCCTACCCAATCCAATTTCACAATCGTCTCGATATTTTGATAAATCTTGATATCGTGTACTTTTTTAATGATATGTGTGTGTGTGTGTGTGTGTGTGTGTGTGTGTGTGTGTGTGTGTGTGTGTGTGTGTGTGTGTGTGTGTGTGTGTTTGGGGGTTTAACGGCCTTTTCCACCACATAGGGTGATATCATAGACGGGGCAAACGATGAAAAAGCCAGCACAAATATTTGGCCCCACCCGGGATCGAATTCACGACCCGAGCATTAGAAGTCCAACGCTCTTCCATTCGACCACCCCGGCTCCCCACTTTCTTAATGATACCTGATATTGATTTTACACGTGGGATCGTTGAAAGATCCCGCAGAAAGTTACTGCCGTTCACCGAGTGTCTTCCTTCGGTAGTTGTGCTTGTAAGAATGTGTACGGGACCGGCCCCCGTAGTGTAGTGGTTAGCTCTTCGGATCATGGACCGGGAGACCCGGGTTCGAGTCCCAGCCGAGGCAAGCGGGATTTTTCCTACCTAGGTCGGCTCCTACCCAGAGCGGGTGTGCTATGGGCCCAGTGGGGAAGCTGTTGCCACACAGCCGAGATTCACCCACTTCACGGGTGCGACTTCGGGGGTGCTTCCCTTTGGTATGACACGTCTTATGATGTGGATGATTACACGGCCGGCACCGAAGGTGCCGTAGTTTCCGGGCCTGGCTAATGCCGGGATATTTATTCAGGAAGCGTGGAATGCGGCCCTGTCCCACAGTCCCAAACCACACGGACCATCATCTTATCATCTTAACAAATCATCTTAATATCATCCTCATCTTCATCATCATGCATAATAAAAATTGTCCCAGCTTTCGAGTCCTCGGTGGATTCCACCCAGGACCTGGGAGGAACACCACTGGAGCTGACAAAAAGTTGGAGCAGGAAAAAAAAAAATGTGTACAGGGTCAAGTGATACCTTTCCGGCGTCGTCAAAGTCCTGACCAAACGGGTTCCTGAAGCCCCCACCATCCACATTGAAGTGTCCCACCCCGTGCCACAGTACGTTGGGCCTACACGGGTGGGGCACCTGCTGTCCGTTGGGGATGCGGTCCGCGAACATCCGGTAACCATTGGCAACGGCACCGAGTAATAGCAGCAACGAACACAGCCTGAAAGAAAAGAAGGAAGCTGAGAAATAAGAAGGGGGGAAAAAAGAAAAAAAAAAGAAATAAGAAATAATGAGCTAAGCTGAAATTTGGGAAGGGTGGGTGGGTGGGTGTTTGGGGGTTTAACGTCCTTTTCCACCGCATACGGGTGATATCAAAGACGGGGCAACGATGAAAAAAGCCAGCACAAATATTTGGCTTCAGCCGGGATACGAACTCACGACCCGAGCATTAGAAGTCCAACGCTCTACCATTCGGCCACCCCGGCTCCCCGAAATTTGGAAGACAAGTCAACCAAACAACAACAACAACAACTACAACCACAACCACAACAACAACCACAACAACAACCACAACAACCACACACACACACACACACGTCAGCGACAGCAATACGTTATTACTGAGAGTTTTTGAGTACCTGAGATTGGCAGAATCCATAGCAGAAGTTAACCTTTAGCAAATGACTCTGGGGGGTCCCTGGCTGACTAACACTTCAAAGTCTTCTCACGTCAAAAGGGACGACGCCAGTCTTTCAAAACATACCCAGTCCAACCTTTTAATCGATTTGTGGATATGATTATCTTATCCTTTCGACATCAACATCACAAGACTTGACATCAACATCACAAGACTTTTCGTCAACGGACACACCTAACTTATCACGTGTCATGACGAAGGCAGATAAAAAGGAAAGGCATGCTGACCGGAAAATAACTGGGACCTGCACACGTGAACTGAGAAAGCGCGGGAAGTTTGCGAAACACCATTTCAGTTGTTGGACTTTTTAGTTTGTTTGCCCCAACTCTTCGCGAGCTCCAGTGGTGGGGCGGTCGGCGGTCTAGTGGTTAAGAGACTTGTCACCAATGCGAGAGGTCAGCGGTTCGAGTCTCACTCGGGGCAAAGAATTTTTCCTTCTCGTATGTGGCACCGTTCATTCGGGCCGATCGTCGGGGGTACTGTCCGGGTACTCCGGCTTCCTCCCCCTCTGCTTTGGAAATGTTCAGCCCACCAAATTTGAAAAATAAATGCAATTCTAAATTCCGAAATTTGAATAGCTGAGCTCACTCTTCGCACCACGTGATTGTAATGTATTTATGTCTACTGTGTGAGAGAATGCTTGTGATTCACGTGAGCGTTCGTGTTGGGTTCAGTTCGCGGCGCTTTGAGCCGATTTATGAAAGTGGATAAAACGCCTATACAATACTCATTATTATTATTATTATTATTACTCCCAGGTCATCAGTGGAATCCACGGAGGGCTCGGACGCCGGGACAATGTTTCTTATGCATGCTGATGACCATGAGGATGATGGCCAGTATGACTATGCTATAGAGGTCCGTGTGGTTTGGGTAACATGGCCGCTTTCCGCGCTTTCTGCCATAAACATCCCCGCGCTAACTACTCGTTCATCTTTTAGTTATCCGCTTTAGTGTCACTATCGCTAGGAAAGAACAAAAACTGATAAACCCTTAAGTTAACAACACGAGTGAAAATCTTCACATCGAGCCTCAGTTGTTAAAGGTACAGAAGTGTGTCGCGAATGTCAACCTGATCTGAATTATCTGTGCACTGAAAAACATACAGGTATACGTACGACTGAATGAGCGTGTTCAACTCGGAGGCGGAAGCGCGCCAGCTGACTCACGCACCGTCTGGTCCACAAGTACAGTAACACGACACGCTGCATGCAGTGTTATCGTCAACACACACACACACACACACACACACACGCACGCACGCACGCACACACACACACGTCCCACCCCACAACAGCCAAAGGACGGCGGCAAGAGGTGTGTGTGTGGGGGGGGGGGGGGGAAGGCCTGCTGGGGAGGAACATGCGAAATTAACTGAGCACTAGTCATTTGAACGCAACAACACTCGACAGAGACAGAGAGACAGAGAAAAAGATCACTGACGTGTTGGCCTGGTGTGGTGCACGTGTTGTCCGGATGGACTGTATACGTCACACTGCTGTGACGCACAATTCGGTGAGTTGGTTTACCTGAAAAGTCGACCCTTGTCTGTGACATGATTGGTCAGTTTCAAAGCCTTGAAGTTGACGTCACACGTAGACGGCCATCGTAACTATTGATAGGGGTGACAAGACTACCAAACAGCAAGAAATTTCTTCTGTTTCTAGTCTCCAGCAAGTTTCTAGTCAATTTTTTAAGCAGCACAGTTTCCACAATTTCACTTGCAAGTCGGGCATATCTGGGGCCATTTTTTTTAAAAAGCAACTGCCGGCTCCTTCGGCTTACAAGATGTGTTCACCCTGCGTGGAAATGAATGGACTCGCCCATGCGGCCTTTGCCTTCGTGAACTTACCTGTCTGAGGGTCACACACTTCAGTGAGCCGTGGTGTCTGAGAAGGTAAGGTGTTACGCCGATCCGGTCTGTGACAAAGCTTTCAGTTCTGTGTCAAAGAAGGTTTATCATCACGCCATTTATTTTTCAGTCAAGTGGTTTTACGTTTATCCATCAAATTACTGGCGATTTCAAAGTTGTTTAATGTTGTTTTTTTTTTTGTGCACGTGCAGTAGAGTTTGTTTTTGACGACAGGAAACCAGTTGAAAAAAAATCAAACTATGGAATGTTCTCAGTGAACTGCACTCAGCACTCAGCAGTTCTCAGCACTTCAGACAGAGAAATCTAGAACAGTTTTACATATCCATTTGTTGTCGTTTTTTGGTAACTGTTATTACTGATGTGTAAATCACTGACTTAGAAATTTACAAGCTATCACCTTAACGGTTTTTGACGCCTGTTTTCCAGATGGCAGCCTTCAGCACGGGGCGTCGTTGTAGGTGAGGATCGAGGAACCAGTACTCCGAGTTTCCGCAAGAGAATCATCGAGACGTTGGGAGGTCAGGAGCTGGCGTGGCCTTCTGCCATTGCTGAGCCCGGGTTGACGTCTGACTGGACCATCGGCAAACTCCCTGTACTGCAGGGTAAAGGTTGAGCAAGGTCAGTGGTCGTTTTCTTCATGGGTACATTTTCTTTCTAGTTTGTAGAGTAGGTTGGTGGTGGGTGAGGGGGGTGGGTGGGTAGCGGGGGCGTAGGTGGGAAGGGGGGAGGTGATAGGATTTAGTTGCTAGAATGGAGAGTGAAAGAGCGGTTGAATGTGTGTGAGTATGCTTAGGATGTTTTTGCATGTTTTTCTGTTAACACGTTCGATTAGAACTAATCAGTCTTTCTAAGTCAAAGTTGCAGGTCAGGGTTAGGTTAGCCCCAGGTTAACCATAGCCCTTTGGATCCCTGGCAAGAGGACGGCGCAGCCCAAGAAGATGGACCAGCCCCTGGAGATGGACCAGATCACCCTGCACATCAGTAACAAAGGCCAGTATCATTTTGATCATTTCCTTTTAAGTAGAATAGCGTAGGTTGGGGAGAAGGTTAGCGGGTCCAGGGGTAGGTAGAGGGTTAGGTGGGTGGTGGGAGGGGTTAGGATTTAGATGACTGAATGGAGTGTGAAAGTTTGTGACTGTGTGTGAGAGTGCTTAGGATCTTTTTGTATGTATATTAGATTATTGTTTCAACATGAATTCAGCACTCTGCTTTAGTCTCAGTTGCAGGCCAGGACCAGATCCCAGGAGAGAGGACGGAGCAGCCTAAGGAGAGAGACCAGCCTCAGGAGATGGACCAGCCTACTGGAGATGGACCAGCCCCTGGAGATGGACCAGATCACCCTTCACATCGATAACAAAGGCCAGTATCATTTTGATCATTTCCTTTTGTGTAGGCTAGCTTAGGTTGGGGAGAAGGTTAGCGGGTCCAGGGGTAGGTAGAGGGTTAGGTGGGTGGTGGGAGGGGTTAGGATTTAGATGACTGAATGGAGTGTGAAAGTTTGTGACTGTGTGTGCGAGTGCTTAGGATCTTTTTGTATGTATATTAGATTATTGTTTCAACATGAATTCAGCACTCTGCTTTAGTCTCAGTTGCAGGCCAGGACCAGATCCCAGGAGAGAGGACGGAGCAGCCTAAGGAGAGAGACCAGCCTCAGGAGATGGACCAGCCGCCCCCTGGAGATGGACCAGATCACCCTTCACATCGATAACAAAGGCCAGTATCATTTTGATCATTTCCTTTTGTGTAGGCTAGCTTAGGTTGGGGAGAAGGTTAGCGGGTCCAGGGGTAGGTAGAGGGTTAGGTGGGTGGGGGGAGGGGTTAGGATTTAGATGACTGAATGGAGTGTGAAAGTTTGTGACTGTGTGTGCGAGTGCTTAGGATCTTTTTGTATGTATATTAGATTATTGTTTCAACATGAATTCAGCACTCTGCTTTAGTCTCAGTTGCAGGCCAGGACCAGATCCCAGGAGAGAGGACGGAGGCCTAAGGAGAGAGACCAGCCTCAGGAGATGGACCAGCCTCTGGAGATGGACCAGCCCCTGGAGATGGACCAGATCACCCTTCACATCGATAACAAAGGCCAGTATCATTTTGATCATTTCCTTTTGTGTAGGCTAGCTTAGGTTGGGGAGAAGGTTAGCGGGTCCAGGGGTAGGTAGAGGGTTAGGTGGGTGGGGGGAGGGGTTAGGATTTAGATGACTGAATGGAGTGTGAAAGTTTGTGACTGTGTGTGCGAGTGCTTAGGATCTTTTTGTATGTATATTAGATTATTGTTTCAACATGAATTCAGCACTCTGCTTTAGTCTCAGTTGCAGGCCAGGACCAGATCCCAGGAGAGAGGACGGAGCAGCCTAAGGAGAGAGACCAGCCTCAGGAGATGGACCAGCCTCTGGAGATGGACCAGCCCCTGGAGATGGACCAGATCACCCTTCACATCGATAACAAAGGCCAGTATCATTTTGATCATTTCCTTTTGTGTAGGCTAGCTTAGGTTGGGGAGAAGGTTAGCGGGTCCAGGGGTAGGTAGAGGGTTAGGTGGGTGGGGGAGGGGTTAGGATTTAGATGACTGAATGGAGTGTGAAAGTTTGTGACTGTGTGTGCGAGTGCTTAGGATCTTTTTGTATGTATATTAGATTATTGTTTCAACATGAATTCAGCACTCTGCTTTAGTCTCAGTTGCAGGCCAGGACCAGATCCCAGGAGAGAGGACGGAGCAGCCAAGGAGAGAGACCAGCCTCAGGAGATGGACCAGCCCAAGGAGATGGACTAGATCATTCTTCACATCGATAACAAAGGCCAGTATCATTTTGATCATTTCCTTTTGTGTAGGCTAGCTTAGGTTGGGGAGAAGGTTAGCGGGTCCAGGGGTAGGTAGAGGGTTAGGTGGGTGGGGGGAGGGGTTAGGATTTAGATGACTGAATGGAGTGTGAAAGTTTGTGACTGTGTGTGCGAGTGCTTAGGATCTTTTTGTATGTATATTAGATTATTGTTTCAACATGAATTCAGCACTCTGCTTTAGCACTCTCAGTTGCAGGCCAGGACCAGATCCCAGGACGAGAGGACGGAGCTAGCGCTAAGGAGACCAGACCAGCCTTCAGGAGATGGACCAGCCCTAATGTAGATGACAGCCCCTGAGATGCGCAGGATCACCCTTCACATCGATAACACAGGGCCAGTATACATTTTGATCATTTCCTTTTGTGTAGGCTTAGCTTAGGCTTTTG
Source organism: Batillaria attramentaria (assembly GCA_018292915.2). Classification (NCBI taxonomy): domain Eukaryota; kingdom Metazoa; phylum Mollusca; class Gastropoda; family Batillariidae; genus Batillaria; species Batillaria attramentaria. Next base: position 141,395 of record JACVVK020000242.1, read on the forward strand.
GAGGAAGGTTAGCGGGTCCAGGGTAGGTAGAGGGACGTTAGGTGGGTGGGGGGAGGGGTTAGGATTTAGATGACTGAATGGAGTGTGAAAGTTTGTGACTGTGTGTGCGAGTGCTTAGGATCTTTTTGTATGTATATTAGATTATTGTTTCAACATGAATTCAGCACTCTGCTTTAGTCTCAGTTGCAGGCCAGGACAGATCCCAGGAGAGAGGGACGGAGCAGCCTAAGGAGAGAGACCAGGCCCTAGGAGATGACCAGCCTCTCGGAGATGGACCCAGCCCCTGGACGTATGGACCAGATCACCCTCCACATCGATTCACAAAGGCCACGTATTCATTTTGATCATTTCCTTTTGTGTAGGCTGGCTTAGGTTGGGAGAGGAAGTTAGCGGGTCCAGGGGTAGGTAGAGGTTTAGGTGGGGGTGGGAGGGGGAGGTTTAGGATTTAGATGACTGAATGGATGTGTGAAGTTTGTGACTGTGTGTGCGAGTGCTTAGGATCTTTTTGTATGTATATTAGATTACTGTTTCAACATGAATTCAGCACTTGCTTTAGTCTCAGTTGCAGGCCAGGACCAGATCCCAGGATGAGAGGACGGAGCAGCCTAAGGAGAGAGACCAGCCTCAGGAGATGGACCAGCCCCTGGAGATGGACCAGATCACCCTTCACATCGATAACAAAGGCCAGTATCATTTTGATCATTTCCTTTTGTGTAGGCTAGCTTAGGTTGGGGAGAAGGTTAGCGGGATCCAGGGGTAGGTAGAGGGTTAGGTCGGTGGGGGGAGGGGTTAGGATTTAGATGACTGAATGGAGTGTGAAAGTTTGTGACTGTCGTGTGCGAGTGCTTAGGATCTTTTGTGTATGTATATTAGATTATTGTTTCAACATGAATTCAGCACTCTGCTTTAGTCTCAGTTGCAGGCCAGGACCAGATCCCAGGAGAGAGAGACGGAGCAGCCTAAGGAGAGAGACCAGCTCAGGAGATGGACCAGCCTCTGGAGATGGACCAGCCCCTGGAGATGCGACCAGATCACCCTTCACATCGATAACAAAGGCCAGTATCATTTTGATCATTTCCTTTTGTGTAGGCTAGCTTAGGTTGGGGAGGAAGGTTAGCGGGTCCAGGGGTTAGGTAGAGGGTTAGGTGGGTGGGGGGAGGGGTTAGGATTTAGATGACTGAATGGAGTGTGAAAGTTTGTGACTGTGTGTGCGAGTGCTTAGGATCTTTTTGTATGTATATTAGATTATTGTTTCAACATGAATTCAGCACTCTGCTTTTAGTCTCAGTTGCAGGCCAGGACCAGATCCCAGGAGAGAGGACGGAGCAGCCTAAGGAGAGAGACCAGCCTCAGGAGATGGACCAGCCTCTGGAGAGGACCAGCCCCTGGAGATTGGACCAGATCACCCTTCACATCGATAACAAGGCCAGTATCATTTTGATCGTTTCCTTTTTGTGTAGGCTAGCTTAGGTTGGGGAGAAGGTTAGCGGGTCCAGGGGTAGGTAGAGGGTTAGGTGGGTGGGGGGGAGAGGTTAGGATTTAGATGACTGAATGGAGTGTGAAAGTTTGTGACTGTTGTGTTGCGAGTGCTTAGGATCTTTTTGTATGTATATTAGATTATTGTTTCAACATGAATTCAGCACTCTGCTTTAGTCTCAGTTGCAGGCCAGGACCAGATCCCAGGAGAGAGGACGGAGCAGCCTAAGGAGAGAGACCAGCCTCAGGAGATGGACCAGCCTCTGGAGATGGACCAGCCCCTGGAGATGGACCAGATCACCCTTCACATCGATAACAAAGGCCAGTATCATTTTGATCATTTTCCTTTTGTGCAGGCTAGCTTAGGTTGGGGAGAAGGTTAGCGGGTCCAGGGGTAGGTAGAAGGGTTAGGTGGGTGGGGGAGGGGTTAGGATTTAGATGACTGAATGGAGTGTGAAAGTTTGTGACTGTGTGTGCGAGTGCTTAGGATCTTTTTGTATTGTATATTAGATTATTGTTTCAACATGGAATCAGCACTCTGCTTTAGTCTCAGTTGCAGGCCAGGACCAGATCCCAGGAGAGAGGACGGAGCAGCCTAGGAGAGAGACCAGCCTCAGGAGATGGACCAGCCCAAGGAGATGGACTAGATCATTCTTCACATCGATAACAAAGGCCAGTATCATTTTGATCATTTCCTTTTGTGTAGGCTAGCTTAGGTTGGGGAGAAGGTTAGCGGGTCCAGGGGTAGGTAGAGGGTTAGGTGGGTGGGGGGAGGGTTAGGATTTAGATGACTGAATGGAGTGTGAAAGTTTGTGACTGTGTGAGAGTGCTTAGGATCTTTTTGTATGTATATTAGATTATTGTTTCAACATGAATTCAGCACTCTGCTTTAGTCTCAGTTGCAGGCCAGGACCAGATCCCAGGAGAGAGGACGGAGCAGCGCTAAGGAGAGAGACCAGCCTCAGGAGATGGACCAGCCCCAGGAGATGGACTAGATCATTCCTTCACATCGATAACAAAGGCCAGTATCATTTTGATCATTTCCTTTTGTGTAGGCTAGCTTAGGTTGGGGAGAAGGTTAGCGGGTCCAGGGGTAGGTAGAGGGTTAGGTGGGTGGGGGGAGGGTTAGGATTTAGATGACTGAATGGAGTGTGAAAGTTTTGTGACTGTGTGTGCGAGTGCTTAGGATCTTTTTGTATGTATATTAGATTATTGTTTCAACATGAATTCAGCACTCTGCTTTAGTCTCAGTTGCAGGCCAGGACCAGATCCCAGGAGAGAGGACGGAGCAGCGCAAGGAGACAGACCAGCCTCAGGAGATGGACCAGCCCAAGGAGATGGACTAGATCATTCTTCACATCGATAACAAAGGCCAGTATCATTTTGATCATTTCCTTTTGTGTAGGCTAGCTTAGGTTGGGGAGAAGGTAGCGGGTCAGGGGTAGGTAGAGGGTTAGGTGGGTGGGGGGGGAGGGGTTAGGATTTAGATGACTGAATGGAGTGGAAAGTTTGTGAGTGTGTGTGAGAATGCTTAGGATGTTATTGCATGTATGTTAGACTGTTTGTTCAACTTGAATTCAGGAAACTTCTTTAGCCTCAGTTTCAGGTCCGGGACGCCCCCTTGGAGAGAGAACAGACCAGCCCAAGGTGATAGACCCACCCAAGGACTGGACCAATCTACGCACTGATAATAAGGCCAGTGTTTGTTTTATCTATTTTAATTTTTATTCACGTAGCTTGTAGAGTAGCTTGGTGGTAGGGGAGGGAGGGGGTGGGCTGGGTAGAGGGGTGTATGTGGGAAGGGGGAGGGGTTAGGATTAGATGATTGAATGGAGTGTGAAAGAGTTTGCGAATGCGTGTGAGAATGGTTAGGATGCTTTTTTTGCATGTATATTAGATTGATTCAACTTGGATTCAGCACCCTTCTTTAGTCTCAGTTGCAGATCAGGACCAGATCCCTGGAGACAGGCCGGACCAGCCCAAGGACCTGGACGCGCCCAAGGAGATTGGCTGGATCACCCTTCACACCGATGGTTTATATAGTTTGGTAGTTTGTAGAGTAGGATGGTGGTGGTGATGGGGGTGGGGGGGGGTGGGAGAGGGATGTAGGAGGGAAGGGCAAAGGGTAAGGATGTTTTTGCATGCATGTTAGATTATTGATTCCACTTGACTTTTCGACAGTCTTGATTCCACTTGACTTTTCGACAGTCTTAGTTGCGGGACCGCACCCTGGGGAGAGGACGCGGTGCTCAGCGCGAGGAGATGTGCCCCTCTGGACGATGTACCCCTCTGGAACGATGTGCCCCTCTGGACGATGTACCCCTCTGGACGATGTGCCCCTCTGGACGATGTGCCCTTCTGGACGATGTGCCCCTCTGGACGATGTGCCCCTCTGGACGATGTGCCCCTCTGGACGATGTGCCCCTCTGGACGATGTGCCCCTCTGGATGATGTGCCCCTGTAGGCGATTGCGATGGATGTCAGTGGATGCTGAGACCTGTAAGTACAGAAACTTTTTGGCATGCTCCTCGTCCTTTTTATTTACAACTTTTGTTCCATTGAAGTGACTGGTTATGTGTACAAATGTACGCTATTTTCTGATTGCATTTACTTTGATTTTTAACTGTCAGAAGGTATACTCTTGGCTCAAGTGTAAACTTTCATAAGTTTATACAAATCAGTGTTCATGAACTTTCATTCTTTTATCTAATGTTACAGACACCGACAGCCACACTGCCTTGGGTCAGAAGAGTACAGATGGAAGACAACAGGCGGACACCGCTGGACACCAGCTGCAATACAGCATCTGGAGAATGGTCACCATACAGGTATTTGCTTTCTTCCGTGGTCAGGTTTTTCTACTGTATCCCGCTAGCTTTAGAAGTGTAATAATATAGCAGTTTGGTTTGTTTTGTATTCGTGTGTTTGTTGTTGTTGCTTGACTATGTGAAATAAGTTAAATTAAACTGTTTTTGCAGGCAAATGAGCCGTTCTGGAGATGTAGGCTGATTCCAAAACAGATGGATCGAGCTCAACGTTTATCTCAACTTCGCCACAGCAGGTACCACATGCGGACAGATTGCATTCCGCTTTTAACTGGCTACTCTGCACAGTCAGTTCCAGCATCTGCAGCAGGTGGACGGAAACAGCCAGCAGAACCTTATCTACGGTCCCATCTTTGAAGACCAGCAGGATCAATTGATTACAGGGTAGGCATCTTCTACTCCCATACAAAGTTTCCCTTGCTTATAATCCCATTCATGTCTGGTTTAGATGTAAGAAGACTGAGATTTACATATGTTGTGACTATGCCATCTTGAAATGTTGGTTATTATCTGTATTTCATTTGGCGTTTGCTTTTTCCTTCAGATATACCAGCCCTATATCAGCGTTCAACAACAAGCAGATTATACAGAAGTTTGGAGAGCATGGATCCAGCCTTCCCTTCTGCCTGAGCCAAAACAAGTGCATGGTTTCTGCACCTCTCTCTTCCAAGGCGCAAGCAGCTGAACCTCTGCAGGGCCACATCCATGTCACCTGCCAATATCACTACACCACCTGACAAAACGAAATGTCTGGCCATATTGTGTCCTGTTAACTGTCCTCTGTGTGAGTCCCATATACTAAGTGCACTGTAACCCATTCTTTGATATTCAAATACCTCAAAGGCAAGGGTTTCAAACTTGATGAATTTCCAGACTTGTCAAGGTTCTAAATGACTGCTAAGAAACAAAACATTGTATATATGCACAGTATGTTGTAAGTCTTATTTTGAAAACTGGACTGAAGGGATACATGAAAGTGAAACGCACGCAAGGTCTGTGTCTAGAGGTTGTTTAAAATGGTCTGTCCTGAGTTGTTCACAGAGGAAATGGTGATTTTGAAAACGAACCGAAACGAACATGTTCCATCCCTCTTACTCCATAAGCATTTACCCCACATGGCTTTTACATGATCTGTACCAGCTTTTGTTTGTTTTTTTCACTGTGCGTGTGCGTGCGTGCGTGCGTGTGTGTGTGTGTGGTCGCGGGCCCGCGCATGTGTCTTTTTCCTTGCTTTTTTTCCCCTTTTTCCTTTTTTGAACAACAGTGTATGTGAAACATAGTGCCATCACTGTTACCCAATATCGTGCTCACCAGATATGTATAAGTGTGGTGTTTTTGTTTCTGGAATTTTGTTTGATTTTTTTTCATTATCAACCATCAGTGGTGATAACAATGCCAGTTCTGCAAAATAGCGTATTTGTTGTTTCTGTGGGCATTTTTTTATTTATTTTCGCAGTGTGTAAGTTTCTTTGGTTTTAGTGTGTCGGCGTTGTTTTTTTTTTTGTTTTTTATGTTACAAAGTTTATTTGTTATATGCGTGTTTTGTACGCATTTTAAAGTTTGGCTTATTATAAATTGTATTCGTGTGTGAATGTGTGTGTACATTTTAGAGTGAAGTCTTACTTTGTAATTGTTTTTTATATGTGTTTTCATGTGTGCTTTTACTGTCTTTTCTTAATGACCAGACTTTATACTTACGCTGAGATATCATCATGTCTAAAACCATGTCCTTAGTTTTTTAAACCTTTTCTGTTTTTCTTCCCCCCCCCCCTTTTTTTTTTTACCAGCACTGTGTCTATGTTGGCTGTCACAGCTATACAGAATTGCTGCTTTTTCTATTTTCTTTCTGTCAGGACAATCCTCTTAAATTTTTTGTTCGCTTTATTTGTTGCCTCATTTCATGATGAACACCGCTTCAAACTAGGCATTCAGTTGACAATGGTATACATTGTACAGTACATGTGCAAAGTCTCAGCTAATGCTATACTCATCAGATATGCATTCTATTGAAGGTGGTCTGTCAAAATTGTTTAGTTCAGTTTCCTTGTCAGTTTTTACATCATCGGCTGGCCATTCATGGCCTTAACAAATGCCTTTTTTTGGGGGGGGGGGGGGGGGGCAAAGTTTGTCTGTTTGCATATGTTTCTGTGGACATCTGAAAGATTTTAATTTTCTTACCGTGTGTTTATGTGGGTGAGGTTTAACATTTCAAGTTTTTAAAATAAACGTCTAATTAATTTTTTTAAATTGTGTGAGTTTGTGTTTTCTTATTTCTAAGATTATTTAATGTTTAAAATTATTTAGCTTTTCTTTTTCTGTTTTTTTTTGTGTGTGTTTTGTTTTGTTTTTGTTTGTTTTTGTTTCCTTTTTCTTCTTTTTGTTTTACACGAACAACAGTGTATGTCAAACATACAGTACCATCACTGTTTACAAATATCGTGTTCACCAGATATGTATGTGTGGTGTTTTTGTTTCTGGAATTTTGTTTCTGATTTTTTTTTCATTATCAACCATCAGATACATGTAACAATGCCAGTTCTGCAAATTGTGTGTTTGTTGTTTCTGTTGGCATTTTTTTCTTTTTTCATTTTCGCTGTGTGTGTGTAAGAATTTTCATTTTTATGGGTTTTTAATGGTTTGTGCGTGCGTTTAAGTTGTGAATATGAAAGTTGTAATTGATCTTTTTTGAGCTGTGAATGATGATCATTGCAATGGAACACCACTGGCATTGTTTTTAACTTTATTGATTTTGTCTTGTTTTGGTCATGATTTGTAGTAATGTAATAATGAGCCTCCTGAACATGAGTAATTTTTGAACACTTATTTTATCATGTATTAAAAGAAGAATAGTGAAGACAATATGGTAAAACGTTACATGATGTTAACATGAATCCTATAAAGCTTAATTTGCAGAAGGTGCCTGGTTTCAGAGTTTTTCTCCGGGGACTCCGGTTTCTCTGGTGCTTAGAAGCATACACATGGTCTTCAGTGTTAGTCCATGTTGGCCAGGCTTTACCGAGTGCTAGACTCGGTACACCACTGACATGCTGAATTTTAAAATAAACTGCTTCTCTTTCTCTTTTTGTGTGTGTTGGTGAAAGTTGTGCTTTTCAAGCTGTCTTCGTATCACATGCATGCATATGCAGAGCCGTAGCACAGCTCCTAAAAGTCCCTGGCCATTATGTTCTCCTCAACTTCAACGGAAAACAAAAGAATTACTTGTTGTTTGAACGGGGAAACGCAAGTTAAAAAATATTTTGACGAAGAGGCTTTATTTTGGAAGAACTTTTGCTTTAGAAACCCTCCTGACTGTGCTCATGAAGACGAGTTTGTTTGTTTGTTGTTGTTTTTTTTTGCCAAAAAGTGGTCCGGCCATGGCCGGAGTGGCCGGTAGGGCTGCTACGGCCCTGATATGTACTGTATTGCAAACTGGACCAAATTACAGGTAATGATAGTCTTAAGCTCTCATAATTGTGATACATGTACTGTCAGTGGTTATACCTATAGTACTGTATTTTGTTGAAAGGAAATACAAATACAAGGAATTCAATTTAAAATAATTACAAATAAACAATCGAGTTTCTAGTGGAATATTTTAATATTTTGTTTGACTCCGGACAGTTCCCCGATGAATGGACAGAGGCTATCATACAGCCCCTGCACAAAAAAGGAGACACCAACATACCAGGCAACTATAGGGGCATTTCCTTGTTGAATATAAGTGGAAAATTATACAGTCATATATTGAACAAAAGGCTTAGTAAATGGGTGGAGGAGAACCAGATTATTCATGACGTGCAGGCGGGTTTTAGAAAAAAATATAGCACAGTTGACCACATCTTCACATTATCCTCTTTAGTTCAGAAACAACTACTTAACCACAAAAAGCTATACGTCGCTTTCATCGATTTCCGTAGAGCTTACGATTCCATTGAGAGGGGCAGACTGTGGGAAATTTTGCGTGATAACGTTGGAATTCGAGGGAAAATGTTATCGGCGCTACAAGCCATGTATAGGGTTGTAAGAGCTAGGGTAAGGGTGGGTGGGGACCTCACTGATTCTTTCCAGTGCCCCCGTGGGTTAAAGCAGGGAGAAAACTGCAGTTCTGTAATCTTCTCCCTGTTTATCAACGAATTAGCGACTGATATAATTGCACGTGGAAAGCACGGAATACAGCTTAGTCCTGATGTCTTAGTCATCATGATATTGTTGTTTGCAGATGATGTAGCGCTGACCGCAGACACCCCCGTTGGCCTCCAAACACAGCTTGATATTTTGTACCATACTGCCCAGCGCCTAGATCTACAAGTAAATCTAGAAAAGTCTGATATTGTAGTATTCCGGAATGGAGGCTATCTTGCACGAAACGAAAACTGGAAGTTTGGTAGGGACGCCATGAAAGTTGTAAGCATGTACAAGTATTTAGGAATTTTTCTCTCAACACGTCTATCCTTTTCACACGCACTTGATGATAATTATGGCAAACCGGGCAAAAAAAAGGTGTGATCGGTATATTGAGGGTACTGTGGACAGTTGGAGAGCGTTCCCCCACTATTTTTTTTAGGTTGTTCGATGCACAAATTGTGCCAATGTTGACGTATGGTGCCGAGGTTTGGGGCCCCTCAGCCGACCTCCAGCCGGTAGAGGCTGTGCAAATGTTTGCAATTAAACGATTCCTGAATGTCAGTATTAAGACACCAAATGTTCTAATTTACGGTGAAACAGGAAGGTACCCGCTCAGTATAGTTATACATGTACGGTGTGTCCGCTACTGGTTACAGATATTACGGATGTCCCCTGAGCGTATTCCATACAAAGCATACAACATGCTGTTGAACCTACATGAGAACGACAAGCACACTTGGGCATCCTATATATGCTATTTGTTATACAGATACGGATTTGGTTATGTGTGGGAGAGCCAGGGTGTAGGCTCTGTCAAGCAATTCTTAAGCGTGTTCAGACAGAGGCTTGTTGACTGCTGGAAGCAAAATTGGCATGAGAGTATCTCAGCAAAGGCACATAAGCGGCCTTCAGAAGACCGATTTCGATTTTATAGTTCGTTCAAGTCGTCATTACAGCTGAGCTCATATCTTGTTGACGTTAAACATGTTCAGGTCAGAAACGCATTGATACGCTTTCGTCTAGGAGTCTCTTGTCTGAAAACGCACCGTCTTCGCTTTCAGAGTGGGACAACCATTCATGACAGAAGTATACTCTCTTGCCCTTTTTGTCCAGGAGCCGAGGAAACCGAATTACACTTTATGTTAGTCTGTCCGAAGTATTCTGAGCTGAGGGAAACGTTCATTGCAAATAAGTATGTCAGATCCCCGAACTCTTTCCGTTTGGCTCTGCTACTCTCTAACGCTAACAGTAATGTAATCATTAACACGGCTAAGTTTGTGTATGAAGCCTTTAAGATGAGAAACGCTGATTGATAAAAATTGACTACATTCATGCAGCCTGTTTTGCAGGTTATTAGAGAACTGTTTAGAGCCGAGAACTGCCAACTATGTCATATGTATTTATTGATGTTTGTGCCAACGCACATGTAACCCTTGATATGGGCCTCTGGCCTCATCAATAAAAGTCGAGTCGAGTCGAGTCAAGTCGAGTCGAATCTTCTCCTCCTCCTCCTCCTCCTTCTTCTTCTTACAAGTTCTTCTTCTTCTTCTCCTCCTCCTCCCCCTCCTCCTTCTTTTCCTTACAAGTTCTTCTTCTCCTCCTCCTCCTCCTCCTTCTTCTTCTCCTTACAAGTTCTTCTTCTTCTCATCCTCCTCCTCCTTCTTCTTACAAGTTCTTCTTCTTCTTCTTCTCATCCTCCTCCTCCTCCTTCTTTTCCTTACAAGTTCTTCTTCTCCTCCTCCTCCTCCTCCTTCTTCTTCTCCTTACAAGTTCTTCTTCTTCTCATCCTCCTCCTCCTTCTTCTTCTCCTTACAAGTTCTTCTTCTTCTCATCCTCCTCCTCCTTCTTCTTCTCCTTACAAGTTCTTCTTCTTCTCATCCTCCTCCTCCTTCTTCTTACAAGTTCTTCTTCTTCTTCTTCTCCTCCTCCTTCTTCTTACAAGTTCTTCTTCTTCTTCTCATCCTCCTCCTCCTCCTTCTTCTCCTTACAAGTTCTTCTTCTTCTTCTCCTCCTCCTCCCCCTCCTTCTTCTTCTTCTCATCCTCCTCCTCCTTCTTCTTCTCCTTACAAGTTCTTCTTCTTCTTCTCCTCCTCCTTCTTCTTCTTCTTACAAGTTCTTCTTCTTCTTCTTTTCATCCTCCTCCTCCTCTTTTTTTCTTGTCTGTTTGTTCGTTTTGTGTGTTTGTTTGTTTAGCCAGGATTTATTTTTGACGACTAGCGATCAGTTTAATGCAGCCTGATCGCTGATGCACTTGAACACACACACACACACACACACACACACACACACACACACACACACACACACACACACACACACACACACACACACATGAACACGCATCGCATAAAACGCCAATATTTTTGCAGACCTCAAACACCTTTTGGTGATGACTGAAAACCGGTTTAAAAAACCGGTTTGAAGTTTAAAAACCGGTTAAAAACCGGTTTGGATTTTTGAACCGGTTCACAGCTCTAGTTGCCACACAGCCGAGATTCACCCACTTCACGGGTGCGACTTTGGGGGTGCCTCACTTGGTATGACACGTGTTATGATGTGGATGATTACGAGCCCTCCGTGGATTCGACCCATTACCAGGGAGGAACACCACTGGAGCCGGCAAAGAGTTGTGGCAGCAAAAAAAAACAAAAAAAAAAAAAACACGCTCTACTTATCTCTAAAATAGACGGTTTCTAGTGCACAGGCGAAGTCACAAGCACAACTGTTCCAAAACACAAGTCTCTATAATATAAAAGGGGATGAGCGGTGGTCTAACAGGTAGCGTGTCGGATTTAGCCGCTTCGCTACTGAACGGCCGTCACCAATGTCATGTCTCTAGATTCCGAGAAAAGGCCAGTGTTACGGTTTACTGCGCGCGCGCGCGCGCGCACACACACACACACACACACACACACACACACACACACACACACACACACACACACACACACACACACACACACACACACACGACGGCGGGCTATTACACAGACTCACTTTGTTACACAAGTGAGCCAAAAATGAATCAAAACATTATTATTGCGCTTGATACACTAAGGAGGTTGAGGAGGAGGTCTTCTGTACACCGTGACGGAGATTTCAAAGACTTCGTGAGCTTACTACATGATTAGTTCTCGTGGTTTACGACAATAGACAACCACTCGATGGTTCCATTTTTGGCGTAGCTACCGAGCCCGCTACGTCACTCACACACATTCCAGCACATCCGGCCACATTCACGTTTTCAAGAGTTTTGCAAGATCACCGAAATGACACGATTTGAAAACAAAAAAGAATGAAAGGGGGAAGGGGGGGGGGGTCGGGGGTTGGGGGTGCAGAATTTACATCTAATGAATCATAATCATAAGTTATACAATTGCCAAGGCAAGAAAAGTACTATACAATAAGGAACATAGAAACATTAAGATCATTCACCCTGCTCAGAACTCGCTCATCTGCGTCGTCTCCGAGACCAAAGGTCGAACCTGTTTCTTTGCGTCACCGCAGCCACAGAGCGCGTGCAGCTCGCGCCTGAAACGCGACGACTGGAAATAATAGACGAAGAAGTTGACGGCGCTGTTGACGACCACCATGCACACGCAGATGTAATGTGAGATGAAAAACACACTTGAGTAACGCCCGTGGGCCGAGTAGTCCGGCACAGCTAGCTGCATTACGCTGAGCAGGGTCAGCGGGGCCGCGCACGCCATGAAGAAACAAGAGACGATAACCAGCATCTTGGTCAGCGCCATCTGGTGTCGCTGACTCGCGTTGTCTCCCTTGCCACCGGAGCTGGTGCTGGCGCGCCAGGCGATGGCTGACCTGAGTTTGAGGACCGTGATGGCTGTGGCGATGCCAACAACGACGACGGTGACAATCGGGACGATGGCAGTGAGGATGATGTTGTACAGGACGTCGTAGATGACGTGATGCGTGACGAAGAAATCGGCGACGACAATCACGTACCGTGACCGCCCGGATGAGCTGTCGATTTTACGGACCACCCTGCGGGATGAAAAATGTATTTTCGGAGACAATAGCCTCCGTTTTTCGTTGTCGCTTAATGTTTAAAAAAGTCGGACTAAAAATACGGGTACCGACCGGCCCCCGTAGTGTAGTGGTTAGCACTTCGGACTATGGACTGAGAGACCCGGGTTCGAGTCCCAGCCGAGGCAAGCGTGTGTGTGTGTGTGTGTGTGTGTGTGTGTGTGTGTGTGTGTGTGTGTGTTATTTACATTGTGGTATATACATTTCTCATTTGTGAAAGTTTCTTTATCACTGAATTTTAAATAAAAATCAAATACTCGAAGTAAATGCATTGTCATTTGAGACATGGAGTAAGCAAACAATGCCTTGATAACAAACCCACGAAATAAAAAATAAAATAAACAAATTATGACTTCTTTTTTTTTCTTTTTCTTTCTTTTTTTTTGGGGGGGGGGGGGGCTGTAAAAATTTTGTTTTGTTAGATCATTCCTCGCTGTCAAAAGCATACCCCTTCCTCCTTGTATCACTGGCCAGTTTCAGACTCACTATGAGTGACTGTTTCAAAGCGGGCTCATTATTTCAGTTCACTGTTTTGGATTATTGAGCAGACTTCACAGCAGGAAATGGACACACGCTATCCCATGTTGATGAGATGATACGACTTTTTAATACTTTTGGAACGTTTTAAAAAGCCACACGATAATGTCCGCCCAGTCCATCCCAAAATTTCTTTTCCAAAGCCTGATTAAAAATCCGTGTTACAAAGCGAATAAGCGTTTGCTCACTGACGGAAGTGTGTGTGTGTGTGTGTGTGTGTGTGTGTGTGTGTGTGTGTGTGTGTGTGTGTGTGTGTGTGTGTGTGTGTGTGTGTGTGTGTGTGTGTGTGTTGATTCTTGTTTCTTAAACGGGCCAGTTCCAATTTTGCTAAGCCATCTTATGTTTTGACACAGTTTCGGTCGTTAGTGTGCATATACTCTCGAAATACTCCCTCGAGATGAGTAGCACAGCTCCTGATGCGATACAATGTTATTTACACTTTACGCGAGCAGCCGAACATTCAAATTCTGCGACTGTTGTTACACTACTGGGGCGCTCAGCGTGGTCGCCGCGTCATCGAGTACGATTCTGCTGGCTCGGTGTCAGCGTTACAGATGCTGTCACTGTCCAGGTGTCTGAGGGGTGTGGTGATAGAAATAAACCAAAAATGAATGTGTGTGAAAGTAATGGTTGTTCTCTCTGTCCTTCTGAGTTAGATGTAATAGAGCACTTTTTCGTTGAATGTCCCACAGTAAAATTGTTCTGGCAATTCATAGAAGGGTATATTTATAAGGTAAAAGAGGTTAAGGTCAAATTAGATGCCTGTGATGTTCTTTTCGGTTACCGAGGACACGAGATCAAGGCCACTGTAAATTGGATTAATCATATCATTTTAATTGGGAAAATGTGCGTTAGCATCTTTAAAAAACGGAATGCTCCATACCCCCTAGAAATCATTTTCAATCAACAAATTCAGTTAAGGAAACTTTAAATCTTTTTTTTTCTCTCCTTTTTTCGGGGGGGGGGGGGAGGGGGGAGGGAGGGTGAAAGGGAGGGTTTGTTTTTTTTTCATTTGTCACATGTCCATCAACCGTAGATAAATTGTAGCGTTGCATTCAGAACCAATGAAGACGGTACGCTCAGCCAAGTTTAAAAAAAGACAAATAATAATAAAAACACAGAACCAAGAAACGTTTAATTTTTTGTGGCTTGAAGCGGGCCTATAACTGAGGTTCAAAAAAAAAAAAAAAAAAACAGAAACAAAATACAGCGCTCACAGTATTGACTTAAAGCCTCTAGGTTCGTAACGCCGTTGAGATGGAAAACTGCCGTTTTCGAAGCTGAAGGGCTGTCTGCTTGACCCATTGATGTTTCATTTGGCCATTGCGAACGTTTTCGTGTCTTTTTGGCTTCTACTAGTAGAGAAATACTACCTTCTTTGAGCCTACGGCCCATTCCTGAACAGACTGGGACGCGACAAACATTCTGTAAGTAGTAACCCTCATTCAGTCCGCAACCACGCAACGTCGTCTGCTTACAATACGGTGTACCTACACGCGGTAGGGTTCAGCTCGCGGCTGGGATAAAGCGCCTATATAAATACGATTATTATTATTATCATTACTATCTAACATGATACCGCAAGTAAATACAAAACGTTATCAGTCTAGGCCCGTATGTAAAAGTCGAGGTTAATTTAACCCACGGCAAACAAACAAAAAACAAAAAAAACCCAGAAAATTTAACCCTAGAGCTAGTTTAGTTCGAGGTTAGACTTCAACCCAGGGCCAGGGTTAAAAGCCCTAACCTCGGCTATTACATACGGGTCCAGGATACGGTGACTTTACTAATTGACTGTTGGTGGCTATAAATGTCATGCAAACTACAACGAAGGAGCGGACATCAGATGCTATACTGTGTCCCCAAGTGACTGATCTGATGCGCAGGTCAAGCACATTGCATGAAACGTTTTCCACACGCTGGTATATATGCCTGCCATACGCATTGGAACTTCTTTTTTTCTGCCCCAACTCTTTGCCGGCTCCAGTGGTGTTCCTCCAAGGTAATGGGTGGAATCCACGGAGGGCTCGGAAGCTGGGGCAATTTTTATTATGCATGATGATGGAGATGAGGATGGGACTGCGGGACAGGGCCGCATTCCACGCTTCCTGTCATAAATATCCCGGCATTAACCAGGCTCAGGAACTACGGCACCTGCGGTGCCGACCGTGTAATCATCCACATCATACATCCATCAGACGTGTCATATCATCCACATCAGACGTGTCATACCAAGGGAAGCACCCCCAAAGTCGCACCCGTGAAGTGGGTGAAACTCGGCTGTGTGGCAACAGCCTCAGTCCCCATTGGGTCCATAGCACACCCGCTCTGGGTAGGAGCCGACCTAGGTAAGAAAAATCCCGCTTGCCTCGGCTGGGACTCGAACCCGGGTCTCCGGTCCGTAGTCCGAAGTGCTAACCACTACACTGCGGGGGCCGGTATAAGCTTTGAAACTGTAAGTAAGCGTAGCATACCGCTATTGCGGAAGGTCAAAAACTTGAGCGAGAAACACCATTCTCCCCTTTCTTCATTCAAATGCGTCATAATTATCTGTCAGCATTTTATTTATTATTATTTTTTTTTATTTTTTATTTTTTTTGGGGGGGGGGGCTTGCCAGTAGATGTGCATCGATTGCATATCTATGTTAACGCAATAACAATATGTGCCTCATTCTGCTTATTTTCCTTACACAGCTGTGATACCACAGACAAAGACACACGCCAGGAACAACTTGTCCTTAAGGGCCAAAAGCCATAGGACGTAAAGCAAGCTAATGATGATGATACCACAGTGGAAGGAATGAGACAGACATGCAACAGCACGGCGTCATCATGTTAGATCGACCTCGTCGAGTTGATATGCAGCATCGGTCTTATGTGTGTTTCTCATGGCCACGACGAAAAGAATTCTGCACACTTTGATTTCATCGGCAGAAACCTTTACGTAATAACATAAACGGGTTGTCACGATTTCATGTTTAACAATACGTAGCCTTTAATGAATAGTTTCATTCGTGTCCTGACATGATACAGTCGTTTTTTTTAAAATGAATACTGTACCGCCCGATCACAATGAGATTTTAAAAATAGTCCAGCGTAGGCACACAGAAAGATTCATTTTAACTCTTTCTGTGCTGAGTGCTTTTCCCAGCAGCAAACTAACAGGGTTGGTGGATGTTTAGGGGTTTAACGTCCTTTTCCACCACATACGGGTGATATCAAAGACGGGGCAACGATGAAAAAGCCAGCACAAATATTTGGCCCCAGCCGGGATACGAACTCACGACCAGAGCATTAGAAGTCCAACGCTCAACCATTCGGCCACCCCGGCTCCCCGCATATTAGCAGATCAGTGGTTGCTTTCCTTTGACTGTAAATCCAGGTATCTAGCGTTATTTCCTGTACCGTTTTGAAGAAAGGGAAACGGTAAACGAAGCGTTTTCTATTTTCCTATCTTCAGTGTTTAAAATGGTACACAGTAAACAAACCCGTTTTCCGTTTTCCTATTTTCAATGATGAAAACGATAAACGGTAGACCAACCTCTCCTCAGCCCCCCCCCCCCCCCCACCCCCGTACCCCCGTCACACGTCGTCCTGCACACACAAAGACCGCCCCCGACCCCGGCCGTCCTCCATACACAGACTGTTCACCACAGAAAAGCCCCCCCCCCCCACCCCGTCCACCGCCGCCCTCCATACACAAAGACTGTTCACCACAGAAAAGCCCCCTCCCCCCCAAATAGAAAGTTGGCGATCCTCATAAATCAGACCCTCTGCAGCTAAAAGCGTTGTGAATGCAAGGGCCGTCAAATCGGAACCTTAGCATAGAGAGAGTTAAAACTAGTCTAGCAGATTCCCCAAGTGGTAAGTGTGCTGGCCTGATAGGATAGTCGCGTAGGACGTCGGTCTGACGGCCCGTTATCTGGTGTTGTTGGGTTCTTGTTTGTGTTTTAAGCGTAAACTTCGGTGCCTGAGGCCATAGTAACTTTTACATTTGAGCCGGAGACATGGTAAGCGTTTATATTCTCAGCCTATATGTGTGTGTGTGTGTGTGTGTGTGTGTGTGTGTGTGTGTGTGTGTGTGTGTGTGTGTGTGTGTGTGTGTGTGTGTGTGTGTGTGTGTGTGTGAGAGAGAGAGAGAGAGAACTCAGAATTCTTTATTTCACTGACATATTTTGTCCATTGAAAGATCTGACCACACTTTAAAAAAACTCAAGGATATTTGCATGTACAATTTCAGTGTTTACTAGAACTCACTTACCAACTGTCGCACAAACTAGAACAGAATGTTATTTCTCCATTCGAACTGAACGCGCGCGCGCACACACACACACACACACACACACACACACACACACACACACACACACACACACACACACACACACACAAGCACGCGCGGAGCGAGCCACTGACACGCTCGCTCCTTCATTCACATCGAAAACGGGGGGAGGGGGGCGGGGAGAGTTTTAAGGGAAGGAAAACTGTTGAAGAAAGTGGGGTGGATCGTACGATTTGGAAAGATCAAGGGTTGTTAGATTTTCAAGTCCAGTCACAGGACCTTCCCATGTAGGAAAGTGGTTCTCCCTGACGAGCAGGACCTCCAGACTGTTGTTGGGATTGACGTGGATCTGCTGCAGTTTATAGAACAGTTCAAAATGGCGGGCTTTGAACACGCGCAGATTTGGCGGCAGGATAAATTCAGATTTTTGCCCTTGCAATGTTACGTCATCATCAGTTCTGACAGGTAGTGTTCCATACCTTCCGGGAGACACGCAGCCAGGATCGGTTTTGTATTTTGCTGGCGGGTTTGAGAAACCGGGCGGCCTCAGTGGCGGGGTCCAGTAATTGTTGTAGCCGTCTATGAAGAGCACCTCAAGACTTTCCAGGCATCGCAAGTCGTTGACGTAGGGCGCCAGTTCCAACAGGTTGGCGTTCAGATACACGTGCTTCAAATTCGGGGGTGTTCCGTCGCAAAGTTCTTCGAAAGATTCGATTCTGTTGAACCTTGCTTGCAGTTCCCGAAGATGATTCAGTTTCTTGAAGTGACGCATGTGATCTTTAGTTATCTGAGTTCCGAGAGCCCTGTCGGAAACCACAGAGTCAACTTTGAGATTCTCTAGTTTCGTCTTCGCCAGACCTTCAAACGCATCGCCAAGGCGGTCGAAGCCGAGAGCAAAGTTGGAAGACAGATCCAGAACGCGTAGATCTTGCAGTACTTCGAACGCGTCTGCTGTGAGGTTGACGATGTCACAGTGAGAAAAGTTCACGCGATGAAGATACGGAGCATTGGCCAAGGTTTGTGAAGACACAGTTTTCATCCGACAGTTTCCACTGAAATCTAGAGAGATGAGTTGAGTTAGATTCCGGAATCCCGGCCCAAGAGTTTTGTTGGTCAGGCCGTCCACGTGAAGCTCGCGGAGATTTTTGAGGTATGAGAGTGCTTCGTCAGGATAACCCTGGGCTGGTACTGCTCCGTCCAGGCTAGTCTGGTCAGATATTTCAAATCTTAGCTTTGTACTATTTGATGTCCCGAGCGCGTGTTCCTCGTCGCCTCTGTAGCTTGGCATGTGCCCCTGAACTGAGTTGTCAATTTTGTGTGCGTCCACTTCATTGTTTCTCAAGAATCCCGATTCCTTTCCAAGTGGGAATGATGCTGCTGGATGGTTTGATGGAAGCTTCCCGGATTTAGCGGAAGACGTTGATGTCACATCCCTACGGTCAGACCGCTTTTTGTGGTTTCGGTTCAGACGCAGTACCTGCAGAGATGCCAGCGGTTGGAAGACCCGTGCTGGATATGTAGCAGGGCTCAGCACGAGGTCGTTACCAGTCAGATTCAGCGTGATGAGCCTGCCCAGCCCGATGAAAGCGTTCTCCTCGATCGTGTGAATGGAATTGAAGGCCAGGTCCAGTTTCAACAAGCGACCCAACCTGCTGAAAGTGGAGTCTGGGAGCCGCGTCATCTTGTTACGTGCTAGAAGCAGGGTGGTGGTGTTCGGTGGGATGTTGGGAGGGACCTGGAGAAGACCTTGACCCCTGCAGTCGACGACAATTCCGTGGGGATGGTGTGGGTCTGAGGCACACTTACAAGTGGCTGTGCAGGTCCACGGTCGGAAGGCATCGCTTGGGACCGCCAGAGAGAAGACGATAAAAAATGTCATGCTCGAGACCATTTTACTGAAACGGAAAACAAGAACTGGAACTCGGGAAGTCATCATAATCATCGTCTTCGTCGTCATCGTCGGCATCATCACCATAGTCTTTGTCATCATCACCATAGTCTTTGTCATCATCACCATCGTCGTCTTTGTCGTCGTCTTTGTTGTCGTCTTTGTCGTCGTCGTCACCACCACCACCACCACCACCACCACCGTCGTCTTTGGCTTCTTTTTCTTCGTCGTCGTCATCGTCATCATCATCTTCTTCGTCGTCCTCGTCGTCGTCATCATCATCATCATCATCATCATCGTCGTCGTCGTCGTCTAATCACCACCACCATTACCACAAAAATCACTGCTATCGTCGTCGTCGTCAGCATTATCAAAACATTTCCAGGGCTTCAACGTTTGAAACAAAACTCACCTTCTGAATGGCTGCTGTCCAGATCCACCACCTTTTACACAAAACTCGCCAGATACTTCAGAAACCTTCAGAACAGAGAGCGCCACTGTGTCACCGCGGAAAGCACAATAAAACCAGGCTCACCGGGCCACGGTCCCTCTCGCACGCAGCTCGGTAGAAATATGATCAGGCCGTACTAAGGAAAGAAACGCTTTTCGTGTCGCGTGACACATCCCCAGTTCGTTTACAGCCCAAGTCACAGTTTTGTCATCGACGTTCGGTTTCTGCGACACGGTGGATAAACACGTGACCTGTGCATTACAAGGAGCAGTTGACTGTACGAGGAGAGGTCACCGACTATCAGGCAAAAACAAGGACCCGCCTGATTTACGCGAGACATTAACCTCCCGACATAAGTCGCAGGGCGTGAGTGTCTGTTTAAAGGCTTGACGTCTTTTTCCACCACGTATGGGTGATATCATAGACGGGGCAACGAGAGAAAGGCCAGCACAAATATTTGGCCCCTGTCGGGAGTCGAACTCACAACCTGAGCATGGAAAGTCCAACGCTCTACCGCTCGGGGGTCATGTTTGGTGCTGATTTGAAGAACCCTGTTTGTCGAGTGTGCTAGTTAAACTGTTTGAGTTTGTTAAACTGAGTTTTGTTGTCACGAAAAAGCGTGATTTTCGTGATTTTTGTATGTTATAGGTCAAGGTGCATGAGGCAAGGGGCCGGTGAAGCTGAGACTTTTTGCACAGAGGTCGGGCACAAGTAACGTGGGTGGATTTGAGCGAACTGGCTTTCTGGCCTAAACAGAAAGTAGACTTGCATTACTCCAGTGAGACCTGAGCGGAAAGGAGACATTCAACATTGTTTTTAAACTCCTGGCAGGTGAATTTTTGTTTCTAGATCGAACCATTTTTAGGAGTGACTATGATGCCTGAAGCTAATAGGGAATATATTATAGGCATTTTGAGGCCCTGTGTATTTGTGTTCTTTGACCTACAGGCGCTGGTCACGTGTTTATCCCCGCGCCATAGCAAACGCCCACATCATCGTGCCGGCATATTTCAATGTGAACCGGAAAACGCGAGAGAAACACTTAACGGCCCAGGGGACGACTACAACAAGGTTACCGTGTGTTGCTATTGTCAGGATGTAGTGTGTGGCCGTTGGCAAGAGTTATTGCTTGAGGACTGTGAGTGGGTGTTTGGGGGTTTAACGTCCTTTTCCACCACATAGGGTGATATCAAAGACGGGGCAACGATGAAAAAGCCAGTACAAATATTTGGCCCCAGCCGGGATCGAACTCACGGCGCGAGCATTACAAGTCCAACGCTCTACCATTCGACCACCCCGGCTCCCCTTGAGGACTGTGAAGAGGTGGGTTTTCAGATTTGTTTTGAAAGATGGTTTCGTGTCTGTATATCTGACTGATGCTGGGAGAACATTCCAACATATCAGACCCTCGTATGAATAACTGACTACGCTGAGTCGCTGACCAAAGGTCTTTGTTTTGGCATCAATGAATAAAAGCTAGCTAGAGCACAGGAAATATATACTTCCCTCATACAGTGGCTTTGATCAACTCTTTATACACTGACTGTAGACAGTACCACCACATGTATGGCATACATGGCATAAAAGAGACAGTAAACAACGTAAACAGAAGACGTTTTTCAGGAAGTAATTTCACACAGACCCATATTCAGAACATACAAATCAGAAAATGGCTCACTGTCGAACTGTTACGACCACAGGAGCGCGCAAAAAAAACTCATGTTAAGACTATAAAGTCGTACCGCGGGCAGAATGCGTTAACAAGTGGCTCAGAGCCGCTACATAATCAGATCGGTGACTGATGCTAATAAACGTTACAATGCTGACAACATCGACAGGGAAGTATATACAGGAGATAGCTGGAGCACCAGGAAAAACTACAGCAGTTACGCCAGCACCCATAATAGCTGTCTGTTACGCTCAGTTGGTATAGTTCGCCCGCTAGGGGGTGCAAATGTATATGCCATTTATATGCTGGAGGAGCAAAGGTACTCCACTCCAGCTCTCCACTCAGCGGGGCGGTTTAGTTGTATTCCGCCCGGCTTAAGTCCGGTCAGCTCTCACGATACTGCCGTGCTATTTTCATCGAAAGCCTCATTGCCGGAAAGCGGAACGATTTCAAATTACGACAGATACTCTACACGAACATATATCTTCACCATCTGATGGCTACGTTCGTTTAATGCTTTCATTTAAGTTACATTCATAAAACGAAGTTAGCTGTCACGTGACTTCAAGTCGCGAGACCCAAATCCAGGATACCTTTGCATCCCGCCCCGCGCAGCTGGTGTACATTTGCTCCCCCTTGCAAATTATTGGTGTACATTTGCACCCCCTAACAGGCGAACTGTACCAACTGAGCGTCTGTTACCACATCAGACTGGCGTCAGGGCCCGTATGTAATAGTCGAGGTTAGGGCATTTAGCCCCGGGTTAGAGTCTAACCTCGAACTAAACTAGCTCTAGGGTTAAATTTTCTGTTGTTGTTTTTTTGTTTGTTTTACATCAGGAAGCGGGCCCATTCCAGGAAGCTGCCTGAGCCGTTATAGAAGGATTTTTTTCCTTCCTTTCTTCGCTTCCTTTTTTATTTAATTTTGCTTGTGGGTTTCTTTTGTCCTAGTCTGGGTTGATCTGTAGCCGGGGGTTAAATTAACCTCGACTTTTACATGCGGGCCCTGATGTCACGCAGCTACCGCAAAGCCCGTGCAAGCAGTTGACAAACTGAAGGGTTGGTTTGTTCAAGGCCACTCCCACTTCCGCAACATGTTCTTCCGCGTTGTTCCTTCACAGATACCCAGAGTGTACGAAGTGCAAAGGTGTATAACCCTAGCTTCCTATTTTTTCCGTAGTACGTATACTGCACTCCCGTCCTGTGGGGGAATAAAAACGTGTTTCAGAGCGGTAGTGTCGCAAACGCATTTCCACCAATGATCATGGCCCGTATGTAAAAGTCGAGGTCAATTTAACTCACGGCTACGGGCCTAACCCAGATTAGGACAAAAGAAACCCAAAAGCAAAATTAAATAATAATAAAAAAAATTAAAAAAAAGGAAGCGAAGATAGGCAGAAAAAAATTCCTTCTACAACGGCTTAGGCACCTTGCTTGAATGCACCGGCTTCTTGATTTAAAACAAAACAAAAAAACAAAAGAAAATTTAACCCTAGAGCTAGTTTAGTTCGAGGTTAGAATCTAACCCAGGGCTAAAAGCGCTAACCTCGACTACTACATGCGGGCCCATATCTCGGAATAAAGGCCCTATAATTATTACGACTTATAGGCTCACGTATCGTTCTGGGCTGTTTTGGCGATGGCACAGACACCACTTACAGGCTTGCGTTCAGCTGATTGAAGTCAAAACACATTAGCCGGTGACAGTGAGGTGACTACACTCGACCTTGTAGCTCACAGAGTTCGGCCAGCCGACAAGGAAAACAGGACGGTCGCCGTTTATGGACGGACGGCTGAGTTTTCCTCGTTTGCGCGGCCACCAAACGTCTGTGTGCTGCATTCGAAGCTCTACTAATCTCTAAGATACACCATTTCGAGCGCGCGGGTGCATTCGTAAGAGCAACTGCTCCAAAACAGAAGTCTCTCCATGTTAAACGTAGCGATGCCTTAGGTTACAGACCACTAATAGCTTCCGGGTCATGAAGTAAGCACTACGCTAAATATAGTAGAAAATCTTTGTCCCTTTTAAAATTTGTGTGCAGAGTAAAAAATGGCAATCTGGGGCCTTTTGTTGGCTTTGTACATAAGTTTCATACCAGGTAATAGTAAAATTAGGGGAAAATGAGCCTGGCTTGTGGACTATTTGTATTCATGCGCGGCTGGCACAGGAGCCAGCAGACGACCGTGGAATTAAGGGGTATGTGGTCACTGCCAACATTGCCAAAAAAATGGAATATTGGAATTTGTTGAAATTTACTCTACACATGAGTCTTTGGCTGCCTGATTTTTGTGATTTTTTTGGTGAATTTTAAAGCATTTATAGGGTGTCATATGCAACGTTATGTGTAAGAGGAATATATAGCGTTTTCCTCCAAATCTGCTTCTGTGGTTTGTAGCCTGGCCACTGTCACTGGCGATTTGGTACCCGACATACCTTGTTGCCAAAAATGGTAAGCGGCGTACCAGTAGAGTTATAAACAGACAGAGACATCATGCCTCGGTACTTCCAGGAGTTATCGGAATGTTTCGAAGATCGCGCATGCTCAGAGGGTTATCTAGCTCTGTGGGCCTACCCAGTTCGTGCATTCAAAAATCTCAAACGAGCCATGACCGCACTAACCCATCACATCGCTACATGTTTTGTGGAATAATTGCGGAAGTTGCTTCGTGAGGTGGCACAGTTTTAGCGATACTGTGTGACCACTTCAATATAAAAACTGTGTCTTAACGACTGATTCGCACTAGCCTGCCATTTTTGTTTGTACACTCTGGTTCCTCGTGGTTGTGTTTACGAAGTATTTAGACGGAGCCCTTTGTATCTCTCATTCAGCGTTGTCGTTCTTCCTGTGTAGTTTTGCTGTTTACTGTGCGAGTCTGGCGAGAATGGTGTGTCACCGACCGGACTAATCCTCTTGATAGGCTGTTGAGAAACATACGCTCTCGCACGTCAGAAGTCGCAAAATGTCATGCTCAGTGCTAGCGGTGCAAGAACCGGAAGTCGCCGTGTTTAGAGGAGCGCAACTTGGGAGAGAGAGGAAGAACGTGTCTGCCCGATAGCTCATCCAGCGACTAGGACCTTTCCCGCTTGATCAGTGAAGCCGCTTGGCGCGGAAGAGTTGTAAGATTAGATCAGCACGTCGGTTGGAGAGGTGTCGTGATATCAGTTTGTGGCCGCACGGGAAAACGTCTTATTTTCAATCTTCACTGTATAGATACTATCCTTTTTTGTGCCTGTCGTTCGTGTGCAGTCGTGAATGACCGACATTCACAGGTAAGCTGGTTCTTTGTGTGTGCGTGCGTGCGTGCGTGCGTGCGTGCGTGTGTGTGTGTGTGTGTGTGTGTGTGTGTGTGTGTGTGTGTGTGTGTGCCATTTTGCGGTTGCTTGTACTTACCCCCCCCCCCCCCCTCGTCACCCGAATCCCGGATGGGGCCCGCAAATATTTGTGCTGGCCTTTTTCTCGTTGCTCCGTCTTTTATATCACCCATACGTGATGAAAAAGGACGTTAAACTCCGAAAACACCCATCCCCACTCTCTCTCTCTCTCTCTCATGATTTAGTTCCATGTAGAAATGTGTATTTGTGTTTATAGTGAATTTAGTACTTTCCTAGTCTAGTTTTCCTAGTCTAGCAAGGACAAGGTAGAAGACAGGTCTTCTACCTTTATCCTTGGAAAATGATGTTTCGTTTCATTTCATTCTCTCTCTCTCTCTCTCTCTCTCTCTCTCTCTCTGTCATCAGGACCCGGGGGTGTACCCCCAACACTGATTGCTCAGTACAATTTCTTGACAGGAAATAGAAATGCTGCACACAATTCCTGTGAAACGTGTTGTGCTAACTAACTGTTAAGTGATGACGTTCCTGACATACAAACTCAAACTCATCAGAATACAGGCCTGGGATTCACGAACTTGAAAACTCAATTTTTTATGCAATGCGGAAATTTATGATGGAAGTTGCCCGCACGGTTATTTTCCCTACAGATTTCATTACGCTACGGCCACTTCCCGAACACAAAGTGTTTCGCAGTAATTGTGAGGAAAGAAAAGAATTAATAATCTCTACGATAATCGACCTCATCCACCTCATCATTGCGCGCGCGCGCGCGCGCGCGTGTGTGTGTTTGTGTGTGTGTGTGCGTGTGTGGTTGGAGGGGGGGGGGGTATCACCGCTTCTGCTGTCAAACCTTCCTCTCTACACACTCCTTCCGTTGTGTGAAACCGAAACCCCGGCAGTATTTGACGTTTCGCATTGTGCAATCGTTGTGTGTTCAGACTGTTTAGGTCATGTTGGCTTATACATGGCTGTCTGTCGTTTGATTCTAGTTTTCCTGTTCGCAATGGTTGTCTTATTTTGAACTGCACCCATGAAAGACCTCCACTGAAATGTGTCCAAACGTCGTGTGCGTGCGTGCGTGCGTGCGTGCGTACCTGTGTGTGTGTGTGTGTGTGTGTGTGTGTGTGTGTGTGTGTGTGTGTGTGTGTTGGTCTCCTGTTCCAGCGGGGAGCCGGGGTGGCCGAATGGTAGAGCGTTGGACTTCCAATGCTCGGGTCGTGAGTTCGAATCCCGTCTTGGGCCAAATATTTGTGCTGGCTTTTTCATTGTTGCCCCGTCTTTGATATCACCCTATGTGGTGAAAAAGGATGTTAAACTCCCAAACATCCACCCCCTCCTGTTCCAGCCTTCAAGAATGAAGACCTCTTTGTACCACCTGATCCTAACCCTGCTTGGGCCTCACTGCTGCCTCCTCTCTCTTCTCGTCCAACCCTGCCCCAAAACCTGCACCTGTGACCAAGACCCGACCTACTCTTCCGGACTGCGCGTGAACTGCTCAAACGCTGACCTTCTCGAGGTGCCCTGGGACATACCGGTCGGCACCACCACACTGCTCCTAAGAGACAACGATTTAGAGATTCTCCACAACTCCAGCTTCGCCAGCCTGACCCAGCTCCGCACACTGGATCTTTCCTTCAACAGAATCGCTCACATGGAGGAGAACGCGTTTGAAGGACTGGAGACGCTTCTCCTGCTGGACCTTCGGCGTAACGTCCTCACACTAAGCCCGAAGACGTACTTGGAGAGAGTATTCCAGCCGTTGGCTTCGCTGAAAACTTTGTTCCTGAACCATAATTCCTACGCCTCCGCGTATCGCCGTGAACCGCCCGTTCTGACGTCACAGAGTCATGGTGAGGATGATGAGTCAGTGCCACGTTCAACTGGGAACCTTCCGAAATCGTCACCTTTATCTTTGAAGGCGGCTGACGGCAAAAGTGTGGAGTCTGAATCTGAAACTCTGAGGCTAAACGGTAGGAGCTTTAATTCAGTACTTATTGATTACCTCAAACGTTATTGTAATGGAAAGACTTTTTAGGGGGAGGGGATGTGAAGGACGCAATGTACTGATGTATTTCTGGAGAGGTATTACATGTACCTCATGTGAAGGACGCAGTGTACCGATGTACTTTTGGAGATGTGTTACATGTATCAGAAACCGCCTGGTCTCTTCTTCTTTTCCTCATCCTTATTTTTACTATTATTTTTATTACCACGCAGGAACTGAGATCAACACAAGTGTGACTGGACACGTCAAGGACAAGCTTGAACTTTCGAACGCAGACCTCACCTACCCGGACGACGCTCTGTCTCATCTCCCCAACCTTGTCGAGCTTCACCTGGACGGTCTCAAAGACACGGCATTTGGGCCAGGATTTCGGAACCTCTCCAACCTCACCGTGCTGAGCTTACAGGGTTTCTGCCATCTGGGGGCACTCGATAATACAACGTTCCTGAACACGCCCCATGTGCAGCAGCTGAATCTCTCCGAATGCGACATTATTGAAGTGACACGGGACGCGTTCAGCACGCTGACCGATCTGCGTGAGTTGGACCTGTCGTATAACCAGAAGCTCGGCCTTGATCGTCTGGGCGACGCCTTCGAAGGGTTATCGAAAACGAGGCTGGAGAGGCTGGTGATCGACGCTATGGTTCCTATACGAAGCCTGGGCATCATCGTTAACTCCACACATCTGCGTCACTTCAAGGACCTCAACCACCTGAAAGTCGTGCAGGCAAGGTTCAACAGAATCGAGGCGTTTGACGATGGTGTTCTCTGCACAGAACTGCCTCCAAATCTCAAGCGCGTCTACCTAAACGCCAACATGCTGGTGCTGGCGTCTTACGTGAACGATCTGAAATGTCTGGAAAGCCTGGAACTGCTGCACATCAA
The DNA here is from genome assembly GCA_018292915.2 of Batillaria attramentaria. NCBI lineage: Eukaryota > Metazoa > Mollusca > Gastropoda > Batillariidae > Batillaria > Batillaria attramentaria. Next base: position 168,918 of record JACVVK020000242.1, read on the forward strand.
CGGGTTCGACACATACTGGACGCCCCCACTCAGACCCCCAGACCCTGAAGATGTTCGAACAAGAACCAAGAGCTGTGCAAAGCAGGTGCCAGGCAACGGAGGCACTGCAGAGGAAGCAGCGGCCTGGCCTGAGCGACGCCCTTCCACAGCAGTCAGGCACTCTGTAGAGCCAGCTGCCTACAAAGCCCAAGGGAAGGAATTCCAGGTGCCTCCGACTCTGCGGGTGTTCAAGGCGCGACACTTTGGGTTGTTTTACAAACTCGAGAAAATGCGCGTGAATCCCGACAACAACCTCAGCTCCATCGACATGAGCGAGAATCATTTCCCGCTGTGGGAGGGGCCGATCACGGGACTCGAGAACCTCACCGAACTCTATCTTGAAGACGCATTCGCCGAAACAATAGAACCTTCGTTTTTTGACAGCTTTCCTTCCTTGGAAATTTTGAACATCAGCGGAAACCGTCTGCGCGACGTCTTCTGGGTCGACTACGAAGGTAAGGTCCTCGGAGGACTTGAAAATTTGAAGACGTTGGACATGTCAAGGAACGACCTGGGTCACCTGCCCAACGCCACGCTGTCCAAGTTGGTGAACCTCGAGAAGCTGTACCTGTCCGTGAACGGGATCGGAAAGTTCAGGGTGAGGATCGACCACATGTGGAAGCTGCAGCATCTGGACCTGTCTAAAAACCAGATCAACACGCTGGCCAAGCCTGTGCGAGACCACCTGGACGCCGTTGCTGAGATGTACGACGTGACGGTCGACTTGAGCTACAACCCCATCGCCTGTACCTGCCAGAACATCGACTTTTTAAGGTAATGGTGATGTCGATAAAATACACTTACAAAGTGAGAGAGAGAGAGAGAGAGGGGGGGGGGAGGGGGGTGTTTTGGGGTTTAACGTCCTTTTCCACCACATACGGGTGATATCAAAGACGGGGCAACGATGAAAAAGCCAGCACAAATGTTTGGCCCCAGCCGGGGTACGAACTCACGACTCGAGCATCGGAAGTCCAACGCTCTACCATTCGGCCACCCAGGCTCCCAGAGAGAGAGAGAGAGAGAGAGAGAGAGAGACAGACAGACAGACAGAGAGACAGACAGAGAGACAGAGACAGATTATAATCGTAATTTACATAACAACTGTACACGTCTCAAACGGAGTCGATCTAAGTTTAAAGACGCCGTCACATAGAGCTCTTCGTGATCATTTGTGCCTCTTCTTGTTCAGGTGGGTACGCGATTCCCAAGTGAACCTTGGAACACACCGAAACTACTTCTGCCAGCTGTCGGACGGCTCCGAGATATACATGAACGGTATCCAAGGAACTATCGACGAGCTGGACAAGACCTGCGGAAGTTACGTGGGAGTGTTCGTGGGCGCTGTGGCCTCCAGTCTGCTGTTTGTGGTCCTGCTGGTGGTGGCGCTGGCTTATCGTTTCCGGTGGAAGTTGCGCTATCTGTACTACGCCACCCGGCTCAGCCTCCAGCGGGACAAGCGTCACCATGACGACGGGTTTAAGTTCGACGCCTTCGTGTCGTTTGCCGGGGAGGATATGGAGTTTGTGGACGGCGAGCTGAAGGAAGAGCTGGAGGAAGGCCGGGGACTCAAGCTGTGTATCCATGAGAGGGACTTTGTGCCAGGTTTGTGTTTCACAATAATTTATCAGAATCGTTTGTGTTCTTGCCATTTCATGGGTTGCCTACAAATATACCTTGCATTTCCATGATAGGATAACCGTAAAGCAAATCTATTTCGCATTTTTTTTTTTAACTTGCAAACAATTTGTTTTTCACATGCAGGTCAGTACATCGCTTCCAACATCGTGGACTCCGTTCAGCGAAGCCGGCGCACGCTGGTGGTGCTGACCCGCGCCTTGCTGGCGTCCGACTGGTGTCACTACGAGCTGCAGATGGCGCTGATGGAGGCTGCAGAAACCGGACGTGACGTCTTGCTCTTCCTGCTGTACGAGCACGTGCCGAGTCACGAGCTGCCGCGTGAGGTTCTCTTCAACATCCAGGCCGCCTCCTACATCGAGTTTCCGCACTCGGAGTCGGACCGGAGTCTGTTTTGGGATAGGCTGGCTGATGCACTGAGGAGGTAATGTGGGACAGGCTGGCTGATGTACTGAGGAGGTAATGTGGGACAGGCTGGCTGATGTACTGAGGAGGTCGTGTGGGACAGGCTGACTGATGTACTGATTCAGATTCAGATGGTTGATGTGAATCTGATGTACTGAGGAGGTAGTGTGGGTCAGGATGGCTAATGCACTGATGAGGTAGTGTGGGACAGGCTGGCTGATACACTGAGGAGGTTGTGTGACACAGGTTGCCTGACGCATAGAAGAAGAGGTAGTGATGGACAAGCTGGCTCATGCACTGAAGAGGAATACAGTATCTGTGAATGCATTTTTCTATTGAATCTGATTCTTTGTTTTCTGTTAGAGTGGTTTTGTTGCGCTTTTTGTGATATTTACTTTGACTGTAATATTTTCACGAGATCATCACGTTTCGACTTCTGTGCCGGAACTGCGATTCATTTTTTTTTATGATTAATGTTACTTGGTTTGCTAAACGTTCCTGCGTTTTCCTTTTGCAAACATTGTACATTATTGCAGCATACTTGTCATGAGTTGATACATGAAGATGTCTTGAAGCTTAGTTTCTCTCCGTGTTTGTAGTTATCCCCACGTTGTGTTGGGCTGGGCAGTGAACCTGTGAGTGATCATATGAGTACATGCTAGCGGAGGCTTGCGCCAAAGGCTCCTTACGACTTGCAGTCACACCACAATACCTGGACCCGTATGTATAAAAGTCGAGGTTAATTTAACCCACGGCTACGGGCCTAACCCAGACTAGGACAAAAGAAACCCAAAAGCAAAATTGAATTTTTAAAAAAGGAAGCAAAGTAAGGTAGGAAAAAATTCCTTCTATAACGGCTAAGGCTTCCTGGAATGGGCCCGCTTCCTGATTAAAAAAAAAAAAAACAACAGAAAACTTAACCCTAGAGCTAGTTTAGTTCGAGGTTAGACTCTAAACCCGGGGCTAAAAGCCCTAACCTCGACTATTACATACGGGCCCTGTTCAACTAATCCCTTTGTTAATTTGTTTGAGTTGGGTTTTTTAAATACCCAGCTTAGCCTGTTGAGTGTAGTGTGTATGTAGGTATGTGATGGATGTTGGCATGTACTTTATGTATGTAGGCGTGCTTGTATGTATGTTTGACTATCAGTATGTATGTATGTATGGATGGATGGATGGATGGATGGGAGCCGGGATGGCCGAGTGGTAGAGCGTTGGACTTTCAATGTTCTGGTCGTGAGTTCGAATCCCGGCTGGGGCCAAATGTTTGTGCTGGCCTTTTTCTCGTTGGCCCGTCTTTGATATCACCCATGCATGGTGGAAAAGGACGTTAAGCTCCTGAACGCCCGCCCACCCTGTATGTATGTATGTATGTATGCATGCATGTGTGCTCTTTTGTATTGATGTAACTTATTATTCATCTATTATTCATGTATTTATTTATTTATTCCCTTCTTTATTTATCTGGAAGCGCCTAGAGATCTTTCGAGATTAGGCGCTATACAAAATTATTATTAGTAGTAGTATTATCATCATCATTATTCTACAAAACACTACAGATTCATTGATGGTTAATTTACAGTTACATTAAAAGACTTCTGCGCGTTATAACGTTTGTCTGTTTGGCGTAAAGTTTATGTCCAGCATATTCTTATTGTTGTGTGTGCTGTATGCGTGTCGCGTCAAGACTGATAGCAGGTGTTGCCTCAGCTCTTTTCCTAAACTGATAAATCGGTACTGTCCAAACACGCAAGACACAGCCGATAACGGCTTATCACAACTGTGGTTGTTTGAGCGTCTGTGTGTTTTACTGCGTCCTAGTTTTTCCCGAAAAACAGACATAGGCCAGCGAGGGGGAATGCTGATAAGATTTGATTCAAGCACAGACGTATTGTCAAGCTTCGCTCACATGTCTGTATTATCACAAAAACCGTCGTTTGTTCTTACATGCGGAAGTGTTGTGTGCACCTCTCAACAGTGTCCACAGTGAATGGATTTTTGTTCAGACAGCCGTGGATGAAATGAACCTCCTTGAAAAAGGTACAACGCTACTGGCGTGTAGAGAAACGCACTGCCGGTCAGCAGCGGAATGAAGTATGTGTCAACAGTGTTTGACTCAGCTACTTTGTGATTTACGGGCGCTAGCAGGCCTGAGAAGTGAAAACGAAAAAGACGAGCGGCCAGTTTAAAACAACAACAACAACAAACTTCTACAAATGGGAGTTTATTCACGACTAAACATGCCCCAACTCTGTACCGTCGAGTCGATGGTACAGAGTTGAACACGCCACAACTACCGATTGGTTGTTTCTAGGGCTTATCGTCTGCATTCAAGAGCGAGTAAAATCAGAGAGACTACATGTACACTCTCTGGTAAAATCAGTGACTCGAGATCCGCTATAGCTCTGCAGAACTGCAGTCTTTGGAAAAAATAAATGGACTGTCGATATATCGAACACGGCTTTCCTCCGCGAGTGGTGTACCGGAGTAAGTTGAAGGTTTTTATTTAGGATCAGATGTGTTTGTTGCTATGCTAAGTTGTAGTTGTAATACATGCCAGCCCGGAAAATGAGATGGTCGTTTTGAAATCTAGGTCACTAGCACAGTTAAATTTCTTATCACTTTTTGACGGCACAGTGTCACCACGCAAAGCGGTTGTCGTAACGACGGGCTTATCAAAAGGACTGTACAATTTTGTTCGCCGATTTGAAAAAAAAGGAGAGACAATAAGCTTTCCAATGATGTAATGTTTAGTTGTGGCGTGTCTTGCCGTGGTTAAACTCGTGGCTTCTGGCTCCAGGTCGCTAGTCTTGAAAAGACCGTCTGTATAAAGGAACACTGGCAACATAAACGGTATGTGTTAATAGGCATGTTTAGTAGGACTTCGTAAGCAGAATTACGCTGAGCAGCGTAACCCATTTACATGTAAATTAGGCTCACACGGCAGAGACGGCGAGCGGCTAACGCGCTGCGATTAGCTAATGGTACACCTAATGTGCCTAATTTACATGTAAATGGGACGTTTACGCTGCTCAGCGACGTCCTCTTTACGAAGTCCTACTAAACATGCATAATACCGTTTATGGCTTCAACTGGCCGCTTGAAAGGAAAAAAGAAAGGAAAACAAAAACAACCACATCATCATTACGATCAAGACAATCGTCACCACCAGCTATTGTGGGATGTGAACAAAAACGATATAGTATAGACAGGTTTGTGTAATAACTAAGTGTAGGCAAATTGTAGGTGTTCATTCGCCCACCCGACAAACATCATCATTACGATCAAGACAATCGCCATAACCAACTATTGTGCGATGTGAACAAAAACGATATAGTACAAATAGGTATGTGTGATAACTAAGTGTAGGCAAATTATAAGTGTTCATTCGCCCACCCGACTGACTCATACTTAACTTCAAAATTAAACCCCAGCTTCGTGAGGTCCAGCAGAACAATGAGCAACACAGGAAGTGACCCGACAAGACCTCAAACGGCAGACGCTGATAGTGAAGATGCCGGGACAGGAGACACTCTGTCGACATCAACAGAACTTACCACTACAAGGTCACCTACTGGTGATGTCACGGCAGATACTTTATTGCCGCCAACAGAACCTCAAACAACAAAACACGACGCTGATGCTGTCGAGGTAGAAGAGAACCTGTTAGCGTCAGCAGAACAGCACGATCCGGACATAATTCGTGACGACACACAAAACTCACGTCCTACGTGGAGAACCAGGAAACCATGGAAACTGGCACAACAAGTGATCGTCACAAATCATACCCGCTTCACCGGACTGGAGTTTGTTCTGAGCATACTGCGCATCGTCCTCTACATCGTGGACCTAGTCACTGATCTCCATCTAGCGTCATCGTACTTTCAGGACGGGCTCGTGAATTACGGGGCGCTGACCACAACGTTCTTTGGTCTCGCCTACATCGTCGTCGTCTTCTTCGGTCTTGCTCGCTACGTTGACAACAGTGACGTTCCGGCAGCCTGGTGGGTCTGCAGAATCGTCTTCCTGATCCTCGGACTGTCGCCGGTGATCCTGTAAGTAACAACTGGTACTGAATTTCGGTTGCGGGTTATTTTTTTCCCACTTTATTATCCCTTTCGGGATATTCGGGCTGCTCCACCTGGGGGAAGCGTGTCGCCACGGTGAAGCGCCACCCAATACCTATCTCTTTTTTTTTCCAATTTTACTGAGGGAGGAAAGCCGGATAACCCGGAGAGAACCCCAGGTGGGCAGCTCGGTGGCCAGGAAAAACCGGTATCACATATCACAGCTCGATCTGGATTCGAATCCACGCTTTGCCGTGATAGCGGTGACGGCCGTTCAGTAGCGCAGCGGCTGAGTCCGACGCACTATATATTAGACCACCGCTCACCCCTTAAGGATGAAGGTTATGTATAGCATTTATTTGCAACGTGTTTACTTTGTGAGCGTCACACATGTCAGCTTAGCCCTCAAGCTTAAAAATGGGTTTAGACTTGGAATTCATTTTCGACATATGTCGGGTTTGGGTATTTGGGAGTTTAACGTCCATTTCCACCAAGTATGGGTCACTTGATATCAAAGACGCGGCAACGAGAAAAAGGCCAGCACAAATCTCTGGGCCCCGGTCGGGATTCGAACTCACGACCCGAGCATTGAAAGTCCAAAGCGATGTATGTGGGACTAGTTTAGTGCATTCAGTTGCGCTACTGACTGTAATGTGCATTCCCCCCCCCCCCCCCAAAAAAAAAAAAAAAAAAAAACTGGTTTCATGAACATCGGCGTAAAACTGTCAAAATTGTAAAACTAATTTTCTAAACTGCTCCAGAACATACTGACGCTTATGATTTATTCAAATATGTTTGACGGCGTCACTCGTACAGAACAGTTACAACTTCAGCGCACGCACGAGAACGCATGCAAGGCATTCACACACGGCTTTTCCCTTGGCGAGCCGATTTCATTGGCTGAGAGTGCAGTTTGCCGCTGGTTGACGAGCAAACTCGCCATGTCTGACGTAGCTCTTACAGTATTGAAACTGCTTTTGTTGAAATTGCCAACAGGCAATACAATAATTATATACGCAGCACCGGGCCCCCGTAGTGTAGTGGTTAGCACTTCGGACCATGGACCGGGAGACGCGGGTTTGAGGCAAGCGGGACTTTTCCTACCTAGGTCGGCTCCATCCCAGAGCGGGTGTGCTATGGACCCAGTGGGGAGGCTGTTGCCACACAGCCGAGCTTCACCCACTTCACGGGTGCGACTTTGGGGGTGCTTCCCTTTGTATGACACGTCTTATGATGTGGAAGATTACACGGCCGGCACCGCAGGTGCTGCAGTTCAGTCCTGGGACTGGTTAATGCCGGGATATCTATGACAGGAAGCGAGGAATGCGGCCCTGTCCCGCAGTCCAAACCACACGGACCTCCATAGCACCATCTTACCATCATCCTCATCTCCATCATCACGCATAATAAAAACTGTCCCAGCTTCCGAGCCCTCCGTGGATTCTACCCATGACCTGGGAGAAACACCACTGGAGCTGGCAAAGAGTTGGGGCAGCAAAAAAAAAAAAAAGAAGAGAAGATAACAACAATGCATTTTATTATCATTGGTAGGATCTTGGAGGCAATGTATTACGGCTGTAGGAGCCGTGCTCGTGACGGGAAAGGCGGAGAGCGAGAAGAAGTGGACCACAAACGTTACAGTGAAACTGTCTCTTGGGCCATTACCGCGCGGCTGTTGGAGAGTTTCCTGGAGGCGGCGCCGCAGCTGTGCTTTCAGCTGTATATTACTTTTAAAGAAACACCAGACGACGATGAAGGTATGTTGTGAGCGATGATGGTGACAGAAACAACGTAGGAAAAAAACAACTCTCTCTCTCTCTGCCTTGCTCACTTATCACATCGTTTGTTTTTCCCCCTATCGTTCTTTACATATTGGTCATTTACTACACACATATATATATATATATATATATATATATATATATATATATATATATATGTAGTAGCATGGTCGTGTGTGTGTGTGTGTGTGTGTGTGACGGTGTGTGTGTGTGTGTCTGTGTGTGTTTGCTCCACTTAGCTGGAGCTTACTTTGTATATATATATATATATATATATATATATATATATATATATATATATATATATATATATATATATATATATATATATATAAGTAGCTTAGCAAGGACAAGATGTAAGACAGGTCTGCGTACCTAATCTTTTATCCTTGTAAAATAAAGTTTCGTTCGTTCGTTCGTTCTCTCTCTCTGTCTTCTTGAAGTAATCTGTAGACCATACACATTTCCCTTTATGGTTCTCCTGACTCCTGAGACCTGATTCCGCGCAAGCTAAGCCCGCCCGCAGTCTCTTTATCTTTATTCGACTTTCGCGGATTGGTTCCGGGTGCATTTCAGATAGGTGGCAACGGATTCCACAGGCTCTATTTACGGACTTGTCAGACACTTCTTACCCCCCTCCCCCAGAGAGAGAGAGAGAGAGAGAGAGATGGTCCTATCATCAGTGCAGGTCTGTCTATAAGGTCACATAATGGGTAGTCCCTATTCTCGTCCGTGCCTTTAATTTTTCCTTTTCGGGATCAGGCAAACGAGCAGCTCTTCCAGAGGTGATCCAGACACTCTGGGTCACAAAGGTCACACGTAATCGTATACATCACACTGTAATCATTCAGTCACTCTCCCCCCTCACCCTTCTCATCCGTCGATCTCCGTAATAACCATTGTCCATCACATCCTCTCCCCCAACAGGCTCAACACCCTCCGATTTCATGTGTGTTTCAGGGACCTGGCGTGGAATCGCTGTACTTTCGTCTTGGGCCAGCCTGGCGGTATTGGCCGTGAAAGCCCACAACTCCGATACAGGCGATGAAAGCACAGACAACGAGAAAGACAAGTTCTCCTGCAAACTCTTCTACTTTCTCTGGCGTGTGTGTGAGACTGGTGGACGTGTTTTGTGTATCGCGCTCTTCGCCTCCACGTTCTATAGTTGGGTTTTCGGAATCGTCGGTTTTCATTTTGTAGTCATGTTCGCGTGGTATGTCTGGAGTGATCTGGGTAGGGAAGGAGCGGCAAGGACAACGGTGTGGGGAATCTTAGCTGGCTACGTGATGGTGTTCTACATGCCCTTCCATTCTCGTCCCTCCCGCTACCTGTACCTGGTTTACTACGCCCTCTTCTACACGGAGAACTTCCTCATGCTGGCCTTGTGGGCCGTGATGACGTCAGACCGGGACGCCTGGTTCTACATTCCGGCCATCGTCACTGTCATCGTGCTCTTCCTTCTGCACATGGTCACGCAGCTCCTCTACTACAAGTGTTTCCATCCTAAAGCCGGCGACATCGAGTTCTGTGTGGAGTTCGACAGGCAGTCGTTGAAAATACGCTGGTGACTGATTAACTGCCGAACTGCAGTTCAGTTCCTGAAGGTTTCCAAGGTTACCGGAGAGACCATGTAGCGGAGGCACTGTATGAATGACGACGACAGTGTTTATTGTAGTCACAGCAATGAGAACATTGAACAAAGAAAATTATGTTTTATTTTTATTTATTTACTTTTTTTTCCATCAAAGCCACCTGTGACTTGTAAGCAGTTGAAAACTTGGGAGAAACTGGCGAAAGCTGATTGTTTGACAGGGATGTCGTTTGGGGTCGGATCTCGGCAAAAAGCCGAATTTTGTTTGAAAAAGCCGATAATCTGTCTGTCATGTCGGCTTGTCGAACCGAAGTTTTCACGAGTGAATCGGCTCGATTATGTCCGTTTCTGCGAGATTCCTGTGCTGGCTGGACTAATTTCCAAGGGACAGACACACTCACAGTCCCACCTTTTCTTGGATTTGTGTTAAATGTTTGGTAGACAGCATTCTAAAGTTCAGGGAAATAAAGTTTCTGTTCAATTTGTTATTTTACTCTAAAGACTTGTTTTATTGCGAGGATATGTATCTACAGAACATCTTTAATTCATGGAGGTGGAGGGAGCACGTAACAGTAGGGAATCTAGTCGAAAAACTTGTGAAACTGCTTCGGCAGAGAGAGCCGAAACTTTCTGTAAAAAGCCGAAACTTGCATGGCTGTTTCGGCGAAATCGCCGAAGAAAAAAAAAATCCTGGCAACATCACTGTTTGATAGGTCCAAAGCACAGAGCGGTTCACATAAACGTTTGTTTCGAAGAACTGTCACCACTAGAAGCTTGGCTCTTCAATTTTAATGTGCTTTCATAACGTCTCCACTGAACATCATGGACCCACCATAAAGGGAGTACATGTAAATGTACCGGGTTTTTTTTGGTGTAGTTTTGTTTGGTTTTTGTTTTATATTGATTTTTGTCATCAGTGTACTGCTTTACTTGCCCAGTCTCAAAACATTTGACCAACGTTCTTTAAGTTATAGTGCAACCCCCCCCCCCCCCCCCCCCACGTTTGGAACTCCTTGCCATCTTCCCTGAGAAACATCCCTTCCCTCCTACAGTTTAAAGCAGAACTCAAAACACATCTTTTCAAACTAGCTTTTGATCTAATATCTTTAAGTTCAAGTTAAACTCCACCGCCTGTATTGATGTGTATAAATGTGTGCGTGTGAATGTTGTGTGTGTGCGGGAGCAAAAGCGCATTGGGTGCTTTTCGAAGCAGAACTCCGCGCTCTACAAGTGTAATATATTATTATTATTATTAGATGGTGACAACTTTTACCAGCACCAGTGTTTGACTGTCTTTGAATTTGGATTGGATACTTTCTTTTTTCTCTCTCTTTTAGCTGTTTTCTTTTTCTTCCTAGCATGTAGTTACTTGTGTACTAGATTATAGACTTACTGACATTGCAGAAGTCATCTGATACCGACGCCATATCGTTCATGTGTGTATGATTACTGAGCGGTCGGTGGCCTAGTGGTTACGACTTCGTCTTCGATACGAGAACTAAGGTTTGAGTCCCGCTTGGTGCAAAAAATGTTTCTCTCTCCCTTCATGCGGGCCGATCGTTGGGGATTCTCTCCGGGTACTCCGGTTTCCTCCCCCTCAACTCTGGAAATGTTCAGCCCAAAAATAAACCCAATTCTATCCACCGCTGCCACCAATGTCACACGCCGTCACGAGGTTGGCGTGGAGGAGTGATGGCCAAGGGAGTCTTCGACGAGCACAACACGACAATAAACAGAATGATAAAATAAGAACACAGGGTGGGTGGGTGGGTGTTTGAGGGTTTAACGTCCTTTTCCACCACATAGGGTGATATCAAAGACGGGGCAACGATGAAAAAGCCAGCACAAATATTTGGCCCCAGCCGGGATACGAACTCACGACCCGAGCATTTGAAGTCCAACGCTCTACCATTCGACCACCCCGGCTCCCCAATAAGAATACAGGACAATAGATAAGGAACAAGGAATTTAATAAAGAAATACAGACTACACTGGTCAAAAAGTCAAGGACCACCTTCATTTTTACATGCTACTTTAAACGGTCATATTATTTTAAAAATTGTTAATAAAGATGGACCAAACTCCGCAGCTGTGTTAACTCTTTGACGACGGAGCGCAATTTCTGACGCACGATTTCCTATAGGAAATCGTGTGTCAGAAATTGCGCTCCGTCGTCAAAGAGTTAAGAAGAAGTCAGATGATGCTGTGAAAGCAAAAAATCTTGCACATCCACTTCCGGTACGGGCCGGATGCTTAATTATTCAGCAAAATGCCAAAAATTCAATCAAAATTAACTCATCAGCAAACGCGCAAAAGCATGTTTTTAACATAATGCTGACATGGGTGTGGAAGAATGAATGTTTGGCTTTGATTTCTGCTCATTTGTTTCCCTTTGCAAGCTGGCATGGTTCCCTAATATGGCATGGCAACATGCTGCCTGTCAGCTGAGTCGTGAATCGTGCAGATAAAAGGTGAGCGTTTGTGTGGCGTCACGACAGCGTGACGGTCAATGAAGATGCTTGGGGACTGGTTGTGTCCGAGTCAGTCATAATTAGGCCACGACAGCGTTTCCTGGCAACTGGAAGTGTCAAGGAGCCACCATACCATATTGGCAAAAAAAAACGACTACAGACAGGGAAGATTTTGTCATTTCCCGCCAAGCTCAGAGAACAACAGTAACCACGGAAAACCACTCCAGCAGGCAGCTTAGGTGGTCACCAACCCCAGCATAGCCAGTCAGACCTTTGGAACCGTTTACACGACGTCCAGCTCAAGTTCCGTCACCCTGTGGTGCACTGAAGACTGACGCGGCCGCTCGGCTCACCTGATGAAGACCTCATGTTTGGTGGACCAGGCAGCAGAGGTTGACAGGAAGTGTTCACTGACGACTCCAGCTTCAGTCTGAGCCTCATAACGACCGTATGAAGGTCTGGAGATGATTGTGCCGAAGAAAAGACTTTATAAGGGACGTCTGTAACAGCTGGTGTTGCTGCTGCATCTGAAGTGGCAGGGTATACCCTCCTGGGTGTGCTGAGGACTCTGGGTGGCTCGATCGACGTCACTGCACTGAATTAATTGCCTGGCTCGGAGACACCACTCGATAGTGACACTTTTTGTCAGTGGCTGCCCTTGCATTGAGTGTCGTGTGAATTTCAAAATCCCACCCAGTCGTCTTTGAACAAGACCTTCTCAACAGTCCACGGACTAAATTCTGTGAGTTTTGAGGATGTGAAAGCCATGTGTTCAAGCTACATTGTGTGAAAATTTCAGAAAATGTTAATGATTTTTTGCTAAGTTGTGCATGTTTTTTTGAAAGTGGTCTTTGGCTTTTTTTTTTTCTTTTTTTTTAGCAGTGTAGAAACAATCCAACAACACACACGACAGGTACAAAACCCTAAATGCGTCCCTATTATATTAGATAGAAGAGAGAAAGAGAAGAAAAGGAACAGGAGCACATATACTTCCCCACTCGTGTATAACCAACAACACACACGACAGGTACAAAACCCTAAATGCGTCCCTATTATATTAGATAGAAGAGAGAAAGAGAAGAAAAGGAACAGGAGCACATATACTTCCCCACTCGTGTATAACCAACAACACACACGACAGGTACAAAACCCTAAATGCGTCTATTATATTAGATAGAAGAGAGAAAGAGAAGAAAAGGAACAGGAGCACATATACTTCCCCACTCGTGTATAACCAACAACACACACGACAGGTACAAAACCCTAAATGCGTCCCTATTATATTAGATAGAAGAGAAAGAGAAGAAAAGGAACAGGAGCACATATACTTCCCCACTCGTGTATAACCAACAACACACACGACAGGTACAAAACCCTAAATGCGTCCCTATTATATTAGATAGAAGAGAGAAAGAGAAGAAAAGGAACAGGAGCACATATACTTCCCCACTCGTGTATAACCAACTCGCTTACAACGCTTACAAACCTCGCTTTTAACGAACAGGAAAGAATTCCCCGGCCAAACCCCTTCTTTGCAAGACTAAATTTTCCTCGGGGTGGGGGGTGGGTGGGTGGGGTGGGTGGGTGGGTGTTTGGGGGTTTAACATTTTCCTCGGATGTAACGAATTTGTCTTAATACAAAGCCTATAACGAACTCGCTTTTTACCTTTTTACGAACAGTTTCTGTCAATTTACCCTAGGATGTAACGAAATGGGATCACTAAGCGGAAACAGTGTTCCTGTTTTTGCTACAAATCACGTTGCGTCGATCAGCACAGAAACGGCACATGATTTGCCGAGACCTCAAAAGTTCGAAAGCTCGCGCGTAGAGGCACTGCGGCCTGTGGAAGAGGCAGCTTCGTTACTTTTTTTTTTTTTTTTTTTTTTTGAGGTCAGCATTCAGGGGAAGTCATTTTCGTGTGTGGCACTGTGTCTTAACTCGGAAAAGAAGAGTCGGCAACACGACTGCATGCGTTTCATTGTTGACATCCATAACAGAAGGAGCTCAGTCTGTGCCTTTTTTTATGACGTCTTCAGCCTCTTTTAACTCGCTGGGCCGGCGAGAGCTGCCTATGGCCCATGTGAATGGCATGGGCAGTAGTCGGCTCTGCAGCCCAGTGTGCTTAATCCTTTTGCACTCGGTATCTGAGATTTGTTAAACGTTGTGGTTTTTTTTTTTTTTTTTGGACGAGAGATTTTCATGGGCCCTTTCGCGACTGTGGTCGCCTTTCGATACACGAGTTATTATGCCGAGAGGTGACCTCAGCTGTGAAAGGATTAAGGAAAATCACGTATGAGGAAACACCCTCAGCTAGGGCTCACTATGTATAAGAAATGCCCTTACCTAAGATGGCGTTAATTTAATTGGTTTGTTAATTCACTGAGCTCGAGAGCCGCCTGTGGCCCGTGCTGTTAGCATGGCCTAATATCGTCTCTCAGGTTCAATGGAATGACACATTGAGTTTGAGAGCCACCGGTGGCTCTCGGGTTCAGTGAGTTACATGTCACAAGTCTTGAAGGTCACAGAGATTGATTTGTTTTGCTGTATCGTTTCTGTTCTGTTTGTTTAAAGCTTTTCCATATGGAAAAAAAAAAAAATCTTGCTCGACTACCGGGTATGTGGAAAGATTTTCCTTTCATGGTTGAAGCAAAGTGTGCTCTATCTCAGTTCTGCTCTACTACATTTCTAGCATCAAACCTTGATGTCATTTTTTAGTTTTGTTTTATGTTTCTGACATGTCTAGTACATGAAGCAGGAACGTCAGTAAATAAAAAATAAATGCTCTGTGCTGTTCTTTGGGGTGTGTGTGTGTGTGTGTGTGTGTGTGTGTGTGTGTGTGTGTGTGTGTGTGTGTGTGTGTGTGTGTGTGTGTGTGTGTGTGTGTGTGTGTGTGTGTGTGAAATTAAGTCATTTTTAAAACTGAATCGAAGGTTTGGAGAGGGAGAATCTTGAAAACTCGCCTCAGTCGAATGTTACTGTTAAAAATTCTCATTATGTGGAAAAACTCGCATATAACGAATTTTCAAGTAGATTTTGTGAAAATTCGTTATGTCCGAGTTTCTGATGTAACAAAACTCGCTTATAACGAACACATTTTGTCCCCTGGCGGATTCGTTATAAGCGGGTTCGACTGAGTAGTTAGAAAGAAAAGGTATACCCGATAGGCCCTGCCCGCCAGCCGCCGCCAAGCCCCAACCCGCACTCGAAATCTACTCACCCCTCAGCTACGCCAACTCCTGCTACTCACTAACTAGCAGTGGCCACATGTGAAACTTAAGAACTTTACCAACCGCCCGACCTAGAATGCCAAGAGAATAACACAATACATCTGACACACGAGCCACACACACACACACACACAGTCACTTCGATCTGTGACAGTCAGTGAGCGAGACACATCGCCACAGCGTCTAGCGTGTGTTGTGTGCTGCACGAGAAGACTACCCACTGCGATCTTTCTCGCTCAGTGTCAAAACGCAAACTGTGTTGTGAAATCAGGCTGCCCTTGGCTTTAAGAGGGGTTTCACTTTCAGAGACGCTGAAAACTGTGTGACTGTGACGGAGTTGACTGTGCATTTCCCACAGTCGATTTTTTTTTTTTTTTACAACACACTGACTGCGGATTTTTGTTGAGATTGCACTTTTGCAGAGCTTTAAGGTGGAAACACACCTCATTGCGGACTCAGTGTGAACACACCACCCTACACACAATGACGCTGATTCAACGTCTCGTGACAACAATGTTTCCTGTTTCAGCTGACATGAGGAATGGCCTTCATTTCTGCGCGCGAGTGAGAACACGGCTAATGCACAAGAAAACTCATTTATACAGAATGTAATTTCAGTTATCCTAGCAGTCAGTTTTGTCTTGTTGGAAAACATGGAGATAGCAAGGCAGGATGTTATGCACAAAAGACTGTAAGCGTTTAAAAAGCTTTTTTTTTTTTTGTTTTATTTTTAACAAAAACAAAAAATTCTAGTTGTACCTCTGAATGCGGCGTTCTTTTTATTCTGATGAAGTTTTACGAAAAATGCATACTTTCTGACATAACTTACATTTTGCTTACAGGCAATCACTGTGTTCGTCGACTTCCGCTAAGAGCCAATGCAAAGTTAGGGTTTTTGTCTAATGCGCAATAGTTTCTTAACAAGTGACACGGACCAGGAAGTTGAAGGTTTTATCAGAGTGGCAGTGGGAGAGCGAAGACTTGTTGAATCTTTATGCACACAGTTACTGAAAACCGCCGAGTGTTTCTCAATCTGTTTGTGGAAGTGTAGTGTGTGGCACGCAGTGAATGTGTGCGGTTCTCTCAGGGACAGCCCTACACGAAGTAAACCTACATGATTGTAATGTACAGCAACACGTCACGAACCTTCAACATACAGAACTGGAAAAACGATGTCGACCAGCAGTGGAAAACCAAACCAAACCAAACCAGACCAGACCAGACCAGCAGTGTGCGCCAGTCTACAGCAACAGTGGATATGTATGTACCTTTCAGGGACACCTTCGCACGGAGTAAACCTGCCTACATGTAAGCTACAACAAGACATCACTGGCATATAGCATTGGACAGAAGTTGTCGACCAGCGTAAGACAAAACAAAACAAAACAAAACCAGCAGTGTGCGACTGACTACACATTCGCACAGAGTGAACCCACCTGCATGTAACGTAATACAAGACGTGTGAACAATCAGAATTAGAAAGACGTCGACCAGCAGTGAAGCAGACAAACCAACAAACAAAACACAGCAGTGCGCCTCTCTACAGCAATAGTGGATGTTATGGGGACACTGACCTTGCATGGGGTACAGCTGCCCCTATGTAACGAACAGCCAGACATGATGAACACATAGAATTGGAAAGACGTTGTCGGCCAGCAGTGGATAAAAACAAACAAAAGCAAACCAGCAGTGTGTGCCTGTCCAACGCAACAGCGGATATGTATGTATCTCTTTGGGACACACTCGCACGGAGTAAACCCGCCTGCATGTAAAGCCGGCTCTCAACTGGGCACTGCGGAGCGCCACAGTGCTGTCCACAGTTGTGACACAGCTGTGATTTTGGGGGTTTCCGCCGCTGTGGCGTCATCACAGAACCTGGATTTCAAATAGCCACAGCTGTGACTGTGGTTTCCACAACAGATTCTGATTGGCTGTCGGTACTACGTCACTCGGTGCGCAAACATGGCGAACAGTGCATCTTCAATCGGTTTGTCACCGAGCACTGCTGTTCAGTTTTGTAGTTAGTAGACACACCGAACGCAACGACTGTGATGTGCCCATGTGTGTTTCGCGCGCTGTGCCCAGTTAAGAGCAGGCTTAATCTACAGCAAGA
Source organism: Batillaria attramentaria (assembly GCA_018292915.2). NCBI lineage: Eukaryota > Metazoa > Mollusca > Gastropoda > Batillariidae > Batillaria > Batillaria attramentaria. The sequence goes on from JACVVK020000242.1 coordinate 186,248, forward strand.
CGTCACTACGGACAATTAGAAATTGTCAACCGGCAGTGTAAAAGAAAAAAAAAAAAAAAAAAAGTGTGCGCCTGTCTACAGCAAGTGGATGTGCCGGTACAATGTGTCTTTCACGCCGGACACTCTCGCGCGGGTAGGTAGGTGGGTGTTTGGGAGTTTTACGTCCTTTTCCACCACGTACACTCTCTCGACGTCTCTCCACGTAAACCTGCCTGCAAGTAACGTACATAGAGCAAGACATCAATAACATGCGGAATTAGAAAGAAGTCGGCAGTCGACTACAAGCAGCGGAATGAAGTTTACAGAAGTGAAGATTTTAGCTTCTTTGTAATGTACGGGCACCACTGAGCAGACCGGAGAAATGAAAGCGAACAGACCCTTTTTTTTTAATCTTTCCTTTCAAAACCTCTCCCTAAGCGCCGTGAGCACTCAGTTAGGGTGGAGCCGTGCGCTATATCAAGTCTCCATCATCATCATCACCTACAGATTAGATTGTGTACAGCCAACTCAGTTACCAAAGGCTCCCCATTTGCACCTGAATGTGAACTTTCTTAACATCATCACCGACAACAATAGCCACACCAACAGCATCGATAGCGCAAGCGTGACACAAGAAGTGCAGCCTTCACAATCTAGTATAATTATATATATAACTTACCCCACTCCCTCCTGGGCTGATGTCCGACAGAACAATGAGCGATACAGGAAGTGACTCGACAAGACCTCCAACGACAGACACTGATAGTGAAAATGCCAGGACAAGAGACACTCCGTTAGCGACTGCAAACTCTACTGCTGATGCCATGGCAGACAGTGCACTGTTACCATCAACAGAATTTCCGTCTACGACTACTGTTGATGGCATCAAGGCAGACGACGCTCTTTTAGGATCAACAGAACCTCAGACAGCAAGCTATGTCAATGCTGACATGCAAGAGGAGAGCCTGTTGGGATGGCCAGAACATCGAGTTACAGACATATCTAGTGACGATGCACAAAACCCACGCACTGAGAAAACCAAGCATTTGAACCTGGCAAAACGGGCGTGGCGGCAAGTGAATGACACCCACCATGGCCGCTTCACCAGGCTTGACTTTCTCCTAGGAATTGTGAGCATCATTCTCTACATTGTAGACTTCGGCAGCGATGTCCAACTGGCGATAACCTACTTTCTGGACGGGCACGTGGTTTACGGGGGACTGACCACAGCGTTCATTGTTCTCGCTTACATCGTCGTCTTTCTCGGCGGTCTCGGTCAATTCGTTAAGAACAGCGACGTTCCTACAGCCTGGTGGGTCTGCAGAATCATCTTCCTTATCCTCGGACTGTCGCCGGTGACACTGTAAGTAACAACTAATGCAGTTTCAAGGAACTGTTTCCTTCGACTGTATAACTGGATCTGTTTGTGTGACAGGTCCGTAACAACTGATGCAGTTCCAAGGAACTGTTTCCTTCGACTGTGTAACCGGATCTGTTTATGTGACAGGTCCGTCAAAGTCAAGGATACATCAAATCAGAGGCTCTCAGGTCTGACAGGACTGAATCGTGTTCAGCTGGACTGTTCGCCTTTTCCCTTAGGACAGCTGCCCCCCCCCCCTCCACCTGCCTTTTAGGTCTCCAATCACTCTTGTGTCGGGGACGTTAAAGGCAGATGGCTGACATTTATGATCGTTTACCAGTCAGCCCGTAATTGGATTATTAAGGGCCCTTGCTGGTGGGTTACTGTATCGTCTACTGTATACTGAATCACGTGCAGCAGGCGAAGCTTCCCCAAATGCCCGCAGTCTTTAGATCCTGGCTTCCCTTCCTACCTACTTAACAACTGATACTGTTATTCGGTTAAGCCGGGTCTTAACCGGGCACTGCGGCGCGCCACAGTGCTGTCCACAGTTGTGATTTGGGGGGTTTCCGCCGCTGTGGCGTCATCACAGCAACCTGGATTTCAAACAACCACAACTGTGACTGTGGTTTCCACAACAGATTCTGATTGGCTTTACTACGTCACTCGACGTGCAAACCGTGCATGGCGGACAGTGCATCTAAAATCGGTTTGTCACCGAGCACCGCTGTGTTTTTTTGTAGTTAGTAGACACACCGAGCGCAACGACTGTGATGTGCACATGTGTGTTTCGCCCGCTGCGCCCAGTTAAGAGCAGGATTTACCGGCACACGACGCACGCGCGCGCGCGCGCACACACACACACACACATCGACACTTAAAATAATTTTTTTGCTCACTTTTTACGTCCTCATTAGTTTCAGAATTCTGTTTTCTAATCTAATAGGCTGTACCAATACATTGTAATCGTAACAAAACGCATTTCACGTCGTTTTAAGGACGGTGGAGTATATGCACTATGGCTTGAGGAGCCGTGCCCGCCGCAGGGAAGGAGAGCGAGACGGAGAGGAAGATGGTGGTGACGACGAAGAACTGTACAAAGCCACCGCTTTTTTCACCCTTCTCCTGCGGCTGTTTGAGAGTTTCCTGGAGGCGGCGCCACAGCTCTGCTTTCAGCTGTACGTTACATTCAAAGAAAAACCACGCGATGTGACTACAGGTATGTTGCAAAATGATGATAAAACAATTGCTCATGGATCTGTGTTACGTGGGAAAAACACCTTTCTCTCTCTCACGAATTTTTGTGTGTGTGTGTGTGTGTGTGTGTGTGTGTGTTGGTTGGTTCAAGTCATGTCCCCGAACAGCGGAAGAGTTTTCTAAAGGAAAAAAACTACTCATGTGACTGATATAAAAATCTGGTCACAAGTTTTCTAAAAATTATTTCCAATAAATGTTCACAAATTACTCATGTGACTGAAAAAAAAATTAGGTAACAATTTTTCTAAAAAAAATATTTCCAATAAATGTTCACAAATGTTCACAAAATCGCGGTTTTACAAAAATATCAACGAAATTGTTTGGCGACTGCCACTCCAAACGCACCATACACACATAGCAGGGTCTGTCACAAAACACCGCTAACATCACACTGTCGGTGGTTCCCTGCCAGAAGGTCCTATCGATACAAATAGAAACGAGAGAGATGGTACATACCGACTGAATGTGTGTTTCAGAAACCTTGCGTGGAGTCGCTATACTTTCCTCCTGGGCTGTCCTGGCGGTAATGGCGGTCAAAGTCGCTGATACGGGGGAAAAAGCAGAAAAAGATAAGCCCAAGTTCTCCAGCAAACTCGTCTACTTTCTCTGGCGTGTGTGCGAGACTGGTGGGCGTGTTCTGTGTATCGCGCTGTTCGCATCCACATTCGAGTTCTCGGTGTTTGGGGTCGTCGGTTTCCATTTTGTGGTCATGTTTGTGTGGCTTGTCTGGGTTACACTGGAAAACGAAGGTGCGGTAGGGGCAGCAGTGTTCGGAATGGTGTATGGATACATCATGGTGTTCTACATGCCCTTCCACTCTCGTCCCTCCCGCTACCTGTACCTGGTTTACTACGCCCTCTTCTATACGGAGAACTTCCTCATGCTGGCCTTGTGGGCCGTGATGACGTCAGACCGGGACGCCTGGTTCTACATTCCGGCCATCGTCACTGTCATCGTGCTTTTCCTTCTGCACATTGTCACGCAGCTCCTCTACTACAAGTGTTTCCATCCTAAAGCCGGCGACATCAAGTTCTGTGTGGAGTGTGACAGAGGGACATTTGTGAAATCATTGAAAGAGGTCGGTTTGTAGTCTTCATTACTGGTGAACTTGAACGGCTTCACGTAGCGACCAAGTGGTAGGACCAGGCTGGGGAATTGCTGAGGGGGGGGGGGGGGAAGACACCGGCCCCCGTAGTGTAGGGGTTAGCACTTCGGACCATGGACCGGGAGACCCGGGTTCGAATCCCAGCCGGGAAGCCGGGGTGGCCGAATGGTAGAGCGTTGGACTGTCAGTGCTCGGGTCGTGAGTTCGAATCCCGCCGGCTGGGGCCAAATACTTGTGCTGGCCTTTTTTCTCGTTGCCCCGTCTTTGATATCACCCTTATGTGGTGGAAAAGGACGTTAAACTCCCAAACACCCACCCCACCCTCGAATCCCAGCCGAGGCAAGCGGGATTTTTCCTACCTAGGTCGGCTCCTACCCAGAGCGGGTGTCAGTGTGCTATGGACCCAATGGGGAGGCTGTTGCCACACAGCCGAGATTCACCCACTTCAGAAACTTCACTTCACTTCACGGGTGCGACTTTGGGGGTGCTTCCCTTGGTACGACACGTCTTATGATGTGGATGATTACACGGCCGGCACCGCAGGTGCCGTTGTTGCCGGGCCTGGTGAACGCCGGGATATTTATGACAGGAAGCGCGGAATGCGGCCCTGTCCCGCAGTCCCAAACCACACGGACCTCCATAGCATCATCTTACCATCATGCTCATCTCTATCCTCATGCATAATAAAAAAAAATTGCCCCAGCTTTCGAGCCCTCCGTGGATTCCACCCATGACCTGGGAGGAACACCCCTGGGGCTGGAAAAAAAAAAAAGAGTTGGGAAGCAAAAAAAAAAAAAAGACAAAAAAAAAGACTGAACCGACGTTGGGGTGCAGAGGTAGCACCCTACCGGGGGAACACAGGGGTGTTAAGAGAACAAATTTTCGCATTTCCAAAGGCATTTAGTAGCATCTCCTGGCACCCAAAAGTAAAATACTGCCTTGGTACTGATCTTGAAAAAGTTAGACTGTCCCATATGGCATTACATACAGTATCATGATACGTGACGGTGTGTGCAACCTTTCTCCTCTTTCCTTTTCTTTGGCTGAAAGTATAGGAAATTTGGCTGAAAACTGCCAAATGACTGAAAATTCCCCAGCCTCTACGACTGAACTGGAGAATCCATTTTGCAGACTATTGCCACGACAGTGACCGAGTCACAATATCACAGGACACACTAAATATCCCCGAAATAACTGACAACCGTCCAATGACCCATCTTAAAATAAAGTACTGTATTATCCAACTGGATTGAACTGAAGTGAACCGAGTTGAATAAATGCCAAAGAAATCGAGTTCAGGGTGTGACGTAACGTTTGAGAGAGAGAGAGAGGTCTGTGAGGTCATTCAAATGGTAAAAAGGTGAATAAGATCCGTGGTCTAGTGGTGAAGACTTCGTCACCAATTCGAGAGGTCAGGTTCGAGTCCTGCATCGGCAAAGAATGTTTCTCTCTTGTATGTGGCATCCCCCCCCCCCCCCCCCAAGAAAAAAGGAAAGTGTTCCTCTGAACTAACCCCGTTTAGTTGTGAAGCAAAATGGTCGTTACAGTGAGTGTTTGGAGCCATATACGGTCACTGGTATCACGTGACACCTAATTACCCTGCAACTGTAAACACGTACACGATGCGGGCTGGCGTGGCATTCTGGTTCAGTCCCGTGTAGTCACAGGTCAGCGCCAGCGTCTGTGCGAAACACTTTTTTTGACATAAGCTGCAGTATGTAACTTTAAGTTTACAGTTACTTATGAGCAACTCTTGAAGTGGCTAAAAACGCATCAAGCAGACACTGTGTTTACTGCATCAGTGAGTTTCCAGAAGATCACCTAAGGCATTTTTGACATCGTTTTCCTTTGTTTGCAAATTGGGTGTCACGTGGCAGGAATGTGTTACCTCAGGACGATCAGCACCCCTAAGGTATGTTGATCAGTAGGTGTACACCTGGGCTCATCATAAAGGCTGTAATTTTGCACTTGTTTTCATTGTACCAAGCCTTTGATATCTTAAGATACCAAAGCTGATCTGCAAGCCTGGAAATGTCAATCAACACAGAGAGAAAAACACTTGCAATGACTGCGTTTTTCCTGATTTACTACAAATCATCCCCCCCCCCCCCCCAAAAAAAAAAAAAAAAAAAAAAGACAAAAAAAAGACAAGAACAAAACTGTACACACATGCGCGCTCACATGAGAGAGTGAGAGTGAGAGAGAGAGAGAGAGACAGAGAAACAGACAGGCAGACAGACAACCACTGCACAAGAATTACATGTACCAAGCAGGCATTCAGGTTTTCAACGTACACTGGCGTGGAAAAAATCCCACTGTTACGTAAAGATAGGTGGACAAAACAGGTTTTATATGTGTGAATCCGGACCTGGACTGTTTTATTATCTTCAGAATATAATCACATGTTCAGTAGCAATGCAATTCAGGGTGTGTGTGTGTGTGTGTGTGTGTGTGTGGTGTGTGTGTGTGTCTCTGTGTGTGTGTGTGTGTGTGTGTGTGTGTGTGTGTGTGTGGTGTGTGTGTGAATTTGCCTATCAGTGATCAAACAAAGTAGGAGGATTCAGAGTAAAGAATACTATTCAGGAACATAGGACAAAATGTCTTCTTGCAAATTTAAAGAACCTTTTATCTTTCAACCTTATTCTTACCAACAGTACACTAGTGGTACTACCATACATGTAGTACCCTTCCAGTTTTCAAACTTTCCAAAGCATACATGCACACAAGATCCAAAGGACATGCAAATTTACGCAAATGTACTTTTTGTGTGGGAACTACTTGTAGCAAATAATGGCACGGTTCACTACTCCTGGATGCTTCCAGAAAGCCTGATGAGTCAGTCAATCAGTCTCAAACACCACCAAGGTCAAGGACATTCTCAAGGTCAGCCCTCTTAACGAGGATGAATTTCTTGGATTGGCTTGAGTGACAGGCGAGAACAGCCACTGAAACAAAAAAAAAAAGACTGTTTCTAAAGTGAAAACAATGTATGGAAACAACGGGGCGGTCGGTGGTCTAGTGGTTAAGAGACTTGTCACCAATGCGAGAGGTCAGGGGTTCGAGCCCCACTCGGGGCAAAGAATATTTCCTTCTCGTATGTGGCACCGTTCATTCGGGCCGATCGTCGGGGGTTCTCTCCGGGTACTCCGGCTTCCTCCCCCTCTGCTTTGGAAATGTTCAGCCCACCAAGTTTGAAAAATAAATGCATATCTAAATTCCGAAATTTAAATAGCTGAGCTGACCCTTCGCACCACATGATTGTAATACGTTTATGTCTTGTGTGTGAGAGAATGCGTGTGATTCACGTGAGCGTGCGTGTTGGGTTTAGCTCGCGGCGCTTTGAGCCAAAATATTTGGGATAAAGCGCCTATATTAATGCGATATATTATTATTATTATTATGGCGCAAATGTTACATTACATTATCAGCAGCCAGTGTTGGGGGGGGGGGGGGTCTTTCCGGGTACTCTGGCTTCCTCCCCCCTCTGCTTTGGAAATGTTCAGCCCACCAAATCTGAAAAATAAATGCAATTCTAAATTCCGAAATTGAAATAGCTGAGCTGACCCTTCGCACCACGTGATTGTAATGTCTTTATGTCCAGTGTGTGAGAGAATGCGTGTGATTCACGTGAGCATGCGTGTTGGGTTCAGTTCGCGGCGCTTTGAGCCGACTGATGATACTGGGTAAAGCGCCTATACAATACTCATTATTATTATTATTATTCTCACAGAACACAATTATGCTTTAGGAAAAATCACAGAAAATCTGCATAGGGATTCACATTACAACATGTGAAAATCAAATTTGAAATAAGCAGTGGCTCAACGAAACTGTTTTCATTCTCACCTGTCGTTCTTGGAAACCTTGATATACTGTTCTGCAAAGTTGGACCGCCCAAGGAGTTCTACAAAGTCTTCATCGTGGGTAATGATCACCAGCTGGAAATTTCGCTGACGTCGTCGAGTTTCAACAATCCTATCACAAACACATATAAATATAATATGTCATGTATAGGTTATATGTGACCCGTTCTCGCGAAAGGGACCGTAAGTCGCGCTAGGCCGAATGCCACTACAGGCGAAAAGAGTGTCAGGGGTCAGTATGGCCGCCTCGTGAGTAGCCAACTTCAGGGACGCTAACTAATGGGCAGACAAAACTAGAGAGGATCTTTGGAGAAAAAAATGTACAGAGAAAATCCAGCAAGTTGTATAACTGTGACAACCTGAAAGTGAAAGGTGACAGATGTTGTCAAAATATAGGAAAATTTTCCCGTTTGAATCACCTGATATTTATCTCCCTGTCTGCGGCGTCCATTGCTGACCATTACAATTACATTAATCAGAACAATTAATAATAATAATAATAATACTACATGTAATAATATAGCAGACTGATAAGGTGCTTTTACATGAAAACAACAGGCTTTAACCGTACATACTGACAAAAACCAAAACAGTCAACGACACACAGGCAGCATAAAGCAACCACATAAGAACAAACATGACACACCAAGAACAAATGCAGAATACTCATAGAAAACACCTTACACACACACACACACACACACACAGAGGCAACATGTAGGCAATGTACCAAACGTAGGTAAAACAGGAAATATACTAATTATTGGTTTTAAAAAGACGGGTTTTTAGACAGCGTTTGAAACTGGCACTGGATTCTGTGAGTTTTTGTGGCGTAGGGAGCTGATTCCACTGGGCTGCGGTCTGGACAGAAAAGCATCTGATCAATTGTACGCACTTACCATACGGGTTTACTCCATATACTCAGCATGTGAAACTCACTTGACGAGAGCATGGGCCAGACTCTCAATATTTTCCCTGTCCAGGTTTGTTGTCGGCTCATCCAGCGCGAACACTCCACAGTTCATGCAGAAAGTCTCTGCTAATGCCAAACGGATCAGAAGACAAGCCAGCACCTAATAACAGGCAAAGACAAACAGCTTCACACTGACGTCAGGATATGTGTTTGAATTTGTTTCATACATCACCGAAGTGTTGTTAACATGTACTTTACATTTGATGTGATGTACTTTGGAGGTGGTCTGGTGCATATGATGACCGCAGTAATATTATATGAGAATATGAGGCGCAAAATGCACCTTACCCGGGAAGGCCGACAGTCCCGCGATAGACACAGACTCGCGATTTTTTGGCCGGAAAACGCTTTAAAAAGCAGGAAAGCTCTTCACAGCCGGTTCAAAAAGCCGGAAATCCTCCCACAACGGGAAGAGTGGCAGCCATGAATATGCATTGTGTGTTCATTAGTGGTGTACATTGCAACGAACGGTGTACATGCAGATTATTTTTGTGTTTTGAAGAAGTGTACATAAGAACATATAAAAGTGCAATCTCCTGTTACTTTCTGAGACTGAGGTGTGTGTGTGCGTGCGTGTGTGCGTGCGTGTGTGTGTCTCTCTCTCTCATCTGACCATATAGGTAGAAATGTGTTATATGCATGTTTTCGAATGTTAGTGACGACATTGAAGTTCTTACTTGGCATACAGCCAATATCATCGACAAATGCCACATATGTTTTGATTGTTTATCATGTCTACTTTTCTCTTCCTCATTTCTCTTAGATAGTTAATACTTTTGTTTGTCCTTATTTTTTTCTCTCTCTCTTTTTCCCCCTTGCTTTGATGTTTGTCTTTTTACCCTTTAACGTAGACTAGCAGGACAGCTTGTAAGACAGGCAGTAATGCCTAAATGCTCTATCCTGAATAAAACACGCTTCATCTCTCTCTGTGCATCTGTGTGTGTGTGTGTGTGTGTGTGTGTCTGTGTGTGTGTGTGCGCGTGCGTGCGTGCGTGCATGCGTGCGTGCGTGTGTGTCTCTCTCTCTCTGTGCATCTGTGAGTGCGATGTAACAACAGTGTTCCTTACAGCTTTCAAAACTGCAGGTGTAAGTGGTACGATGTTAGACACTAGAGAGCTTAGAATGATTTGTGAGCATAAAATTACAGAAAACGGGCCTTTAAATTAGCCCATGGGTCCCACCTTCTGCCCAGCACTGCATCGGCCGCGCATGTCCAAGGCCGTGTCTCCTTTCAGCATCACCACGCGGTAGTTGTACGTTCGCCGTGTCCTCAACGAGCCACCACTTTCATCATCATCTGATCGAATCTCGATCGTGTCTATGTCTGAAATGAATGAAAGCGATTGTCTGAGTCATTCAAAAGCTGCAGATAGGATAGGTATGGACAGATTGTCAGTCAAACTGTAATTTGATGCAGAACGACTGTTGGTACACACTACTGAAGCGCACAGCATGGTGGCCGCATCATTGAGTACGCTTTTGTTGGCTCAGTGCCAGCAATGAAGATGCAGATTTCTTAGTGTTGTGATGATAGATACCACGAAAACAGCTACAAACGATCTGTGAGCATAAAAATGGTAGAATTAGCACCTTTAAACAACTTGTGAAAAGCTTCATAAAGATGTTGGACACAGAGATAAATATAAGTGCAACTTAACACACATGCAGAGCTAAAATGCAAACAAAAACTCACGAATAGTAACACTAAGACATTACAGAGGTACAAGTCCTGCAACACATGCTATTTTGTGGTCAGTCCAAATCTTTCTTGGCTCTTCAATCATAAGTCCTGCCATGCACTCATGTCACTTTTTTCTTCTCCTTTTTTATTTTTATTTTTTATTATTTTTTATTTTTTAAACTCCAGCTGAATTCTTAGGCTTGATGTCTAAGAAGAAGTTGAGAGACACACACAAGCAATGAAAAAGCAGACAAAAGTACGGAACTGAGCTCATACAGATTCTGTTTCTACTTCCCCCACCGTTTCCACGATACGTGTTTCTCCACAGTTCCCGAATGATCTTGTTGATCTCTGCCATTTTCTGTGCGTGGTAGCTCATGATCGCGCGGTCCATGGCCTTGTAGTACTTTTCAAGGTCACCGTTGGCCAGTTCTGTTGTCTGCAATGCAAGAGAGACACAAGAAAAACTAAAAAAGTACTGTACATTTGTATTTCCGTAAGAAGACGGAAGAAAGAGCCAGTCATAGACTACAACAGGCCAATGCTCACGAGTGTGCCAAGCTTTCTCGTGGTTTGTCAAGTTCCATTTCAAGTTCCTGCGGCCCAGGAAAACAGATTTCCTTCAAAGCAAGATAAAGCATATGGACAGGTGTTTGGGGGTTTAACATCTTTTCCCATCCACATACAGGTGGTATCAAAGACGGGGCAACAAGAAAAAAAGGCCAGCATAAATATTTGGCCCCAGCCAGGATTAAAACTCATGACCTGAGTATTGAAAGTCCAATACTCTTAACAACTTCCCTATCTCGACTCCCCGCAAGGTAAAGAGAACAGTAAAATTACATTAACATGAATAAAGCTGCGTTATTTTGCAAATCTCACTGTACAGATTTGATCATCTGGGACTTGGGTCCTGTTTTCAAATGAGGATAGAATAAGAACATGTACACACTGTCTTCATTTGATACTCACTGTGTAACTGATTAATCCCTTGAACCATCTGCGAAATAGACAAAAGTTAAAAACCGCAACACACTTACCCTCAAGTCAATCATCTTGTCACGATATTTTCGAGTAGCATCCCTGAACATATCCGACTGCAGTTCTCTCTTGGTTGTCCTGATCTGATCATCGAATCCCAGCAGTCGCCCGCTGGCTTTGTTCAGCTGAGAATGAAGAGGCGTGTAAAACATGTAGCGACCAATCCAAAATAAAACAAATGGTGGAATTTGTTGAGAGACACATCTGGGCCCGTATGTAAAAGTCGAGGTTAATTTAACCCACGGCTAAGGGCCTAACCCAGACTAGGACAAAAGAAACTCAAAAGCAAAATTAAATTTTAAAAAAAGGAAGCGAAGAAAGGAAGAAAAAAATACTTCTATAACAGCTCAGACACCATCATGGAATGGATCCTGCTTCCTGATTTAAACAAAAGACAACAAAAAATTTAACCCTAGAGCTAGTTTAGTTTGAGGTTAGACTTTAACCCAGGGGCTAAAAGCCCTAACTTCGACTATTACATACGGGCCCAGATACACAAATATATTCAGGTCCAAAAGTCGTTTTCAGCTGTTTTGGTGGCGCTTTGAACTTACGCTTGTCTACAGCTGCACAACTGACAAACACACTGAGTCAAAAATTTCAAGAGGATACCTCTTTGTTGTACTCATCATCTTTCATCCGAAGTTTCTGTCGCTCCCTCTCAAGATTACGAGGGTCAAGGCCACCCAACTGTTCTTCGAGATCTGCGATTTGTCGCTCAAGTCTTTTCACATCTTGCTGCTTCTTTCGTAGTTGCAGGTTGTCAGACAACTCTCGCTCACGAATCTGAACAGGAAACAGATGAGCTATCAGAACTGGTCACACAGAAAACGTCCGAAGCCAAGCTTGAGTCCCACGGCTGCCTAGGGACTAGTGAGTGTGGACGGATGGTCACTTTCATGATAAATAGTCATTTTCAAGATAAATACGAAATTTGGTCCAATTTCAATAAATCAGTATTAAAAAGATATTGATAGGGGTCACAGGTGTATGTGGGGTGTTATAAATAATGTGTTACTAGTATAACGCTGCATTTGCTAGAGCAGTGTACTGTCTTGTATTTTGATATGTTGAAATACTCTGTTTTGGTGGTAAATTGCACACACACACACACATATATATATGTATATATATATATGTGAGTTTTCACAATGAGGTGCCCCCGATTACGGAAAATACACCACACGAGTTTGTTGATTTCAACCGTAAAACTGCGAGTTTTAACGAGCAGTTTTACGGTCGAAATCAACAAACGAGTGTGGTGTATTTACCGTAATCGGGAGCACCAAATTGGGAAAATTATTTATACCACGCCCGTACCTGCATTTCTTTGATTTGAAAGCTGACATCGGCAATCCAAATGCTTTCACGCGGTATCTCTGACTGAGGTGCTTCACTTCGCTTTGTCTATAGGCTTTGAGAAGTCAGAAGGTCCGTTTCGAAGCCTCCGTCTTAGCAGAGAACTGGAACTAGGCTTACGCTTGTCACAAACACGACCGCTTGTTGATAAAACGCAGCAAAAGATCAACAATTCCACGTCAAGCGACTGGCAATGCTCCTTCATCTCCATTCCCGTACGAAGTCGAACCACATCATGTCCTGACGTAAATTATTCTTTCATCGCTTTTCGCGTCATATCGTGACGCAAATCCTTTCACCAGAACACACTCTGGAACATTGCTACGTGTAGTACATGTTCACTCTTTAGGTACAGCCATAATTCATGCGTGGTTGTCATGGGTACAATGTTATACCACGTGTGGTGAATTATGGATTTTAAACCATGACTTGTAATAGTGGTAGAGTGGTATAAATATATATATACGCTGCACTCAGTGTCCACATGAAAGTGATGTGTGACCGATCCCGTAGTGTAGTGGTTAGCACTTCGGACTATGGACCGGGAGACCCGGGTTCCGAGTCCCAGCCGAGGCATGCGGGATTTTTCCTACCTAGGTCGGCTCCAGAGGTGGAAATCCTCGGAAAGGTGGACGATTTTAAGCCCTGGAGAATGTCACAGATACCTGTTGTGTGGCAACGTCTTTGCGGAGTTTGTTGATATTGGCCGAGAGCTCCTCCAGTTCAGTCTCAATCTTGCGCTGATGTCCCGCGATCTCCTGCTGGCGCTCTCTGCTTTTCTCCAGACGCTCTTGTTTCCCCGACTGAATGTAGCTGAGTGACGACAAAAAGTGAAAATGAAATAAAATAAAATAAATAATAAAGGTACAGTATAAAAAAAAAATTCATTGTGAGGTTTCAGTGTTATGTGGGGTGGTCGGTGATCTAGTGGTTATGAGACTTTGCCACCAATGTGAGAGGTCAGGTTCGAGTCCTACTCAGGGTGAAGAATTTTCCTTCTCGCATGTGGCACCATTCATTCTGGCCAATCATCAGTTCTCTTCGGGTACTCGGCTTCCTCCCCCTCAGCTTCGGTAATGTTCAGCCCACAAAATTTGAAAATAAACGCAATTCTAAATTCTGAAACTTAAATAGCTGAGCTGACCCTTCGCACCAGATGACCACAAGAAGTGTTTAGCCCAACGTGTGAGAGAATGCGTGTGATTCATGAGTGTGCATGCTGAGTTCAGCTCCCAGTGCTTTCAGCCAATTAAAGAAACTGGGTAAAACGCCTACACAATATACAGTTAATATTATTATCATTATTTTGTGATGTCAGTAGTGTGAAAAGTGTGAAAATGATGAAAATGTCTGAGCAATTTATTGAGCACAATGTACCAAGAGACAATTCTCTATAGACTACTCACTGAGCTGAGTAAGACTGGCAGGGAAACGTCACAGAAATGTCCAAAATTGTTGGCAAAGATAAAACGTGAACCCCCCCCCCCCCCCAAAAAAAAAAAAAACAAACAACAGCAAGAACAAACAGCACAACAACAAAAACTTTGTGGGACAATACGTATCTCTCTCTCTCCTCACAGGGAAAAATACTCTCCGTCTCCCATTCCCCCCTTTTCAAAAACGCTGTCTGATTTACACTAATTTTATGCGACGGCACAGACATGAGTACGGGCTCTGGAAAGTGTATTTTTACTTTCAACATTTGCTGAACGGTAACACACAAGTGTGCAGATTTTACTTACAGTTTGATGTTGTGGTTGATACTTTTAATGTTGTTGCCCTTGCTCCTTACATCTTCCATCTGAAAACATGGATGAAACAAAGGTTGGTACACAAGAACAGTGAGGTCAGAAAACTAGACAAATTCACCCCAAAAGCAGTAATACAAATGTACTGGAAGAAGCACGGCAAACACTTGAGCAGAAATGACCCCCACTAAGCACTTAAAAATCTCTGCGTCACATTATGAAATCTCTGCATAAACGACGCACATTTGTGTGTAATAAGGAACACTGGTGTGTGTGTGCGCGTGTGTATGTGCGCGAATGCGTTCGTGGAGAGGGTGGTGGGGGTCACATAAGTGGACAAGTACAACATATTATATATAACTAGACGGCAGTTGGACAGTATGTGGACTCCATCATCATTCCCTCCCACAACAGAATAAGGGCTCTTGTTTTTGTCTATCTCCATGTCTGTCCGCACCTAGAAACCCTGGCATTGACACACTTACCCAAGACTTTCCATCTACAATGGTCAGCACCTGTCTGAGCCCCTCCTCCTTGTGTATGATTACACACAAGTCCACAAATTGTTCTGAGCTGTTTTGGTGGAGTCTAATCAGTGAATCACTAAGCAGGTCTCAAAATACTTCTTCAGAAGAATGGAACAATGTGGGCACTCTACTTGGAACAACTTGAGTGCCTGAATGAAATGAAGGAAGCAAGCTATGTATTACAATTAACAATCAGTCCCCAGAGCCTATCTGCCCACCTAGGATTAGCCTGTTAGTACAGAGAATGTAGGGCCTCCTCCGGCTACTGAACGGTAGCGAAAGGGGCTTTGCTAACTGAATGCACCCCTGATCTCAGTGATCATGGACGCAACTACAAAATAAATTGAGGCTCTCATAACAAAGAATTTCACCAGGGAATATTCCTGTCATTGCATGAAGGTAAACACTATGGGAACAAGTCAGGTACCAACAAACATACCCCAGCTTTCCCCTCTTCTACAGCCAGCTCTTTGGACTCCGTAACATCATCTTTCTCTCTCTTCCGTTGTCTCATCTCCTCCTGCCAGCCAAAGTAACAGTTAATACCACACACTGGAAAACAATGTGAAACAACAAGCTATGCACCTGGTTTACGTGCACAAGTAAGATAAAACTTAACTAAAGGATTGCAAGAAAACAGTGTACTTTCTTTTGAAGTCTGCGAGACATTTTTGTCACCAACTCTTAGACAAAATGTGTAATGCAATCTACTGATGATCTGAAGACCACAGAAGATTGTGACAACAACGATGCAATCAAAAAAATCTACAGTGTCAACAAACAATAACCACCTGACCATTTCAACTGCATACTACAAGCTATTCTAATCAGCCGTCCACATGATCTAAATTTGTCCTAACGAAAGGAGTTAAAAATGAGAAGAAAGAAAACCACTAATTGTAATAACAATTGTTATAAGTTTTGACCATAGGCCTTCAAAGGGGCTTTATTGCTGAAGGTTACGTCAATAAGTAATACTGTGATTATACACCAGGTACGGCATGGCCACCATTATACATCCTCAGGATGCTAGCAAATTGAAGTTTTGATGAACAGTTCTTCACCTCAAGTGGACGGAGCTGGTCTTGAGCAGCCTGCAAAATATATTAGAACAGTAGATTATTAGTTATTATTAGTAGTATTAGTAGATAATACTATGAAGCAATCAGTAATTAAACTAGTAGTACCAAAAGAGTGAGATACAAAAGAAAATTTAAACAAAAAAATTAAAACTCTGATTCGCAAGGCTTCTGCGAGCACAATGGACTTTTCCAAGAGCAACGGTGTCAACTACAATAAAATGAATAAAAGTGTCAGTGACCTTGATGTCTGCGTCATGTTCGATGTTGTCGCTGCTGAGCTGCGCCTGCCTCTCCTCCAGCTTGGTTCTCTGCTGCAGCTCGGCGTCGATCTTCAGTTTCTCTGCCTGAAGGCTGTTCACACTCGCCCGCAGCGCCTGCACGCGATCCGTGTGGTCCGACTGCTTCTGACGCTTGTGCTCCAGCTTGCGGGTCACAGTGTCCCTTGGTGATAGGAATTAAAGGCGCAAATTCAAAGTCTCTATGTTCGTAACGCCGCTGAGATGGAAAACTGCCGATTTCAAAGCTCTACGGCTGTTTGCCAGATAGAAAAATGTTTCATGTGGCCATTAGGGATCTTCCCACGCTGACTCAATTCAAAGCCCATTTAAAGACCTACCTCTTTAGGCAAGCTTTCGAGCTGTAGTCCGACCACTTTTTCATCAGCACTCAGTGTGTGTCAGTGAGTGTGTGTGTGTGTGTGTGTGTGTGTGTGTGTGTGTGTGTGTGTGTGTGTGTGTGTGTGTGTGTGTGTGTGTGTGAGAGAGAGAGAGCGCAAAGAGTGTTTCGTAGAAAACAGATAGGCGCTATATAAACTGTATTCAGTATTATTATTATTATTATTATCGCAACCATTTTCGTGACTTTATGGCTTCTACCAGTAGAGAAATACAAATTTCTTTGAGCGTAAGATCCATTCCTGAACAGACTGGGACTCGACAAATCTTCTAAAAATAGCCACCAATCAGAAGTGAGGTGGTAGTGCTAGTAACCTACCAACATAATTATCAAATTATGATTTGACTGGCTAGCAGTACCTGCAGCCTTAGATGTGCAAAGTATGGATGGGTATTTTTCTCTTTCATTTTTCTACTTATAAATATTACAAAGTTGCGTGGCTCAAAAGGGCATCTTTGCTGAACCTCCTTCAAACAAAGATTGACATTCACAAACAGGCAAACATGAAATACATGATTCACTCACAGTTTCATCTGGACATCATCCTTCTCATCGATAACAACCTGCAGGGTGCGTTCTGAGTCTGTAAGTATCAAACAACACTGCTGATGACCATATTGAAACACACACACACACACACACACACACACACACACATGCGCGTGCGCACACACACACACACACACGCACAAGCACACACACACACACACATACGCCCATCCACCCCCCACCCACCACCACCAACAAACCAAAAACAACAACAATCCAACAACAACACCAAAACAGCTCAGAACAATCTGTGTGCCTGATTACTACGATGATATGCCATTCAATAATTTGAAATGGACAATACAGACGTTTGTCTTGTCTTGTATTGTGCTTTATTATATCGTATTGTACTATAAACCAAAAGCCCTAGCTGCGTACCCCCGCCGGCTAACAACGCAGACTGGCTGGCGATCTTCTTGTCCAGTTCCCGCAGCTCGCCCTGTACACGGTCCATGAGGATGATGTCCGGCTGCATCTCTCTGGCCATCGCTTCGTCACTCTCCTTCATTGACAGGTCTTCCGACTTCTGCAGGCGGTGAAGATTTTGAAGGACAAGGATGGAGAAAATGTTAGACACCAACATATGGTTACAATCTTCGACCCTTAATACAGTCTTCACAAAAAGTTTAAGGACCAGTCAACATAATGGGTGACAGTTTCAATAAATCAGAAAAAAATAAACGAATAAGATTTTTCCCGTAAAATTTGGTAGCAAGGTTAAGGGGTAATTAGTGAACATGGCGACCACTGTGTGGATGGCACGTGCGCGTCACACAGCATGCTTGGCTTGAAAATGTGCAATTTCGGCAAAACTAGACCGAGTTTCAGTGTTCAGTGAGCGATACCCGGGGCTTTTTGCACGGCAAAAATGAGATGCAGGTCAAAGAATGCATCCCTGGTTATGAACTGTGCTCATTTGTTTACCTACATAAGCCGCCGTTTCAGCGATGTTCAGCACTACACCAGCATGCCACCACGACAAAAGTTGAATATTTGCAAGTGGTCCATAACTTTTTGTGAAGGCTGTACGTAAGCCAGACAAACAACAGTGAGTACAAAACCTTTCATTGAACGTGCTGACTTCTGTATCAGAATCAGTCACCTGGGCCACAATATAGCATCTGAAATCATTGTGGTGACTCTGGTCGGAGCGTATGTTGTTCTAGAAGTGTACAGCATATTGAGCAGACACCGTTATTTGGTTAGAGACTGAGGGCCAGCTAGATGATGCTGATTGGTAGCCACCAATCTTTAGAAGATTTGTCAAGTCCCAATCTGTCCAAAATGGATTATAGACTCAAAGAAAGTCACATTTCTCTAACAGAGGCCATAAAGTCACAAAAAAAACGGTCGTGATGACCAAATGAAACATCCATCTATCCGGCAAACAGCCTTCGAGCTTCGAAAGCCCTGTGTGCGCTCGTACAAACATCACTGTTACCTACAGTGCTTACGTTGTAATCTGTCTTTGTACTAGGTAATTTTGTATAACACTGTGACTATGTATCATTGACCTCAACATTGTTGCACACACTGTGATGTACTAATCTGTAAAAAACAACAACAACAACAAAAAAGAAGCAACAGCAACAACAAAAACAATAACCATAACGTACCTCTTCTACAGTTTCACGCAGCTTGTGTATGTCCTCATTCACTTTTTGCAGTCTGTCTTTCAGGTTGGGAAGATCAGTGCCACGGATGGTTGCCAGCTAAAACATAAAAAGATAGAAAGATTATCACCACTATTGGGCACTTATTAATAAAGGTGTTTGGCGAAGTGGCTCACAACAACAAAACAACAATGGAAAATAGCACCTCCCTCTCCAGAGTCTGGAGCCTTGTGTGTGTGTGTGTGTATGTGCGTGTGTGTATGTGTGCGTGTGTATGTGTGTGTGTGTGTGTGTGTGTGTGTGTGAGGCGGGGGGATGGACGGGGGGGGGGGGGGGGGGGGGGGGGGGGGGGGGGGGGGGGGGGGGGGGGGGGGGGGGGGGGGGGGGGGGGGGGGGGGGGGGGGGGGGGGGGGGGGGGGGGGGGGGGGGGGGGGGGGGGGGGGGGGGGGGGGGGGGGGGGGGGGAGGGGTGGGGGGGGGGGGGGGGGGGGGGGGGGGGGGGGGGTGGATTGGGTGGGTGTTTAGGAGTTTAACGTCCTTTTTCACCATGTGTGGGTGATATCAAAGACGGGGCAACGATGTCGTCGGATGAAGAAGCCAGCACAAATATTTGGCCCCAACTGGGATTCAAACTCACGACCCAAGCATTGGAAGTCCAACACTCTACCATTCAGCCACCCCGGCTCCCCGAAAGGGAGGAAGAAAAAGCATGGGGTCAGTAAAAGTGTGTATGACACTAAACAAAACGTAAACATCAGACTTAAGGTTTTGATTTTTTAATTGACATCAGCCTGTGAAGGGAACCAAAGTGCCGAAAAGTCGCTCAGAGCACTTCCTGTTGTCATTGGACTGGCTAGTGAGCAGTGTAATCAAATTCACATGACACAGCGCTGACCGCCCTCCGAGGTCACAACCCAGCCCAAAACAAGTAACTGAAAACTGAAGTGCCCTGTGTGCTGCGCAAATGGACAGCATGTGATTCATCATCGAGTGCTTAACTGTCCAGTGGTAATTGACAGCGGTCGAGCATGCAGGAAGGCAGTCAAAGCGCTGACACATGGGTGCAACAGGAGCCGCTTCAGCCTTCAAAATGCCAAAGGCATCCCCAAAACGCAACATATAGGCAAAAAAGCAAAAGAAAAAAGAAGCAATAATCACGACCCCTTGGTATGTGCGAAAGTGTATGCATGTGCCAACCTGCGTGTTTGCTTGTGTGTGTCTGTGTGTGTGTGTAAGCCTGTGTGCACGTATGGGCACAAAGACAGCACTCACATTTTCCTTGATGGGTTTGAGCTGGGTGATGTTGTCATAACGCTTCTGGAATTCCTTCAGCTCGTCCTCTGCTTTCTGCAGCTTGCTGGGCACCATTCGCAGCTTATTGTCCAACTGAAGACAGCAACAAGACCAGGAAATGCTGATCACAATGCTTACTCGCAAACTAAAGGTGATTAAAAAAAAAGACAAAAAACGTTTGTAAACACACACACACACACACACAAAGTGCACAAATACAAAAAAAAAGAAAGACAAAAACAAAGCAAACAAACAAAAAACATGAAAAACATGGAGGAAAAAAATGAAAAAGAAAACAACAACAACAAACCCCGCAAAGAACAGGTAACACACCCACCTCAAGCACCAATTCTCGCACTTCTTGATCCGCTTCAAATTCACGGTGGCACAGTGGACAGGCTGGGTTGTGTTTCTCCAACTCACGTTTATATTTCTTGAAAAAGTGCTCTGCTCCTACTAAGGAGCCACGCTGACTAAGACACACAAGACAATATTGTAAGTTATCAGTACATATGTACGTTAAAATCAAGACTTAGATTCGAGAACCTACACACATTGTATACACAGAAGCGTAATTTTGTTTCTCCAACACAAATTAACTTACTCCTGCATTTCTGGTCACTCCCGCGTTTCTCCAACACAAATTAACTTACTCCTGCGTTTCTGGTCACTCCTGCCTTTCTCCAACACAAATTAACTTACTCCTGCGTTTCTGGTCACTCCTGCCTTTCTCCAACACAAATTAACTTACTCCTGCGTTTCTGGTCACTCCTGCCTTTCTCCAACACAAATTAACTTACTCCTGCGTTTCTGACAGTTTCTGCTGCACAGTCTGAAAGCCTTCCTCAAAGTCCTGACTGCCACACACATTGAATATTCTCTCCTCCAGTGCTGTGGGAACAACCAAAGATGAAAACTAGTTATTCAGATTAGGCTCTTTTTTTTTTTTGTCTTTTAGTTTGTTTGTTTTCCCTGCCTAGAATACAATCAGGGCTTCATACTGGCATCAGACATTGGTCATAGACCGATTTGTTTTGGAAATCAGGCACGGGAATTGACAGAAAGAAAAAAAAACTCTAGATAACTACATGAGTTCAGGGTCACACTGGTGCTTTTCTTTTTTGTTTCTTTTTTTTTGGAAACTGATTTTACTGCTGTGGATATTTGTGTTTTTGCTGACAAATCTCAAGCCTGGAATATCCGATTTTTAAATTTTTTTTAAAAACCAAGGCGGACATGTCTTATCATTTCTGTGCCACAGTGGACAAATGTCCAAATGACAGTCAGCCATGACATTTATAATAAATAATAATAATAATAATGGGTATTTAAGGGACGCCCTCCCTCTCGCAGGAGCTCAGGGTGCCTTACGGTCAACACGCAACATTCCTCCACACATACATCAATCTACAAACACTTAATGTGCAGCATCATACACGGCCTCCGCTGCCCCGGCACACACACACACACACACACACACACACACACACACACACACACACACACACACAACCACCAAGATGATGATGTGGCAACAGCTATTGGTTAAGGGCAGTGAAGAGGTGGGTTTTGCTTGAAGGATGGTTTTGTGCCTGCATATCTGATTGATGCTGGGAGATCATTCGAACGAGTCGGACCCTGGTATGAAAAAGGTCTTTGTTCTGACTTGAGAATACAGAGTTTCCGAGTGTCAGCGGCAGAACAAAGTCCTGTTACAGTTTCCACAGATATGAAACCCTGATAAAATATTCATACATGTGACCACCCACAGGTATAAACGGTGTAAAAGCTGAAAGATACTGTTCTCAGACATTTAACAAGTTTAAAAATACAGACTGGCTCCATCTTAACATACTCATCAATGGAACAAATTTTATTTTTCAAGAGACCATCCTCAGAATATTAATTTCTCTCTCTCACAGGTCTTGTTCTTACCTCTGACTTCATCTTCTTTCTCTCTGACTTGCTTACTGTTGAAAATAAGAGAGCGAGAAAGAAGAAAACGGTAAAAGCGACAGTAAATACAACTAACTAATAAAACACTGAAAGCTATGCAGCATTCATACAAAAGGAAATCCCCCTTACCACCCAAAACAAAAGATACAGACAACACAGATGAATAAAGGATACAGTAAAAGAACAAACAACATCAACAAAAAAGACTAGCAAATTGTTTGTGGATAGAGTTTGGCCCTCAGGTTTCCATTTATCTTGCAGTGCAGTGATACCTGCTAGAAGAAGGGAAGGGGGAGACTGAGGGGGACTGGGGATTTGTGGGGCATTGGTGTGTGTGTGTGTTTGTGTGTGTGTGTTGTGTGTGTGTGTGTGTGTGTGTGTGTGTGTGTGGTGGTTTGATTAACATATGGCTCTGCAGCTGTACCAAGCATAAAAACTCAATTAAAGGGATGCCACAAAACACACTACTATTTTTTTCTTCGAGCTAGCAGTTTACTAAATGCTTTTTCCTACTCTTTTGTTAGTACGTGGCAGAGGAAAACAACACATGAGCCACCGGGAACTGAATGATCCCCCAAGGGCATGTACCCAAGCTTAGATCATTAACTCCCCTAACATTCCAAGGACCGTGAGTATAAAAACCGCTGAACACTGGTCCCACCTTGGTTTCAGTTCCTGCTCACTAGGACACCTGTGTCCTCTAGTTTGGAAGTCTCCGAACAAAGAACCGTTGCACGATACTCCTCAACAAGCTGAGTGAGAAGTTTTGAAAAATCTGTCCACACACACCCTGCTGCAGAGAGCCTTAAAAAAGAAGAAGAAAAAAAAGGATGCAAGACAGTTACTCACTTCAGCATGTTTTTCTCTGCCTCTTTCTGCGACAGCAGGTTCTTTGCTTTCTGAATCTCACAGGAGCACTTCCTCGTCATGTCCGACTGGCGTCTGCAATGCGTTAAAGAGAAAAGATCAGATGACAAAACACAAGCATCACGTTTATGGACATGCTGATTTGATTTGTGGGGTATGGCGTATACTAACTCCCTTAAAATTTTGCGTTCAGATGGGCACGTGGTTCTCTACCTCAAGTTCCATACCGGTTCTATCAACAATCTCCCACAGTGTTTGAAGAAACCTTGCTCTCACGCCTGTACCTGCACTCTCATTTCCAAGCCTCCATAAAAACAAAACAAGAAACAAAAATTTACATGACATCAAGATAAATGTGCAAAACCTTTTTTTTTTTTTTTTTTTTTGTGTGTGGTTTCTTAAAGTCCGTAGCCTTATCATTTATATATATTAGCAGACAGAGGTATCTCCACTTCACCCATCAGAAGTAAGGTGCACTTGCCACACCAAATACTTTGCATCGAGCATTTTAAATGTGAGGGGAAAGAAAACAACAACAACAACAACAAAAACCCCTGCGAAAAAGAGACTGAAAAAAACAAACCCTAAGTAATCCTCAAGGCGGCCGCGGATATTGGATCCAGGAATGCCCCCAAGCAAGTGTATGAGTGAATCCTCATGTTTGGCTTTGCTGGAACAGAGGTTAAAAATAAAAGTACATGTAAGCCAGTTTCCTGCTGAAGAAAAGAAAAGTGAAACCTTTGTTTGGAAATAAAGGGGGGGGGGGGCATTTGACCAGATAAAATCGGTCTTAAAAACAAGGCAAAGAGGCATCAACAACAGTGAGCAATGTGAAAGCCAATGTCATCCTAACTGTAGTCTGTAAAGGCAGGAGGTCTCTCAAAGAGGTGGTTGCCCAAGCAAGGTTCAGTTCTGGAATTGCCAGGCATAGTAAAACAGATGCCACAGAACAATACTTTGCCCAAGCAAGAATCACACACACACACACACACACACACACACACACACACACACAAAAGACCGGCCCCCTAGTGTAGTGGTTAGCACTTCGGACTATGGACCGGGAGACCCGGGTTCGAGTCCCAGCCGAGGCAAGCGGGATTTTTCCAACCTAGGTTGGCTCCTACCCAGAGCGGGTGTGCTATGGGCCCAATGGGGAGGCTGTTGCCACACAGCCAAGTTTCACCCACTTCACGGGTGCGACTTTGGGGGTGCTTCCCTTGGTATGACACGTCTTATGATGTGGATGATTACACGGCCAGCACCGCAGGTGCCGTAGTTCCCGGGCCTGGTAAATACCGGGATATTTATGACAGAAAGCGTGGAATGCGGCCCTGTCCCAAACCACAGTCCCAAACCACACCGACCTCCATAGCATCATCCTTACCATCATCCTCATCTCCATCATCATGCATAATAAAAATTGCCCCAACTTCCGAGCCCTCCGTGGATTCCACCCATTACTAGGGAGGAACACCAATTTAGCCGGCAAGGAGTTGTGGCAGCAATAAAAAAACAAAAACAAAAAAACTTTCTCATTGCCCCACTTTTCTTAGCACCTTTACTCAGTGGAAGCGGATGTTAAATCTGCAACAAACCAATGATTCTGTGATGTACACGTCTGAGAACTGGAAGAACATCGTCAGAACTGGAGAACCTGGACGTTGTTGTAATAAAAACTCACATCCTACGTATGTTGTCCTCCTTGGCAGTCTTCTCTTTCTTCATCATGTCTAACTGCGTTCGCGTGCTGGACTGGAGGTGCAAGCGACTCATCTCAGAGCTGAACGGACAGAAAGCAAAATTTTACTGCACTTTTTTCCCCGCTCAACTTTACATGTTTACTGCTTTATCCAATGAGACTTAGAGTATTTTCAAGGGTGCATACGTTCCCGTTCCGGGGACCTAACGCTACTCTTGGCCCCCGTGACGACGCCAACTCGGGCTAACCGAAACCGGGCTGAGATTAGTAATGCCTAAGAAGGAAAAAATCAAGCTACTCGGTGACAAGGAAAGTGGACAGTTGCGAACAACTTTGAGGTCCCTGTGTTATTTCACAGTGTGCACAGAAGCGGTGAAAACTGTCGCATTCACCACCACCAGTACATTTTCAGCCTGTTTCGAGATTTTTACCTTCATGAGTAGTCTCCATTGCCGCAACAAGCACGCATTTTTCACGGCGGAGCACAAAGCTGCCCAAAAATTGTTTGCTGCGGGTCTGTGTATGCACGGGGGACAACCCATGCAGGCAATAATCTCGAAACAGGCTAAAAATGTAGTGGTGCTGGTGATGGTGACAGTTTTCACCACTTCTGTGCACACTGTGAAATAACACAGGGACCTCAAAGTCGTTCGCAACCGTCCACTTTCCTTACTGACATTACTGAGCTCCACCCTGTTGTGGTTAGCCCGAGCTGGCGTCATCGCGGTAGCAAAGAGTAGCGTTAGGCCCCCGGAATGGGAATGGGGTGCATATCGCTTTCAAAGGGGAAGGATACTGTATTTGGGATGGTACAGGTGAGGTCCCTCTATCAGATTACAAATCTTGAGCA
Source organism: Batillaria attramentaria (assembly GCA_018292915.2). Taxonomy (NCBI): domain Eukaryota; kingdom Metazoa; phylum Mollusca; class Gastropoda; family Batillariidae; genus Batillaria; species Batillaria attramentaria. The sequence goes on from JACVVK020000242.1 coordinate 211,727, forward strand.
CTACATGTGCATGTGGAAGTGGCTCACTTCAGCTCATTCATCTGAGCATCCAGCTGTCTTCGCTCTTTGTCCAACTGAGTTATTTCTCGTTTCAGTTCATCCAGGTTCACTGTTGTCTCGGCCACAGCCAAGTCTCTCTCCTGGACAGAAAAAAAAAGTAAACATAAACAAATATCACCCCTCACACCCCACGTAAATGCCCCCACCACCCAGGGTGCAACTCCAGTTATCACATGCACTATCCCATGCCTTGTGGAATTTCTAAAATCTCACTGACAAAACACACAAACCCAAAACCAAAACGCATCCTCTAATGAACTTCAACACATACTAAGTTCTTAGATAAAAAATTTTTTTTTTTTAATTCTAAATCTCAAATCGTGCTGACCGCGCTCTTCAGTTCCTGCTCGAGATGGTCAAGGCGTCCGGCTGATGCCTCCATATCGCTCAGCTTCTTCCGGATCTCTCGGATCTCCCGCTTGTTCTTGTCCTATAACATCAACCAAAACTTGATGGATTAAAATGTGTGCCATGAGACCTAACGGAAACATCTTCACCTCACCTATGTTTTAGTAAACATGGAATCGTTCGTTTAGTCGTTTTGGCTCCTAGAGAAGCACGGGGCCTCAAAAGCTCTCCTCTGATAAGTGTCCTGGGCGGAGCCCCAGATCTCCCAAAAACTGAGTTGGTGTGAGTTTTGCTGTTGATGGTTTCCATAACTAAGGTTTTTTTCTGTAAGAGGGTAGTTAACCCATCGCACAACCCCCAACCTGGAGTACCAGGGTGTATCGTTTCATCTGGCCCCTACCCCACAGATCTGGTGAGCCTGGTTGAACCTGCCAGGGGCTGAAGCCCCCTCCCATATAGCTCTGGGGGTCATTGGAGCACACGAGCCATCCCACCGCAACAAGGCGATACACCATCGGGACAGAAACATGGAATACTGGTATGCTAAATAGGAACAGCAACCTAAAAAACCAACAAAGCAACAAGAAGGGAAAAAACCCAGCCATATGAAAAGAAAAGCACACACACCATCTGCTCTCTTTTAAAGTGCTGTGTCTGCTCGAGCTGGGTCTTCTTATCTCTGGCAGCGTCCATCTTGTGCTGCAATGTTCTCTCCTGCTCCTCAAAGTCTGCCTGCAAAACACACACATAAAACCAGGATTCAGGGTCAGAGAATTTCTGATGTTAATGGTGATGGCTGTAGTGATACAGGAACAGAAAACATGCAATGGCACTATTTCTTTAACATGATTCGTATCATGTAACTATGTTAGTTATACAGGAACCCAGTCCCTGCTCAGCAATACACTACATTCGCCTTCTCTCCAATACAGTAACATGAACATTTGCAGATCTTTCCAGTGCGAGTAGGCAATGTTCTCCCTTGCAAAACAACCATTAAGAACTGTTAGTCTTGCATGACGCTCGCGTATATAGCAGCAAAAACCAAAAGTACCCAGGTGGCGGGAAGAGTACTGACAAAACGCGGAATATACACACACTGTACAATGTGTTCATACTTTTCATTACAAAGCATTGGTCAGAGGAGCTCACCTTCACTTTGCTAACATCAGCAGACATTGCTTCCAGTTTATGGCGCACTCTGTCAAAAAATGTCTTGTATCTTTCATCAGTGATGGCTCCTCGGTCAAAGCCTGAAATACCACAAGCAGGCATGTAAAGCAAGTACAGCAAGAAAGTTACACATCTAAAATCTTTCAAAACACGAATTTTATTAAAAAGCCTTGTAATCTTACAAGCAAATGTATCTTAGCAACAGTTCCATAAAGCATTTTAGATTACACTTCACTTTGTCCAAAGGTCATGCTGTTTTCTGTGAGCAGACACTGTATTCAGAATTTCTATATGTATCAATTGCTTGCAGCCCTGACTGTGATTAACAGTACCTTCAAATCCAAACTCAGCAGCGAGTTTTCGGATGTCTGCATCTCGCTTGCGAATGTTGTCATCATGGGTCTGTAACAGAGGAACTTTCCTAAGACATGCTCACCTCACTACATTTCTAAAACACACTAAAAGCTTCTTGAAAGGTGGGTGGGAATGCGGTGCAGCGCCACCCAATACCTATATTTTTTATTTTTTTTAAATTTATTTCTTTTTTTTTACAATTTTGCTGGGGGAGGAAAGCCGGATAACCCAGAGAGAAACCCCCAATGAGCAGCCCGACAGCCAGGAAAAACCGGTATCACATATCACAAGCTCGACCTGGGCTCGAACCCACGCCGGCTTCATTGCCATGACATTGGTGACAGCCGTTCAGTAGCGCAGCGGCTAAATTCGACGCATTACCTATTAGACCGCCGCTCACCCCCTTATGATCCATAAGGAGGTGGTGACAATTTCAATAACTCTGTGGCCTCTAATTAAAAAAAAAATTCAAACAAGAAAAAAAGAGGAGAAGATTTACATGCACAGCAGGTATACTGCTGCATGCATACTGCATACACAAGTGAGACAGGAACCTTGAAGTTTATTTCGGTGCAGGGAAATTCTCATAGATATTCTCACCTACCAGTGGTTCAAAGCTAAGGTGGTGTCAAATGTATCCTGTGCGCAATTGTTTGAGTGATTTGTGTGTGCACGCATGCTTGTGTGCCTGCATGTGTGTGTGTATGTTGATCTTAAGGTGCCCTCAGCTCCTGTAGGAGGTAGGGCATACGTTTATATACTCATGATGATTGTCAAAGGGCAAAGTCCTTTTATCAACCTATATAACATTAAGCAAGCAGATCTTACCTCAGCCTCTTGCTCTAACTTGCCCACTTCCACCAAGAGACGAGACTTTTCACCGTTTAGTTTCTCCAGCTCTCTTGTCACTCCCTCCTTCCTGCGCTCAAACTGGGGACACCAACACGATGAATGTCGTTCAGCATCATATAACTCTGCATCTACAGCGACTCACGTTGTGCACAGCCAGTTCAAGGAGATGGATACATTAAACTCAGGTCGTCATAGAATTCATCCTCATTTTCTGGTTATTTGTACGCATTTTACCTACCAGTATGTACAGTTGTATCAGTGAAGAAAGACGGAAAGAGGTGCAGTAGGAATGGAAGGTTTGGAGAGAGACGGAGAGAGAGAGAGTGTGCGTGAGTGTGTGCATGTGTGAATACCAGGGTCCATACAGGTTCACAGTCCCAAAAATTCATGACTTTTCCATGACTTTTCCAGGCCAATTCTCCTGTCTTCCATGACAACTTCCTTACCCTCTTTCACACTGACACACGCGAGGGTAGAAATTATGAGCTTATCCAAGTTACCGCAGTCAGCAAGACCAATGTTCAGAGTTAGTTAATAGCCTTATGGGAAGGCAGTTTGTTGGTATTTTTGGCAATCAGTCCAGCGAGTAATCACCAAGCTGACCGTTTCACTGTTGGGCTCAAATTGGCTTCCATAAAATTCTGAAATTCCATGACTTTTCATGACTCTTTAGATAATTCCATGACTTTCCAGGCCTGGAAAAGCTATTTCCAAATTCCATGACTTTTCCAGGATTCCATGACCTGTATGGACCCTGGAATACTGTCCTGCACTATTCTCAAAATGCAACTCAGAACGATTCATGAGTCTAGTTGATGATGCCGGAAAATGGGGCCTTTAGCCAAAGTCTTGAAGTAGGATGGTATTGGTGTGACAGCCTTTACCTGGGTCAGTGTGTCTTTACGTTCCTGCACTTTGTCAGCGAACTCGGACAGTAACTTCTCTAACTCTGCTGTTGAACCTGGAACATGAAGGAACATCAATCATTAATTCACAAAGAAAAACTGCAATTCTGACCATAAATATCATTCATTAATTTGAAATTGCACCCTCACGAATGCAGGAGAACAGCAAAACCACACACTTGATTGGTTGATCGCTATCCATACGCTGTGAACAAGTTTGCATCAAACTCAAAGTACCACGAATCTGACTGATTACCTTGAAATTCATTTTCAATGTTGTCTTGCAAATCCTTGATGCTTTTCTCCATCTGCTCTTTTTCACTTTTTGATTTCTCTGCACAGATTAAAATAAATAAATAAATAAATAAAAATAAAGAACATTCCTATTATTTCTAAACTATTATCCAATGGATAATGGTATCCAATCCAATTCAATCCGACTCTGCACTGATATAGCACAGCAGTACTCCATGAAACATCAGACGAAAAAACGAAGCTTCTTGTGTTCGGTACTGATACCACAACTCCATTGAAGAGATGAGTTTTTAAGGTTCTTCTGAAGCCCCGTGAAGGATTGGTTGCTTGGAGCTTTTTGAAGAAGCTTTGAGGAATTAATCTCGCCACCTCATGCAACAGCTATGCTAAACAGGAAATATAAAACACTTTACATGTAGCCATGTTGATAAAGCCATCCCATTCTTAATCATGCACCACAGTTTACCATGCTGTATATTCAAACTATCCATCCAACACTGCCATATGTTATTGGTGAATATAAAATTTATTAAAAAAATCACCCACCAACTTTGGTCTGCAGCCTGAAGATCTCTTCATATCGTTCACCAATTTCGATCAGTCGCTCCCTCACCGGTTGAAGCTTCTCTTCAATTTTTGCTATGCTGTCCTTGGAGGCTGCAGACTCTGCTTCAAGCTCTGCCAAATCCCGCTCAAGCTATGGCGGAAAACGGTCAACGTGAGTATTGCAATGGAAAAGGAGGGGAGAAAGTTGTAAACACACAATTTAGTCTTCAATGTCTTAAATCTAATCCTGGAATTAAATTTTTAAAAATACACTTTTATGCCCCTTGTACGTAACCACTTCTTCACCGGCTGCCCGACAGCTCTTGTCACTTGACAAACTTGTGGCAAAACCATTTGCGAATAGAAACATTTCATACTAAATAAAACTCCTCACTTGTTCAGCTTTTTCTTTGTGCTGCTTCAGGTACCTGATCTCCTCTTTATACAGCTTTATGTTTCCATCCTGCAAGAGATGAAAAAGACGACTTAAGCCATTCCATCATCCATATCATTCCATGCATATCTTACAAACACTCTTGCAAAATGCTGTTGTACAATGCCAGATGCACACTGAGAGCCACTGAGTCTCACCTGTTCCTGTTTCAGCTTGCGGATCGTATCTAGCACCTTCACGTAGCGGGTAGAAGCGAAGATGGCGTCAAACTTATCCTTCAGCGCTTTTCCCTCGCTCAGCGGCCAGCAAGAGTCCTCTTGGTGGCAGAAGATGACGTTGTCAAGGACAGGCTTGGGAACGCCAAGAGCTGTGACCATCTGTGCAACAAAGTGCTTCATTTTAACTCATTCCATATCCAGTATTTAAGCAGATTCTATTCCCCTACCCAAATTAAGCCTTAGTATAGAAGACAGGAAGCTCATTTAACCCTTTCAGCCCTTGCTGGTTCCAGGCCTGACTGCTGTCCCTGTCCTGGGCACTTTTTTGCCTAGCCAGTCAGTCAGTTAAAAAACCCAAAATCGCTCAAACCCATGTGTAAACCTGATCCATACAAAGGAAAGGAAGTGCACAGCAGAGTAGTGCCCCTTGTTTCATGAATATTCAGTAGTCTGGCCAATGAGGAGTGAGTAGAAATTTTCACTAGCTCGCAGGTACATGTACCTGCGTAGGCATACGCGGCGTGTTCCTCGCGCAGGTACATGTACCTGCGTAGGGCTGAATGAGTTAAGCACATATGTTTGCATGAATAAAGGAAAAAAAAAAAGAAGCAGACTGAGTGAGAATGGCATCTCACATTACCAATGCCAACCAAGCTCGAGTAATGACATTGAAAAGAAAGATGTTTTGGGAGGAGAATCACACTCAAAGTTAAAGAACTGGGAAACCCCTAGTGTCGTACATGTTGTGCTTGGTGTTGTCATGGTGCTGTAGTCATGACAATGAATGACGTGAAAGTGTGCGCGAGAACGGCGGATGAGTGAGCGAGTGCATGTGTGTGTGCTTGTGTGTGTGTGTGTCCATGGAGTAAACTTCGAGCATCCCAGTATTCATCTTCAGTCTGGTCATTGCATGTCATCGTTCGTGTTCGTTTCCTGCATGGTGTGAGTGCGTGAGTATGCGTGGATGGCTGATTGATTGCATGGGTTGCTTTGCACCGCCTCAACGGCCACACATTACATCCTGACAGTAGCAACACACGGTAACCTTGTTGACTGTTGTAGTTGTCCCTGGGCGGGCAAAACGACTACACTGGGGAACTGTCCTTGACTTTGAGTTTAAAAAAATAAATGCAATTTTAAATTCCGAAATTCAAATAGCTGAGCTGACCCTTCGCACCACGTGATTGTAATGTGTTTATGTCCAGTGTGTTAGAGAATGCGTGTGATTCACGTGAGCGTGCGTGTTGGGTTCAGTTCGCGGCGCTTTGAGCCGATTCAGGAAATTGGGTAAAGCGCCTATACAATACTCATTATTATTATTATTATTATTAATCCACAGGCCACAGGCAGGCAGAGCTGAACATGGTTTGATATGCAGTAGGTTCTGGTCTCTGACTGATAGTACTAGTACATCATACCATACCCCTTGTACATGTATCAGAATACAGACTACAGCAAACCATCCAAGCCTACCTGCGACTTTTAAAGTTTAAAGTATGGCAGTAGTCACGCTCCACTGACCTCTCTGTCAAAATCCAAGCACTTGCTGTTGGCACTGACTTTCTGCCCGTCAGGACCAATGCGGGTGATCACGCTGTCCAGCGTACGCACCTCAACCTTTTTCAGCTGTACAAAAGCACTGAACATGAATAAGTATGTTCCCATCACTGAATCAGCCACATGCAACAACAAAGGATCCCTTGCTTTCACGCTCTACACCTCTCTCACACCTACACATCTTTTTTTTTTCTTTTTTTTTTGCTGCCACAACACTTTGCCAGCTCCAGTGGTGTTCCTCCCTGGTAATGGGTGGAATCCACGGAGGGTTCGGAAGTTGGGGCAATTTTTATTATGCATGATGATGGAGGTGAGTATGATGGATGGTAAGACGATGGTATGGAGGTCCATGTGGTTTGGGACTGTGGGACAGGGCCGCATTCCACACTTCCTGTCATAAATATCCCGGCATTAACCAGGCCCGGGAACTACGGCACCTGCAGTGCCGGCCGTGTAATCATCCACATCATGAGACGTGTCATACCAAGGGAAGCACCCCCAAAGTCCCACCCGTGAGGTGGGTGAAACTCGGCTGTGTGGCAACAGCCTCCCCATTGGGCCCGTAAGTGAATAAGTATGTTCCCATCACTGAATCAGCCACATGCAACAACAAAGGATCCCTTGTTTTCATGCTCTACACCTCTCTCACACCTACATATCTTAACATTTTTCACCCCGGAAACTGTAGATGTATCTGCTCATTTGGCCTTCCACCCAAATTAAATTTCTGGTGACCAAACTGAGCCTTTACTGAAACAGCTTTAAAAGCAAACAAACTTTTTGCGTGGCTTCCATGGATCGCTGAACTTGCATGATCTTCCCTGCCACATCCCTCAGCTGAAGACGCACCTGTGCCCGCACCACCGTCTCATGCGCAACCTGCATGACGCACACATTATGAACAACTAATGATAAAAAACAACAAAGAACATACCATTGTCACTGATGTTTTGTCATTATACGGTCTGTAAAACATGTCAAACTAAAGCTGTTTTGTTGTTGTTGTTTTTTTTAAGTTTATTTAAGTACAGGTCTGAAAAGTAGTCACATATGCCTAGCATACATAAAAAATGCTACTATTACAAACTGTTTTTTTTTTTTTAAAGTTTGGCAGTGCAAAATGGTATTCTGCAAAAAAGACAACTTACTTTTGGATCATGCACGAAGGCACCACCTTTGGAATTTGGAGGCTGGTCCCCGGTTGTGATGTATTTTAAACACTCAATGACGGTCTGAAACCAGTGCAAACAGAAGAAAATAACATTTTGAAAAATGCAGGTAGGCACTTAGTCATGAAAATGATGCATGATAGTTCGATGGTAGAGATACAAACAGTGTAGCGGTGTGCCGATGTGGAATCATTTTTTTTTTCTTACCTGCTGAAGGTAGTAGAAATGACCAACACTCAATATAGTCAAACACAAAACACAGTCAAGGCATTCTATGTTTATACAAACAAACTGTACGAATTTTGAATTAACTGGTACATGTACCGTTTTGCCCGTTCCATTCGGGCCAAGAATAAGTGTAAGTGGGCTCTGGAACTGGATGATCTGGCGGTCTCTGTCTTCAGGGCCGAAGCTCCTGATGCCCATAATGCTCATTTTCTCAATCTGCGACATGCTGGCTGAACGGTTGCACCTTCACGTTCAAGAATCGTGGAACTGAAAAGTTAGAGCAAAACCGGCATCAACGTAGACACAATGCTTTTTGGCCTATAGTAAGAAAAATGCTTCTCCAATTAAAAATCAGTGGCACACACGGCCCTGAAATGGAGATCGGTTATTCAATTTGAGACCAAACACTGCACTGCACAGTAACAGCTACCTGTTATATACATATCATTTACGAGTCAGAGATTACTGGTTCTGAATCTAGACGTGTGCGGAACTCAATCTAAACGCTCAACTACTTCTGTAGTTTGCAAAAGGAATACCCGTCCCACTTTCTGCACTACGTTCTGCATTCAAAATAAGGAGATGTCAATGCCATTACCGCTAATAAAACTAGTGAACAATGACCGACTGTATCAATCTACAACAAAAACACATCAGGAGACAACGAAACAGAAAGTTCCCGCCATCTTTCCGGAAATGCAATCGTCCGCAAAACGCAAACACGAAATATGTGGAAATTGCCGTTCAGAGATGGTTAATCACAAGCGTTATTTCCCCTGATAGCAGACTGCTTCACAACTTCTGCACTGGTCCATCCTTCAGAAACTGGCTTCAGCACTAGTGTTTGACTCAAATCATGGTGTATTCCAGTCGAGTGAATTGTTGAACATTTACAAATGATTTTCAACTTTTAAATTTTCATTGTTTTGTCTGTTTGATGTCAACACGAGGCCGAATCAGCCGGCAAACCCGAGGACTGCACTGAAGTTAGTCCGGGTAACCCATGAGTGATCGGGGAAGTCACATCCTGGCTCGATTACAGGAGAGGGGAAACCATGACTACACTGAAGTATGCATGCCATAAGCAGCATGCACAATCAACGTACTTTAGCCAGTTACAGGGTGACAAGCTAACAAAGTGTTTCTTACAGTAGTACCTCCGCTTCATCCAGGATACACTTCCTTCCACAAAATGGCTAGAGTTCTCTTTGTGATGAACATGAGTCAAAGATGCTTCACAGTCCAGAGGTCTTGTAGAAAAACATTCAACAAACAGACATTTCAAATGTTTGCAAGTCACCAAGCAACAAGAAAACTCATCAAACATGCTATGATTGTTGGCGCGTCAGCTGTGGGAACATGCCTGAGCTTGACTGTGGTTCGAGGTTTTACCACATCGTCTGTTCTGGCACATTCAGCAGCTTCTGTACTTGAACCAGAGGACTGTGCTGCTGCCGTTATCAAAAGTAAACCAACGCCAGCGGAAAAAGATGAAGTTGTGTCTTTTGGGAGACGCGTCATTCAGAAGTTTGTACTGTTCCTGCGTTTTTCACAGATAGGCCTGACATTCGGACCTCTTCTCATGCTGTATCCGCTCACTCTGATCAGTAGCAAGCTGTATGCACTGTGGCTCAAGGGACTGTTCCGAGCAGTGGAAAATGCTGGCCCGGTGTTCATTAAACTCGGACAATGGGCCAGTACCAGGAGAGACCTGTTCTCCAAGGAGTTCTGTGATCAGTTTTCTGCTCTCCATCACCATGTCCGCCCGCATGCCTGGAAGCACACAGAGAAGGCTCTGAACGCAGCATATGGCAAGCCATCCAAGTGGATGAAAGTGCTGAAAATTGACAAAACCCAGGCTCCAGTTGGGACTGGCTGTGTAGCCCAGGTAATAGTGTGAGCATTTTTATTCAGTGTTTTTTCCTTCCACACCCCCCCCCCCCCACCACCACCACCACCTTTTTTTTTTTCTTTTTTTTTTTAAAGCGACATGCACTCTGTCTTTTCTAAGAAATTCACGTTGTTTCCTCTGTTGTGCAGCACCACTCACGTACCTGTCTGTGAATTTTGCTTGGGGATGAAAGCAGGACAAACTGCATTGACAAAACAAAACAAAAATACATACATTAAACCAATCATCCTCCACCCCCATCCTTGCATTGCATATGTAGGTTTCACTTACCTTTCTGGAAGGGAGGTGGAGTGGTGATGATTTGGGGATGATGTACATGATTGTTTGCTGCAGGTGTATAAAGCGTATGTGCATACCAGCATTTTGGATCGCGATATCATAGACGCCTTGGAGGAAACTGATGTGGATGATCTTTACTATAAAGATGGTGAGACAGTTGTGATCTTGGCTCATTAGATGCTTGCTGAAATGTAGCCGAGTGGTTCTACCCCTCGCCCACTGCTCTTTGTCCTCTGGCCAGCCCTATACACTAGCCGCGAGCAGACGCCTCGCTAACAAGGGAGGCGATCGAGCCCACCGCCGCGATAGCACATGTCGCAATTAGTTGTGTTTGTTTACCCGTGTTTACTGCCTAATAACTCCGCAGCCCGTTCACCTAGAGTCTTGCCGTAAACTGCAGTAGTTTCAGGAGAGTTTTTACTTTCTAATCATGTTTGGTTGTTAGCGTTATTTTATAGTTTAAAAGGTGTATTTCGCCATTTTCATCCCTTTTCAAACGCGTGGGCCCTGTCTTTACGGTCTTAAATCGGCGATCGGAAATTCTCTGTACTTTGGTGATGTTCCAAACTCATACCATCTTAAAGGATTTTTCACGCTCTTTCACCTGTCGTTTGTTTGAAGTTCCTAGCTGCTATAGAACGCCCGCTACGGGTGGATATCTGAGTAGCAAGAAACACAAATTCCCCCTCTAGCCGCGAATCTACCCCCCTCCAGCCATGCAGCCTAGGGTTGCTCCCTTTGCGGCCCGCGCTGTGCAGTGATAAGGGGCTCGCCACGCCTCGCTAGGCAGTCTTTGTTTCTGCTCGCGAGCGTGAACCTGCGACCCAGCGCTGCACTCCTCGTCTCGCCACGCGACCCCTCGTTTCCCGCGCATCGTTTTGCCTACGTTCGCAGCCATCTTACGTAAACCGGCCATTTTTGCAAATGTTCGTACACTGCTCCTTCTTCTTGTTATAGTGGTAATAAAAGATGTGTTTTGGGTAACACCTTTTGTTGACTCCCTCACTACCACACTTGTGCGCCTGCATAATCCCACTCGACACCATCACAGAAAGCTTACAGTAACTGGCTTATTTCCTTCTTGCTGTAACTCAGGTGTCACCATGTCTGTGTTCCTCATTACACACACATATGTGCATCATTTAGACACAGATTTCAGAATCTGATGCAGAGATTTTGAGGCTAAACACCACTGATCATATAAAATGACCCTCTGAATTTGGCAGAGAAGGTCAAAGTGACCGTCAGTTTTGAAAGCCGTAGCGTAAGGAACACTGCCACGTGATTCAGTGGATGGGTACGCTGGAAGTGCAGTTTGTTTTTGTGTAAACAAAACTGGCTGGAGTTACAGCTGTAGTTCAGATTTCTGTTGCTTTTCCCAATGAATTTGCTAATTATAATACACTTTTTTTCAAAGGTGTGCCAGTGGAAATACCAACTCAGGACATGGCTCATGATGAAGAACCTTCTGGTGGGAATGTCTATCTCTGTGTCTGTCTAGTTGTCTCTCTCTCTCTCTTCTGTAGACATGAAATAGACTTTTTCACATCCACAGCTTGAAGCCCAAGTACACTGTCTGTCTCTCCCTTGCTAACACACACTCACACACACACACACACACACACACACACACACACACACACACACACACACACACACACACACACACACACACACACACAGAGGTGAACACATGCACTCGCTATTTCATATTTAACTCCTAGGAGCCCGAGCCAGACCACCCCTGGTTAAAAAGAACACGCAAGTGCACACCAGTAGGAGCCACTAGGCCTGAGAGCGCTGCAGATTGCATAATAGCGGCATGAAGTGGCTTCTAGTGATCTGATTAAGGTTTCAAGTGAAACTGTGATGTTTGCATGAGCTTTTCAGAGTTAACGATTTTTCATTTCTTCTTTTCAACAAACTCCTCTTCTCCAGGCCAGATTGAGAATGGGATGAGGGATTATTCAGACAACCCAGACTACATCCCAGTTGCTATCAAGGTTGGTGGCAGTTGTAGGGTGGGTGAGCGTGCCTAAACTGAAAACCAGAGGGCACAGAGTGATCAGTAATAATAATATATTACTCTTGAAGAGCGCAGAGTTCTGCTTAGAAAAGCACTCATTGCTCCTTGCTCACGCTTACACACAACATTCACATGCACACATTTATACACATCACTACAGGCGGTGGAGTTTGAAGATCCAAGCTCCCATCAAAAAGCCCTCTGAAGTGTGAAAAGCCTTCTATGCAACATTTTCTCAAAATATGAGACATAGTCGCACGTCGCGCGAGAAAATCGATCCCTGCAGGCTGATCTGAAATATGTGAATGAGGTGCAAAACATCTGCTTCTACTGTTTCTGTTCTCCCAACAGGTTCTGCATCCCAACATACGTGTCCAGTTTGCCCGCGACCTGGCCTTGATGAAGGTCATGGCCAGAGTCCTGGAGACGGTCATCCCGTCCCTGCGCTGGGTCAACGTGACCGAGTGTGTTGCGGAGTTTTCTGTCGCAATGGTGAAACAGGTAAGGGGCTATGCACATGTTTTTCTTTCGTCAGTAATTTGCATGCCATAAACAGCTCTGCCATAATATGAGTAAAAGGCCCAAACGCTGTCGATTTGATAAGCGTTTAGGCTCTTTATCCAGAAAATGATTGAGCTGCTCAGCGTTTCATTGTCTCTTTGAGAAATTACCTTTGCTAAAATGATGTAATTATTGTTCAGACATTTACATGCTTTTTTTTTTTTTTTTTTTGCTTTTTTTTTTTTTTCCAGATGGACATGATCCATGAAGCAAAGTGCCTCGAGCGTTTCCACGACGACTTTTCCCACGTGACAAGCATCAGAATTCCAGTTCCCATAAAATCTCTCGTGTCCAGGGATGTTCTGGTGGAATCATTTGAGGTGAGCCGGTGTTTCCGATTATGCATCGTAATGTGTAAAATACGCACAGAAATCCGAAAATGATGCAGAAAATTTAAATCACTGTGTCCCAGGGATGTATACATATTTCTAGTGCTGCCCGGCCCATTCGAACAATCTCTTTTAAGTAATATCCAATTAAGTTTTTGAGTAATTCATAAGAGACTCACAGAAATTGCAAAAGGACTTGCTGAAATTCGGGAAGAGGGTTCCTGTGACCCTTTGGTCTTAAAAGCTGTGGGAATCACTGTAGTTGTAGTACTTTTGAATATCTTTTCTAATAAAGTTGCCTCATTGCCAGTTAACCCCCAATGTGTCATACCTTTCCACTAAACCTTTTTCTGCAACAAAAAAGAAGTAGGTGAAGTACTTACTTACTTACTTAGGCCCCTGGCTCCAAGTGGAGCATAGGCCATCGACAACCCTTCACCATCGCACTCTGTTCTGGGCTATTCTTGCCACTCCAGTCCAGCTGGTCTCCTGCTTAAATAGCTCTGCCTCAGTGTCCCGCCTCCAGCTGTTGCGAGGCCGGCCTCTCTTCCTTTTCCCCTGTGGGTTCCATGTCAGGGCTTGGCGTGTGGTGCTGGATGCTGGCTTCCTGAGGGTGTGTCTAATCCAGCCCCACTTCCTCCAGATGAAGTACATATACATGTAATCATCATCATAATCATCTGATAATGTGGAACAGTTGATTTTGTATATATGTGCCTGCATAGTATATCATACTTTTCGTTTGTGTTAATAGGATGGTCAGCCCATCTCGGACTTCCTGTCTGAATCTGAGGACATTCCAAAAGGACTGAGACATAAACTTGCTGATATCGGAGTGAATGCCCTCCTTCAGATGGTAATTAGGTGCTGGTATATGGCGATAGCTATACAAATAAGGGACTCAGCTGTGATGGTAAAGATGATGCATGTACACACACACACTCACACTCACACACACACACACACACACACACACACACACACACACACACACACACACACACACACACATGCACACACAAAAAGAAAGTGGAGATGACATGTCTTTGTCCAAAATTCACTGAACAGCAGAGGGGGGGGGGGGGGGGGGGGGGCCGAGAGAAGAAAAGTCAGTTTGTTGATGTCATACATATATAGATAGAATATTGTCTCACAGATCATACCATGTTTCAGGTGTTTGTGAAAAACTTTGTACATGGCGACCTTCATCCAGGAAACATCTTGGTTCAGAATGCGAATTCTTTTCAAGAGGAGGTGAGAGAGTTGAAAAGCTCGATGTCAGCCCATGTATTCATACTATCACTAAGCATACAGTCTTCTTTCAAAACTGAATCCTCATCATGGCGATATTGTGCATATGCACATGTGTTCAACCTTGTCAAACCTCAGCGTTTTGTGTATATTGGCATGTTGCATCAGTTATCATATATGCAGACTTACCACTTGAACTTTTGAAGCAGCTGGTTCTGTTCAGAAGTGAAATTGTCTGATGGATCTTGTTGTCAATACAGCCAGAAACCAACTTGGTGATGGTGGATGTCGGTGACACGATGGTGACTATGGTAGCACCGGTGGAGTCACCAGTTCGTCTGGTGTTACTGGACTGTGGCATCACTGCGACGTTGAATGACAGTGACAAGACGAAGTTTCGCCAGGTCTTCACTGCTGTCGTCAAGGGAGAGGTAGGAGCTGGGTTTTTTTGTGTGGGTTTTTAAATACCGGTACTTATTTGCCCCTTTTGGGAAATTTGGGACGCTTCCCATGGGGAGAAGCATCACTACTTCAGTAGTGTTAAACACATCAAAAAGATACAATCTTGGAACGTACAAATTTTTCAGTCTGGCGGAAGCAAAATGTCAGAGGCCTATACTGCATACTCTGCCATAGTGTATATTCAAAAGTGATTCTGTAAAAAGTTATCACCAAACGTCGCTGGCGACTGCAGCTCTAAACGCAAAATACATGTATTCTGATTTCAAAGTTTTGAGAGCTGAATGTCAGCGTTGGGTCTCACATTTGGTGGGATGTCATTATTTTAGCGTGGAATTCCCTCCCATATTCTCTCTCTGCCACTCACCCTCACTTGAAACTTTCAAGAAAAATCTCAAAACCCATCTGTTTTCAGCCCTGAACACTACTTACCTGTTTGCATCATGTGTGTGTGTGCGTTAGGGGTGTTCGGTTTTACCGGTTTTCCGGTTAAAATCGGTCCGACTTTCTCACGGTTCGGTAAACCGGTTTGGCCTTAAAAACCGGAAAACCGCGGTTTTACTAAGGGACATCACACGTCGCGTAAAGCACTGGCAAAATGGCAGAAACAGAGAAGTGTGTAGCGAACATACGTGGGTAGGCTGACATTTGGAGATTCTTCCTCCTGCGAGAGACAGAAGCAGGAAAGGTTGACCATAGTACCGGTTACATTGTAGAATCGAGTTCTCTCTCTCTCTCTCTCTCTCTCAGTACTTGAAGAGCAGTGCGTGTGTGTGTGTGTGTGTGTGTGTGTGTGTGTGTGTGTGTGTGTGTGTGTGTAACTATAGATGTAAAATCCAGTGTGAAAGCAAGGAAATCTTACAAACGAATTTCACAGAACAAAAACTTGGAACAGGCATTTAATCTTTCAATACACATTGTGTTTTTCTAACCAGTACGACATTCGCAACTTCAGATTCCACCAACGGTTTCACAAACTCAAAATTGAAAAGCAAACACCCAAATCTACCTACAGTAAAGGAGGGAAATAGCCTCTGAGTTAGGTAGCTAGCGCCATAAACTCAAAAAAAAAATTCAATACAGAGGTTATTTCCCTTGCTTACTATGCGCCTTTACCCGGGGTGATCTACAACCAGTTGTAACTTTTAGCCGGTTAACCGGTTTTAAACCTCGGTTTTCTATTGGAAAAACCAGTTAAAAACCGGTTTGAGAAATCGTACCGGTTCCACCCTCTAGTGTGCGTGTCATTGCGCCTAAGCCCTGACCGAATGGCTCTGTATATTTTTACATATACTGTATTTCTTCCTTTTCACTTGCTATTTTATTTTGATGTGCTTGGAACTGTTACCGGTACTTGTTAATGGGTAAATTTTATTTTGAAGCGCTTGGAACTGTTACCGGTACTTGTTAATGGGTAAATTTTATTTTGATGTGCTTGGAACTGTTACCGGTACTTGTTAATGGGTAAATTTTATTTTGATGTGCTTGGAACTGTTACCGGTACTTGTTAATGGGTAAATTTTATTTTGATGTGCTTGGAACTGTTACCGGTACTTGTTAATGGGTAAATTTTATTTTGAAGCGCTTGGAACTGTTACCGGTACTTGTTAATGGGTAAATTTTATTTTGATGTGCTTGGAACTGTTACCGGTACTTGTTAATGGGTAAATTTTATTTTGAAGCGCTTGGAACTGTTACCGGTACTTGTTAATGGGTAAATTTTATTTTGATGTGCTTGGAACTGTTACCGGTACTTGTTAATGGGTAAATTTTATTTTGAAGCGCTTGGAACTGTTACCGCTACTTGTTAATAGGTTACAGCACTATATAAGTACTATCATTGTTATCATTATTTTGCCATTTTCAGATTTTAGTGGCTGTGAGTTTCTCATTGGTTTTGCCTTCTGCTGACCGTATGTTTCAGGGAGAAGTTGTTGCAGACCTGTTTCTGGAGAAATCGGCCCATGTAGAATGCTCCGACCCTGAAGCTTTTCGGAAAGAGATGGCAGCTATTGTCTCTGTTGCCCGGGAAACTGCACTTCAACTGTCCAAGGTATGTAATTGATTGTAGTTTCATATTTGCTATTTACTGATACAGAATCAGGATGCATCATCGTTGATACAAGTGTTTATTCTGCACAAAAGCATGCAGTTTATGTAGACTCTTTGTGCAGTAGTATCCACAAGCCAGTGCCCTTGTCAACTTTTTTCTAAAAACAGTGTAGGAGCCACATTTTACAACATTGCTGTCAGCACATTTCATTGGGTTTTTTTTGTTTTTACTACTTTATTGTCCCTTTCAGGAAATTTGGGCTGCTTCCCCAGGGGAAGAGCGTCACCGTGGTGCAGCGCCATTCAACACTTATCCTAGTTTGTTTTTTTGTTGTTGTGTTTTTTGCAGGCCAGAGTGTGAAGTTTGAGTTGTTTTTAGTAGTTACATGTGTGCTTACCTCTGACAGCCTGAGACATGTTTGCGAAGAACTGGTCCAGTTACATGGAAAGTAGCACACGGTGTGTAATGTATCACAGTTTTAAGAGCGGCCTTGAGCGTGAGAAGCACACTGAACTGATTTACACTAGTATCTGTAGGACTGCTCTCACCCAGTTCCGAATGGGGGTTCCCCTATAAACGCACACCGCTCCCGTTACCATCAGTCAGCTGATCGCCTTTTGTGTCCAGTGTGTACCGACTGTATAGAAACCGAGCAGTACATGCTGTTTGAATGCCCTGTCTACACGCAGCTGAGGGACAGGTTTTTGCCAGCTTTGGACCAGACTCAGTTTGCCAGTATCATGAAAAGCAGTAGCGAGGCCAAGATAATTAGCTTGGGCCAAATTCCTGTTTTTCGCTTTCAAACAGCGCGCCTCGTTGTTGCAAGTGTAACACGAATTATTCCGCAGTTTTACTACTCATTCGTACTTTGTGTTAATATATTATGCTGTAAATGTCCTTGTTGTCCGTGTACATGTATGTGCGTTTCTTTCGATTATTGCTGTTTTGTTTTGTTTACTTACCCTCATGATAGCGGGGGGAGCCGGGGTGGTTGAATGGTAGAGCGTTGGACTTCTAATGCTCAGGTCGTGAGTTCGATCCCGGCTGGGGCCAAATATTTGTGCTGGCATTTTCATCGTTGCCCCGTCTTGATATCACCCTATGTGGTGGAAAAGGACGTTAAACCCCCAAACACCCACCCACCCACCCCATGATAGCGGCCTATGGCCGGAATCAATAAAATCTGTCGAGTCGAGTTACCTTTGACAGCATGCATGAGGATCAACTCTATTTTTTTCCTTTTTTTTTCAGATTAAAGTGTCTGCCCTCCTGTCAGATGTGTTCTCTGTGTTGAGCAGACATAAAGTGAAACTGGAATCAAACTTTGCCACCATCATCCTTGCCATCGCCATTTTGGAGGGACTTGGACGTTCTTTGGATCCGGAGTTAGACATCTTGAAAAAAGCTAGTGGCGTGTTGCTAGGCTAATTTTTGTGTGTAGGTTTGTGTTGTTGGGCATCTGTTTATTATCTCTGAAAATGGTGATGTCGCAGTGTCAGACCTGCCTACCCATTGAAATGCCCTTCAGTAGCTCACGTGTGGAGAGACACCACGACAGTAAGCAATCAACCAGGCAACTAACTGATCCGTTACTGTATGCAGAATATGCATTTGACTTTCCAAAATCATACCTTTTTTTTCGACCAAAAATCATATTTTTGGTAGTGCTGTAGTTTGAGGTCAATTTCCGTTGGAACTATAGACAAAGCGTAGAGGTAGGCAGGTCTAAAATGTATTTCCCAAGATGTCTACTGTCGTCTGAAAATGGATCCAAGCGCCTATCCAATCCACGGTGCTTACGCTCTTTTTCCAGATGGCAGTAGATGTAGTGAGTTAACTCAGTGACACCTAGGGTTACAAGCCACAGATCCCCTCCATGAGCCTCCAGCAAGGGGAAGCAACTCGTGTGGACTTGTAAGCGTTTTTTTTTTTTGTTTTTTTTTTGCACTCCTGTGATATGTAGCTTGTCACAGGCTGCTTCAGGCAAGTGTTCATCTGTGTGGCAAGATTTCCCATGTTTGCTGGGCCCCTTTTCCAGTTTCCGCATCCTGGGAAATCCTGAGAATCGGGACTAATCACTCTGCATGATTTTTGGACTGGTGGCTATAGTCCTACCAATGGCAATTATAAATGGTGTCTTCAGTCGCTGCCTTGCCGTGCTGAGTGACTGACAGGTCTGTGAATGTCCTGAGGCTGTTCATACAGAAAATGTAGTGAGGATGGCTGTATCTTGGTGATCCTGGGCCTATCCTACATGACCAGCTGTTCCTTATTGGCTCTTGGCCTTGCTTAGAAGCGTTCATTAAAGATTTCTCATAAGAGTTTATATACAAATAAGAACAAAAACAACAACAAAATTGTAAATTAAACCCAGAACAAAGGAAGATCATGGGTTGTTTTTTTTTTGTTGTTTTTTTTTTTTTTTGAGAGAATGAACAAGTTCAGTTCTGACAATTTCTTTTGGAGGGTCTCCAGTGTACTGAACAAGGTTTTCCAGGCATTCAAGGAAATGTGTAATTCCATTTAATTTGCAGGTTTATTGGTGGTTTGGATTGGGACAAATCAAGAGTGTGTGTTTTAAAACAAAAAAAGAGAACTGTCTATATGTTTTTATATTGACTTCAGTGTGTGTGTGCGTGCGTGCATGAATGGGTTATAGTGTTATAGTGTTGACATGTGCAGGGATTTTGTTGTTGTTTAGACCGATTTAATAATAATAATAATGAGTATTGTATAGGCGCTTTACCCAATTTCATGAATCGGCTCAAAGCGCCGCGAACTGAACCCAACACGCACGCTCACGTGAATCACACGCATTCTCTCACACACTTGACATAAACACATTACAATCACGTGGTGCGAAGGGTCAGCTCAGCTATTTAAATTTCGGAATTTAGAATTGCATCTATTTTTCAAATTTGGTGGGCTGAATATTTCCAAAGCAGAGGGGGAGGAAGCCGGAGTACCCGGAGAGAACCCCCGACGATCGGCCCGAATGAACGGTGCCACATACGAGAAGGAAAAATTCTTTGCCCCGAATGGGACTCGAACCCCTGACCTCTCGCATTGGTGACAGGTCTCTTAACCACTAGACCACCGACCACCCCATTTCTGCAATTTATTTAACTTTGCCTTTTACAGTTTAGAGCTTTTTGTACCGTCAAGTATGAGTTTCTTATATCTTTATTTTTCTAATACCATGCTGCTGTTTTCACGTAGGGTAACTTTGGGTTTTCAAAGCTACTTCATTTTTTTTCTTATTAATTAATATATACATTTGTGGTTTGTGTCTTTTCTTTAGATTCATGTGATAAAGCACTTGTATTTTCAAGTGCCATGTTGACGATTTCTCACAGTGTAATGCGTGGTGTTCCGAGTTACATGTATTTCATATTTCTGATGTTCCATCATCATGTAGGCACAGGTACATCCGGGTACAGATCCAAAAGGGGTATTCCATTCTTGTCCTTGTAGATGTTGTAGATCCTGAGATAAACCATTTAATGTGCTTGCATATGGATAACGTGTGTTATTTAATTTCGATTGGTGAATGGAGGGATGGATGCAACTGAGTTAAATGCACACGTGTGCTTGTCTTAATCAGGCCTGGCTATTGTCAGTGAGATGATTTTATGATAAAGACACGTGTCACTGATGGACATGTGTCCGGAAGGACATACACACACAGACACATGGTGTGTGTGTGTGTGTGTTGGGGGGGGGGGGATGGGTTAAAGGTGCTAAGCTTATCGCAGTAGGATACATGTCCTTATTCTTGCAGATCACACAAACACACACACACACCGCCTGCTGTTTCTAAGACCCACAAACTGAGACTGACTGAGACACCACAACTATTTCTTGCTAGTTTTCTAGGTTAGCAACCTTTCTCACCATTCAGCTGAGTAAAACTACTGAGCACGTATCATAGTTTTTAGCTGGGGGATGGGATGGGGTGGGGTGGGGGGGGGGCAAGCTTATCGCAGCAGGATGTACAGTATGTCCTTATCCTTGTGGATCACACAGGCACAAACGCGCACGGCTGTTTCAAAAATGAACAAAATGAAACGGAAACACCACCAATAATTTGTTGTTAGTTTTCTAGGTTAGCGACCATTCAAACTGATGTGTCAGTAAAACTAGCATGTAGATTTAGCTACCTGACCTCGACTGACGGGAATTGAACTCACGACCCAGTCACACGACAGTCCAGTGAACCGGCATTGCTCTGCTAACTCGGATTTCCTGGCCACAGAGATATTTCAGTCTCTGACCCTGGCTCCGTGATACTTGGTGAAAAGAGATAGCGATACATTTCAAGAAAACACGCGTCCTTGTTCGGCTTAGCTGCCCTCTCAGTGAAAAGATTAAAATCAATTATGGCCTTCTAAGGCCGTCGTTCGAGGAGCCGGCCAGTGCATCATCGTATCCAAAAGACAATTCAATAAAAATAGCCGTTTCCACTCGGTGCCATACGCCGCAGCAGTGCAGGCCTCCTTATTACACATGCTGAAAGTCCACAGAACGTCAGTGACACATGATACAAGATTCATCGCGGCAAGCATACTTGGCGGTGTCATCGCCGGTTCAGTTCAGGTTGTGAAATCTCTAAAGCTGAACTCGTGTTTACACAGCCGTCGGTGGCGGACTGGATTCGGGGAGCCGGGAGGAAAGAAAATTTAAACGTTCTGAAACCCAACCTCAGTACATTCAACAATGACAAGCGGTTGTGTGCCGTTGCTCAAGCGCTATTCACGCACCTTTTTCAGTTATACTGAAGGATTTCAACCAGTCAGTCAACTTGAGTTCAGTCCGCCGTCGAGGCGGCCCGGCCTACGCCGTCCGATTCTCTCTCTGCCCCCGTACCCCCCCCCCCCCCCGACCACACACACACACACACACACACACACACACACACACACCTGCCTGTCACGGGATCACGGAGTGGCTTGGCGGCCCGGGTATGCATTAATGTCTGTGCAGCGCACGGGGAAAGTGTGCATGAGAGAGGACTGGACTGAGCCGCCGCCGGGTACTCAAAACTGTGATGTCAGTAATTATCGTATGAAAATTTCAGGTCTGAACTGACGTGGCAATGGCCGCGCTAACCACTTGGCCAATTCCCCCATTTGTTATGTGTACTACCGCTGAGAAGCCAAAATGTAGGTGACAAGGTAAGTCAGTTACGGACGGACACTGACTGTGATGAGGTTTGATATAAACACCCCTAATGATCCCCACGCCGTCAGCGTGCTCAAGTTTACCCGCTATGCCCTTGACAATGTTCGCATCCGCCGGGAGACTGACGTGATTTTTATTCGTGACTGACAATAACTCCCTAATCACAGTAACTTAAGGGCCGGCTATCACCAGCTAAAATGTCATTGAAATACTGTAACACTTGTGACAACTGGGTTCAGTGTTCACACACACACACACACACACACACTGACACACACCGCACCCCCCACCCCCTCTCTCTCTCTCTCTCTCTGTCACACACACACTGACACACACCGCACCCCCACCCCCCTCTCTCTCTCTCTCTCTGTCACACACACACACACACACACACTGACCCTGTCACACACCCTGTCACACACACCGCACACACACACACACACACACTACACCGGCACACGCACACACACACACACACACACTGACACACACACACACACACACTGACACACACACACACACACTGACACACACCGCACCCCCACCCCCCTCTCTCTCTCTCTCTCTCTCTGTCACACACACACACACACTGACCCTGTCACACACCCTGTCACACACACCGCACACACACACACACACACACACACACACTACACCGGCACACGCACACACACACACACACACTGACACACACACACACTGACACACACACACACTGACACACACCGCACCCCCCACCCCCCTCTCTCTCTCTCTCTCTCTGTCACACACACACACACACACACACACTGACCCTGTCACACACCCTGTCACACACACCGCACACACACACACACACACTACACCGGCACACGCACACACACACACTGACACACACACACACTGACACACACACACACACTGACACACACCGCACCCCCACCCCCCCCCCCCCCTCTCTCTCTCTCTCTCTGTCACACACACACACACACACTGACCCTGTCACACACCCTGTCACACACACCGCACACACACACACACACACACACACACACTACACCGGCACACGCACACACACACACACACACTGACACACACACACACACACACACTGACACACACACACACACACAGAGCGGTGTGACATGTCCGCATACACCGTGACTGGCACACGGCTTTCCGGGCTCACCAGATCGATGATAAATACAAAATACGGTGTTGCCCATGTCAGTTCACCGTGACATCACTGAAGGTACACAGTGACACAACGACTAATCGAGCGATTTCTTTCTTACGTATTTAACCAGGACAGTGGGTTAGTGCGACGCCACCACATACGCCCCTCCCCCCTCCCCCCACTGATCCCGGGCCACTTCCTCCCCGACACACACACGCACGGCACTGACTGCCTCCCTCTGGCCCAATCCGGTATATCACTGCAACAGGCCTACACGGCTTAAAAGCTTGCACTATAACAGCTGTAGAGCCAACAAAACTGATCCCATACATGTACCTTTACGCTTTTTTGTGTGTCTCAGTGTTATTGCGGCATGAGCATTGGAGAGAAAGGGGCACAGTTTCAGTACAGACTGTGCACTGAGACTGTTAGTGAAACCGGCCGGATTTGAAGAGAGCCTACTCCTAACACTGAACAAACAAACTCAGCAAACAACTGAAGTGGAGCACATTGAAGCAGTTCATATGTGATGACTGAAGAACTGACTGAACGATTGGGTGAGGGTGAGAGGGGGGGGGGGTACGGTAGTGGAGGCCGTGGTGGTGGTGGTGGTCAGCTGTCACTGAGTTTGTCAAGTTCAAGTTAGCGGCTCTGAGCCGGGATAACCCAGGTGCCGGACGTAGCCGGTAGAGGCGGCGTTGCCGGGACTGACTTTCAATGCTGGGGTCACAGTCGTGAGTTCGAATCCCATCGAAGAGCTCAGTGACTTATTGCCGGTCCCGGGCCGGCTGTCTTTGGTCACTGAGTCGTGGTATCACCTACACTGATGACTGTGGTGGAAAACTGAAGCCCCGGCTTTAAACACCCAACAGTCACCGATCCAGCAGTGACTACTGACTGGCCCGACAACCAGAAAAAAAAGAAACAACTTGAACAAAAAACAACACTGAGCACCAAAAAAGTACGAAAACCACTGACTTATCTCGGACATGGACAGCGCAAGTCGACGTCAGTTTCGGTAGACCATAACGTCTTCTGGGCAAACACTAACAAATGGGACACAACTGACTCTAACAAAGACTGAACAACTCTACATTCGTGCCACACACATACACACACACACGTGACGTAACTGACTGGTGATAGTGATCATTCAGCCGTAAAAAAAGGGAAGAACCGTACTGACTACACCGCATGTATAATTCTATCATAATTATCGAGTCAACGTGCTTTTACTTGGACCGAGTACCTGCGATGTTTCTCCGTCCCATCCCGTGGGGAAGCTGATTTTGTAACTGTGACACACATAATAAAATGCGTACGGACCAGACCGGGTCTATTCGGATTCCACCCTATTCCGTCAGTGTCCCTGTTAGCTGGGCTGCCCGCAAGATCTGCACTATTACCAGGAAGGGAAAGGACGCCGACACAGCGCTGTCAGGTGCACAGCTCAGCTGCCGAACGACTGCTTTGTCTTTGCGCTAGCGGTACGTTAAATACGTCTTTCAGGCACGATATGTCACTGAGCCTGGAGACGGAGCGAGCGAGTGTGCACGTTTGTAGATTGGTGGGTACAGTGCTTGGGAGTCTCAACCGGCAAGCGCGGCCGAAGTGACGGGAGTGTTTGTTGTTCTTTAGCAAAGGCTTTACTGAGGCCGGCTGAAGTTGTTAGTGTCACATGTACCGGCTGCCAGTTGCGTAGCGTACTAGGTCGTTGTGCCGGAGTTCCTGCATAGACGCTCTTCCCTCCATGATGATGGATGATGTTAGATATCCACTGGGCCAGTACAGCGGCCGCCGGGGTTGAGTATGGCTCTGGCTGCAAGTCACTGAATGATGATGTCTGCCCTCCGCCGCATTTATGCGGCTGATTATACTGTGAACATAGTTTTAGCCACGTGTTTTTGCCTTGGCCATTGCAGTTTTACTTGAGCTGATCACTCGGAAGCATCGAGACGCCGGCATCGCGAGCGCTCGGAACGAGGGGATAATTATCTCTGTGAGTAGTCTGTCTATCTCTTTCAGTTCTCCAGGCTCTCTCTCCTCTGTCGGTCTGAACCCGTCCCAGTGCGACGGAGTTATGTGTGTGTGTGTGTGTGCCGTGTGTGTGTGTGTGTGCGGTGTGCGCGCGCGCCGATGTGTGTGTGTGCCGGTGTGTGTGTGTGTGTGTGTGTGTGTGTGTGTGTGTGTGTGCCGGTGTGTGTGTGTGTGTCAGTGTGCCGGTGTGTGTGTGTGTGTGTGTGTGTGTGTGTGTGTGTGTGTGTGTGTGTGTGCTATTCAGTGATTCTGGCGCCGTCAGCCATCTGCCAGTTCTGGTCTCTCTCTCTCTCTCTCTCTATCTCTCTCTCTCTCTCTCCGCTCTCTCTGTCAAGGCCGGACAAAATCAGTCGAAAAAAAGGTCTGCGCACCTTATCTTTTATCCTTGTGAAATAAGTTTCGTTCGTTCTCAGTTCTCTCCGGCTCTCTCTCTCTCTCTCTCTCTCTCTCTCTCTCTCCGACACTGACACCCTATTCGATTCATTTGACGACGGCCGCCTCCGCCGGCCAGTACACCCGCTGTTTTTTTCTTCTTCTTCGCTGAAGCTAGTCCTTCCGTTTCTATCCTACCCTAAGTCGGGATCACGTGAGTTAGCTCAGCAGCCGGCTCCGCGTCAGTTTTTCAGTGATCGTTGACTGATTGTGCGTGGTGCGCCCCGCTCTTCACTCAGTGAAAAACGGTTACCGCTGGCTGAGGTTCAGCCCAAGAGTGACAATGAATATTCAAGTTTCTCTGGTGGAAACAGCTAGGCCGCGGCGGCCGGCTAAGTGGGTTCAGCAGTACATTTCGTACCGCACACCGGAGTCAATACTGATCCCACGTTTCCTAATAGTCTTTTTCGGTTTGGGGCCCTCTATGCGAAAATCAGGCAAGATTAACGGTTCCCTGACGGCTCCGTCTGCAGCAACCATGAATATAATCAAAGTGCAACACGGCTCCCACAAAGCCAAATTTAAATCTATGCAGGCTGACACCCGGATAACGCCGGTAATTATGGTTGGGTTTTTTTTTGGTTTTTTTTTTTTTTAAGGCCCTTGGTCACGCACAACCCCAAACTTACTCAAGCAGGTAGGACACTCAGTGAGGCCGGTGTAAGAAAACAAACTTACGCCCCAAGGTATTTACTCCTGAGTACTAGTCACTAGTAGTCAGTAAATCAGTATTTTCGTCAAGTAAAGAAATGCCGGCTTACTCCGAAGTAAAAACCTCACACGACAGATGTACTCCTCTGGCTTTGGTACCGGCTTCTGTCGTCGGTACGAGGTTGTTACTCCGAGCTAACGAAAAATTTCTTAAGACACTGTTCTTACTCGTCGGAGTAAACTTGATCCGGGGGGGGGGGGGGGGGGCGTTTTGTTATGCCGTTTCAGATCCTCAGTGGTTTGTCGGTTTTGAGAGTGTTCTCTTGTTTGACAGTTTACTATTAAATGTAGAGAGACTGGTAACATCCTCGGAAAGATGGAAAGATATTCTAGATCAAAGGAGATGTCCTGGCGAGATGAGTGATGGGGTGATACAATCCCGCGCGGGGGGGTGGGGGGGGGGTGTTAGATTTTGACTTCAAGTTTTGGGGGGTGTCTGAAGCAGTTGTGGGATTATGTCACACTTTTCCTGAAATCAGGTTATTTACTACTATTTAGATCAGAGAGGCAAGTGTGTTTTGAACAAACGCCTGGCCCGTTTGTTTGCCGTGGAAAGTCAAGAATAGAAAACCAAAATGTCAGCTGAACTGAAATACAGACCACAACATTTACACGCACACAAACGTTGACGTCATAGCTGCACTTGGGTTACGAAACACAATGACGTCAAAAATGTTATTGCGCGCATGCAGGCGTTACGTTACGGCACGGTATATGTGCGCATAGCTGTAAGCATATCGAGCACCAGGGACAAAAATTACAAGACAATCAACGTCTTGACACTGACGGAGACAGTCGCTCGCTCCGTTTGGGTGGATCGTGGGTGCGGCTGGAGCTGACGCCTCCGACACGTGATTTAATTAACGATGCGCAAGATGCTCACGACGCTTGGAAGACATTTCTGGTTCAGCGTCTTCTCTGTAGCAATCGGTTTTCTGTACTTTGTCATCTGTCTTCAGCTCCACGCTCGCATGGACAGCCGTCACTCCAAGCACAGACGAATCCATGAGTCGATAACCTCCGTGGCTCGTTGGCCGCATGTGGTAATAATTGTGTCATAGATCCAGTTCCTTCGTTTGCCGCGCTTTTGACCGGGTAGTGATTGTTTTGATTATACTGTTTCCTCCATGGGTACTCATGATTTTAGATTTTCTCAATTACAATAACTCTGACGCAAAAGGGAAAAGCGGGGGGGGGGGGGGGGCTTCTTCTTCTTCTTCTGCGCTCCCTGTACTGGACTGTGCCTCAGATTATAAGGTTGGTGGTTTTGATGAATTCGGTGGTCTTTACTCAGGAGTTCCAGTTGGGGGCCCCAGAGTTTCTCTGTTAGCGTTGCTCCATTCGGCCAAAGCAGTGTCCTTGTTTCTTGGAAAAGGGGACAGGACTGCAGAATGTGCTCTGTGGCCGGTCCAGGCTGGGGGGCTGTTTCGCATTGGCAGTCTCGTGAGTGTTGCAGGCCAAGGTGGTCAGTACAGGTGGGCACGCAGTCTGCAGTGTCCAGTTCGT
Organism: Batillaria attramentaria; assembly: GCA_018292915.2. Taxonomy (NCBI): domain Eukaryota; kingdom Metazoa; phylum Mollusca; class Gastropoda; family Batillariidae; genus Batillaria; species Batillaria attramentaria. The sequence goes on from JACVVK020000242.1 coordinate 239,679, forward strand.
AAGGGGAAAATGGTGGTCTGTTGGCGACGCTGGAGCTGTGTGTCCTTGTTTCTTGGAAAAGGGGGTAAGACTACAGAATATGCACTGTGGGCCTGTCTGGGGCCGGGGGGGGGGGGGGCTGTTTCGCATCGGCAGTCTCAGTCGTGAGTGTTGCAGGCCAAGGCGGCGGTACAGGTGGGCGCGCAGTCTGCAGTGTCCAGTTCGTAAGGGTAAAATGGTGGTCTGTTGGCGACGCTGGAGCTGTGGCATCTGGTCGTCGGATGGAGGATTGTGTTGGGCCGTCCAGATTGTCTTGTGGGGAGGTGGGGGGGGGGACTAAATCGTGTATCACGGCACTGTACTTACAAACGTTGTCTGTGTGCGCTGGGTGATAAGAAAACGACAGCAACGGCGACTGATACCGATGCTGACGATAACCATTCCACAAACTGCATTTCTTCGTTTTGTTGAACAGGTACAGAATAGTAGCCAAACCAAAAACCGCGAAACCAAAAAAGAGCAGAAGTGGGAAAACATGACGGAAGTGGGGAAATCAAACCCGTTAGAGTGGTGGCAGACGGGAATCATCTACCAGGTGTATCCGCGATCCTTCTGTGATTCCAATGGTGACGGCATCGGTGATCTCAATGGTTGGTATCAATTCATTTATTTGTCACTGTTTGAATTTCAGCCTTTTAACCTTGACCTCTTTCGCCCCACATAACAGTCTGACACACACACACACACACACACACACACACACACACACACACACACACACACACACACACACACATGACACAGAGAGAGAGAGAGAGATTTCAGTTCCTCCGCCATAGATGATTGGCCAAAACTATTTTTTTGTATGGAGTCGCTGCAATCTTACGAACATCAATTTTGTTGTTGTTGTAAGCTTTGAATTCGTTCCCTTCACATTGCACATGTCAAAGGGGAGCCGGGGTGGTCGAATGGTAGAGCGTTGGACTTCTAATGCTCAGGTCGTGAGTTCGATCCCGGCTGGGGCCAAATATTTGTGCTGGCTTTTTCATCGTTGCCCCGTCTTTGATATCACCCTATGTGGTGAAAAAGGACGTTAAACCCCAAAACACCCACCCACCCACCCGCACATGTCAAGGTGTCACGACCCTGTCCTGCGTTCCGTGTAAACACACATTCACACTCACTATCACATTCACGTACATACCACACACAGTCGTGCACAGTTACACAGGGGCATACTGGGGTACAATCACACAAACATTTATTACCCTATACAAATACAATCACACAAACATGTATTACCCCATACAAAAAGCAAGAGAGAGAAGTGCGAGGTTTCCAACCGACTACACGGCTACTGAAACCCGACTGATGAAAAACACCCTGTCAGTGCTCTCAGTCAAGAAAAGTATACAAAGTATTCACTATTTTAGTTCCTGATTGTTTACGAATGTGGCTTTAACGACAGTTAGAGTATACTTGTGAGTTTATTAAAAAAAAAAAAAAAAAAAAAAGGCGAGCAGTCCCACGAAGACAGAGTTTACGTAGTCAATTCTTCGTGGCTGTCGGCGACACTTTTCCTGATGTAGATACTGTCGTAGCTAATATGAGATTCCGACGGTAACTTCCTGGCGTTGCGGCGCTACACCGAGGCCTTCAGCAACCCAGTTCGACCTTCCGTACAACCATTAGGGACCTGAACCCTGAACTTGTCCGGACTGGACCGCTGTGAACACAGTTGATAATTGTGTGCAATTGTCCACATATACTCAAACTCAAAGTAAACCCCTTCTGTCTTACAATAGTTGAGCCACACCAGACTAAACTACTAGTCTACAGCAGTTACATGTTAGACAACTGTTTCTTTTCTAGCAACGGTACAAAGCCGAGTAAAATTGCAAGAAGCAATGTAACTTCCTCGTTATCAACAGTAAAATAATACTAGCCGCAAAACAGAACATCATTTCACATGTAACAGTGAGTCAAAGCTTACCCATACAAAAGGGCAAATACATCGGCAATACTAGTAGTGACAACCCGCGTCAGAATGACTGTTTGAATCTCAATGTTCTTGACGGTTTTCCGCTCATAGGCGAACAGACGTCGACTTTCTTTTTACGTCACAGTTTGTTTCTGACGGAAGCAACATACGAAATTTCAGTGATACTGACCGGTTGACGTCATCATCTACGCTCCCAGAATTCTATCATTCCAAGTAAAAACACAACTCACTATTTTGGCAGGAACCAAGGAACCTGTCTATATGACGGACAGTATAATACTTGTTATGACTTAAATTACAATGAATATTTAAAATATAGCAATCTGGTTCCTGACACAAGGGCAAAGCGAAACACTCTTCCTCAGCCCTGAGGTAGCCAGCGGGATGTCTCTATCCCATGATGTGCGCCAGATTGAGAACATGTTTTTTTTTTTTTTTTTTGGGGGGGGGGGGGAGGGGGCTTTGTCCCAGTACTGTACAGTCTACTAACCACAAACAGCAGCACTGGGTATGTCTGTGGAAGTAACGTCATATACACATGAAAGTTGTCGCTCCTGTATATGATTGTGTGCCCCTAGGTGTGACGTCCAAGCTGGACTACTTCCAGTACCTGGGGGTGGGGGCGGTGTGGCTGAGTCCCTTCTACAAGTCGCCCATGAAGGACTTCGGTTACGATGTGTCCGACTTCAGGGATGTGGACCCGATCTTCGGAACACTGGCCGACTTTGACCAGCTTGTGCAGCAGGCTCACAAAAGAGGTAAGTGTTCAGTCCTATGATCCAGGCGGCAAGCCATTTTACACTGTCCTCCTCCATGGTGACCAAATCTTGAGTAGCTCAGCTGACCCTTCTAACTACGTGATTGTAATATGTTGGTGTCTGGTGAATGAGCGTGATTCACGTAAGCGTGCGTGTTGGGTTCTTCTTGACGCTTCGAGCGAAGCAGTTTGGTAGGGTGCTTGGGTGTTTGAAGGTTTGGCGTCCGGGTTTTTCTGTGATATATGGGGTGATATCAACGAGAAAAAGGCCAACACAAATATTTGGCCTCAGCCGGGAATCGAACTCACGACCTGAGCATTGAAAGTCCAACACTTTACCGCTCGCCTGTCCCGGCTTCCCAGGCAGTTCTGTAAAGCACCTATATAATTCACATTTTTTTAAAACAACAACTACAGCAACAGCAACTTTGGCTGTGCATATAACAAGGCCTGAAGATCATCGTGGACTTTGTGCCCAACCACACCAGCGACCTGCACGACTGGTTCCAGAAAAGCTGCCGTCGGGAATCGCCCTACGACGACTTCTACATCTGGCACGACGGCAAAACGGACGCCGACGGCAAGAGACAACCGCCCAACAACTGGGTGAGACTTTCGTTTAAACACTCCATGACAACGAGGCTTCAGAGAATCCAGCTTTTGTTTTACAACATGCGTAGTCGCGATTGTTAGTGCGACTGTACGCTCAAAACAGTGTTATCAGTCAGAGCGGGGTCAGGGGTCGCTCGCCGAGAGGCTGGAGTGATCCTGAGCTCCCGTTTTGGTGTGTGTGCGTTCGTGTGGTTCCAGTGTGTTTTGTGTATGTCTGCCGGTCCGTCGTTGTGAAATGTGCAGTGGGTGATCGGCGCAATGAGTTTTATTTAAAGAAATGCGCCCTGCAGATACCAATTATAATTATTATTATTATTCATCTTAATGGTTAGTAGAAGCTCGGCATACGATACACCCCCGTTGCAGACTGTGCGGGCTCGCACCGATATAAACCTGTTGGTGGCTATGTCTTTTTCCGTGGCTAGGCAGACCAGAGCCAGAGCGAGTGGGTGGGTGGGTGTTTGGGAGTTTAACGTCATTTTTCACCACATACCGAATCGTCCGGCTAATGAGTAATCAAAGACACAGATAATGTAAAAACTTACGGCGTACCTAAGCTGTCCGGTGACGTTCACGTGCTGAACTGGATATATAATAGCTGTGCAGCGGCGCAAGATGGGATCCCCTCTGGCGCATGTTGTGGTGTTAGAGTTTGACACATTCAACGTGTATCCGTGTAGCCACTTCTGGGGTGTGGAGAAAATACAGAGAATCAGAGCGAACGTGAATGCTGTGAATATAGAAAACTACAACTGCATATAGGACAAGATATTTGGATATTCTTACTGTCAAAAAGTTTAGAGACGTTTTGATAAGGTTCCGCATGGGACTCAGCCCATTGCGATGCCACAGATGGTTTGGGGAACTGACATCACCTTACTGCTCATTTTGCCATGAATTTGAAGAAACTGAACATCATTTCTTGTGCACATGTCCAGCCTACTCCAGCCTTAGAGACAAATATATCGCTGCTGCTCTGAAGTACAAGTCAGGTAATCTGCTGGAGTCTCTTCTTCAAAACGAAGCAAACGGCAATGTACATATATCATGCTCTCCAGTTAAGACAGTCTTTCATAGACTATGTACCTGAAACTGACAGTTAAACATATTGTATTCCCCCTCATGTACTGCATTGCCCGCACGTATCTTCGTGTGTTCTCCGTGTGAACGGGCTGGCGGCCCAACACAATAAACAAATTGAATATAGGACAAGATGCAAACACATAAAGAGGACAATGACACTGACACACGCGTGCATTGCTGCGACTGCGAGGGAGGGTTTGACGTATATTTTCATGGAGCGTTAGTCAGTGTTCATGCCGATGGCCTTGACTTGTATTAATATATTCGTCTTGCCACCAAGACGATATTTCGCCCTTCGGATGCGTATCGAGAATGTCGTGCCTGCTCAAGTCTTTGGCCTCTGTGATAAATTAATGTTAACTACCGCATTCCATATTTTATGGGCGAATGATTGTTCGCGTGAATCGTTTGCTGTCTGTGTCTTTGTGAAAGGGCATTGCACGCGCGCGCTCGCGTGTGTGTATATATACGTATGTGTGTGTGTGTGTGTGTGTGTGTGTGTGTGTGTGTGTGTGTGTGTGTGCATGTGCGCGCGCGCGTGTGTGGTGTGTCACAGTGTGTGCGTGTGCACGGGTAGTCTGTATATTATTCAAGTAGACGTAGATGGAGACCCTTGCTACTACCGCCCTCCACCCCCCCCCCCCTCACCCCGACACACAATTCATAGTCTTTTTTTTGTCAGCTTGCAGTGGTATTGGTTCATTGGTTCATGTATATGACTAGATTTGTATCCTCTGTAGCTCAGCGTGTTTGGCGGCTCGGCGTGGCGGTGGCACGAGGGAAGGGGCCAATATTACTACTCTGCCTTCCTGGCAGAACAGCCGGACCTCAACTACAGGAACCCGCTAGTCGTCAAGGAGATGAACGTGAGTGCATAAGCTTGCCACGCTACACCTGCTAATTTCAAAATATCAGTTCGGCCGCCGTTATTGATCTCACTGCCAGTCAGTCGGGCAGTGGAACCACTGATGGCACTGACTGTCTTTGTTTTTCCAGACTGATAACGGCGGAAATATTCGAGATGGCGGTTGCTTTTTGTGTCATCCGTGACAGCGTCGCCGGCTGTAGATACTAGTGTCACCCTGCATACGCTCGTGGTGATAGAAATCGTATCTGTTCGTCAGCCATGTGCAACGTCAAGGGAACAAAACTCCACTGACAAGGTATTCACAAACCTTCGTTGCCAGTCTCCCTCGTTGCCAGTCTCACTCGTTGCCAGTCTCCCTCGTTGCCAGTCTCCCTTGTTGCCAGTCTCCCTCGTTGCCAGTCTCCCTCGTTGCCAGTCTCCCTCCGGTTGCCAGTCTCCCTCCGGTTGCCAGTCTCCCTCCGGTTGCCAGTCTCGCTCGTTGCCAGTCTCCCTCGTTGCCAGTCTCGCTCGTTGCCAGTCTCCCTCTTCGTGACGGTAGATTCACTGAAGGTATTATATTGCTCTGAGTATACGAACATGTACAGTCAGTTTTCACTAGTGAAGGCACTGACGACAGTAATGCGTGTATCTGTGTGTTCTGTTGCATGTTCTAGGACGTGGTCCGATTCTGGCTAGAGAGAGGTGTCGACGGGTTCCGCGTTGACGCACTGGAGTGTCTGTTTGAAGCGGAGGATGTGAGCAAGGACGAACCAAGGTCAAATCTCACTGGCATACCTCCGGTAAGTCTCGCCCCCCCTCCCCCCCTCCCCCTAACCCACCCCCACCCCCGACATCCCATCGTAAGGCCACCTCAGCTGAGCCAAGAGACTTCGCGAGAGACTTTCTCTCGCGGGTTGTCTGTGCTGGCGATTTCAGTTGGCAAGACAACATATGAGAAACGTTTCATTCCAATTGTAGTGTTGATCTCGATGTTGACTTTCTTGTCACGTTTTTTGTTTGTTTGTTTGTTTTCCCGGGGGAAAATATCAAGATGATATGTTGATGTTGCTGCAACCATCCCCTTCCTCCCTCCCTTATACGTTCCCCTCTTCACCCCGTGTCTCCATCTCCGTTCCCTCGGTGCGGCGCGCACGGGAAGCAACTCAGTATAGTACGGATGAACTGGGTTATCAGCACATTTGACCGTTAATGCCTGTTCCTTATGTACTTGTTCATTATTTGTTGTCGTTGTTGTTTTAGTTTCAGTTCGAGTACCTGGACCATATCTATACCTACGAGCAGCCAGAGATAGGTGACATTGTCCGGGGATGGCGCAAAGTTATTGGCGAGCACGAACAGAAAGATGGAAAAACCAGGTACAGCATTCTCTCTCTCTCTCTCTCTGTCGTGTGTGTGTGTGTGTGTGTGTGTGTGTGTGTGTGTGTGTGTGTGTGTGAGAGAGAGAGAGAGCTCGGGGCTCAAAATCTCAGTTCCACCTTTTGGTGGATTTCCACCTTGTCTAAAAGTTTTCCTCCCCAGGGCCAAATGAGTGTGTTCCCTGTTTTGAGGCATTCAGAATCTTGCCAAAACACACCAGCTAACATTTAGTCTAGTCTAATTCCAAACATTTTTTAAACGTTTACTCCTCTGAAGCATTCAGTCAAAATCATGCCAAAACTGATACACCAAACCCCACAGATTTTTAGTCCTTGAAAACAAAATCTGGCGGAGCGTGCCCTGGACACCCTCAACCTTACACGACGGGTAGGCCTATGCTGCTTGGCAGTGCTTGCAGACTCTTCGGGTCTCAACACTCTCGCAGTTCTGTTTAAAACATCATTACACGTACAACAGAGTCGATTTCGCTTTACAGATTCATGGTGATAGAAACTTATGGCGAGCCCAAGAAACGGAACCGCTTCTATGATTACGGAGCAAACCCATTCAACATGGACCTGGTGGACTTCTTGGAGGCGCCACTGTCGGGCAGCAAAGTCCGGGCACTCGTGGAGCGCGAATACAATAACCTCCCAAAGAACGGCTGGCCAACCTTCGTCGTGAGTAGTCGTCAGTCTTTTACTATTTAAACTGAAAAATTACCGTGTCTTCTCCACGCCTCACAATTAAACAGTGATAAATAAGGACGTGTTAGCTATGGTAGCCTGTGTCCAGCTCTTAGTTATGAAGCTCTTGGTTTACATTACAATGATTCAAATGGATGATGATGATGATGATGATGATCGATGAAGATTCGATATAGCGCACGGTTTCACCCTGAGTGCGCACGGCGCTTAGTAGGGAGGCTTTGAAAGACTGAAACAAACAAACGAACGAACAAACAAACAAACGAACAAACAAACAAACGAACGGTTAACCCTCGAGATGGCTTTGGGGCATAGAGCATACGTGTATATAAATCATTCACTCAGCGAGCTTTGCATAAACTTGCTCTCCTGGGGACAAGGAGGGAGAGAGAGAGAGTGTGTGTGTGTGTGGGGGGGGGGGGGAGGCTGATAAGGTGAAAATAAACTTGAGCGAAAGTGAGCACCACTGCGCAATGCCGGCCGACTTAACTGTGTCTCTGTGGTGCAGTTTAGTGATAACACCCCCCCCCCCCCCCCCCGGGCCTTGTTTTAGCATATCTTACATTACAACGTTGTAGTGCAGAAACAGGTCAGAACCCAACCCGGCTGAGGTGCCGTGTGTACTGCGCAAACGGAGAGCACACGATTCTTCGCCGGCCGTGCGAATCGTCAGGTTATCAACATTGTCACGTCTCCAGTGTGCACTGATAAACTTCTTTTTTTGTCTATTTCGATTTTTCTTCTTCTTCTTCTTTTCTTCTTGGCCTTCCTGTCTCGTGGATTGCATAGCATATTGGACAGGTAGTAGTTGGGCGTAGCTGTTTGTTGGTTGCTTTCTCCCGGAGATAATGTGTATGCGTGTGGGAAAACGGGGGGGTCGTCTGCTTCAGAGACCCCGCATAGTCAATGGCGGTTTTGCTGTTGAAAGTTAACTTTGTATTTCATTGGTCTAGTAACCAATATGTGACGCCTTTCTCACCAATACGGTCAGCGTGGGGAGGAGGGGGGGGGCGGTGGGGAGGGGGGGGGGGGGGGGGCGGACGACAGGAGGGAGAAAAGCCGGGCCGAGCTGATAATCAATCAGTAGACACCTCACGGCTTTGTGTTCGCTTACCCTCCAGTATCTGGTGGACGGCGGGTCAAGCTATGTAGTCGGTATAAGGTTGGGGCGTGGGCGTAAGCATGGGCGCGTACTACACTAAGCCGTGACTCCACAAGCACACACACACACACACACACACACACACACACACACACACACACACACACACACACACACCGGGCAGAGAGAGCCGGAGAGAGAGAGAGAGAGAGCATGGCACGCACCTCATACAGTTCCTATCTCTGCATTAGTACATGTACGTCGATCATCTTTTCGTCCTCCCCCTCTCTCTTCGTCCACCCCAATAAAAGCCAAGGGCAGCCTGATTTCACAGCTCAGTTTGCGTTTTGACACTGAGCTAGAAAGATCGTGCAGCACTCAACATCCGCTAGACACTGTAGTGATGCGTCTCGCTCACTGACCAAAAGCCAAATAATGTCACGGCAAACGTGCTCTAGTTTTATAAGGGTCCCCGAAGCGCTGAAAACTCTGCAGCTGTGACAGAGTTGACTGTGCTTGCACGGTCAACTCTGTAAAAAAAATTTTCACACTTCGGAAAGCTTTTTGTTGGGAGCTTAGATCTTTAACAGCCCGCTGCTTTGTCACAGTAGTGTGGCACTGACCTCCTTAGAAACCCCTCCCCTCCCCCGGCCGCTGCAGAATCGGCTACCCTCGAAATCGTGGCACTAATAACAATTTGGCCCCTTGTAACGACTGGCTGACTGACTGACTGACGGACACTTTATTTTTCAAGGATGAGATAATGGACGCACATGTCTCCGTCTTACTATGTGTGCTTGCTACACTAGTAAACAAAAAATGCATCATCATCACTATTATCAGCACACACACACACACACACACACACACACACACACACTGACACACACACACACACACACACACACGCCGCGCTCGTGCGCGCGCAGACTGACCAGCGCTTCCACGGTTTACAGCACATTTCACGAACATTACAGCGTAAATCAGTGCTTATGCAAATAATGAGAAGTTACCAATTCAAATACGAGAAATACACATAAAAATTCTAAGAACTGAAAACACAGTAAGGGGAAAACATATTTCCCCCAATGATTAGCGAGAACCGTGAGAAAGTATTAACGAGTCAGAAACTTCTGGCGCACGTGAACCTTGAAGTTTGAGAAATTATTAATTAGTCGGACCTCAGCGATAAGCCCACGCAAACTACACACAAAGCCCACGCAGTGATAAGCCCACGCAAACCACATATTCTGACAATAATGCTCCAGTATTGTCCTGACAGCTGGGGAACCATGACCGTAAGCGTGTGAGCAGTAAGTACGGCTCGCTCTATGTGGACGGTCTGAACATGCTGCTGCTGACACTGAGGGGAACACCCACCACCTACTATGGCGAGGAGCTGGGCATGGAGGACATCCACGTCACCTTCCAGCAGACGCAGGATCCGTGGGGCAAGAACTTTGGACCAGTGAGTGTCAGTAACGGAATGCGAGAAGCTGTTAAAGAGGCATACTTGCATACATGCATATCTTGGTGGCGACTGACTACTGTCTTAATCTCAAGTACGGCGGCCGGAAAGGGCGGGTTGCACCGCTGATTGTGTGGAACTATGGGGACTTCTCAGTGCTGTACACTGAGAGCTCCGTGCTGTTCTCAGGAAAGTCGATTTTAAAGTCGGGACAGCCACTTGCTGAGAATCATGACACGAATGTACGAATTTTATTTTGATCGTAGCTAATAGCTTCGCTGACATGTCATGTGTCTGACTGACGGAGGCTGTTATTGATCGCGTATTTATCTTACAGGAGAGATTTCAGGAGTTCTCCCGTGATCCAGTGCGATCTCCGATGCAGTGGGACGCCACCAAGAACGCAGGCTTCACCAGCAGCTCGTCACCATGGTTACCAGTGCACCCAGACTACACCATGCGCAATGTGAAGGTTACAAGTCTCATCCCTGTTACAAATTTAGCTTTTGTGTTTTCTGCACTCAGGAATTACATATAATCCTCTTCATAGAGGAAATCAAGGTAAAATAAACAACAGCAACAACAAATCAGATCAGTTTCGTATTGACTCAGTGACATACGACATTAGTCTTTTAAATTTTCAGGATATGCGAGATTGCCCTGAGCAGACGACACTTCAGTTGTATGCTGCCTTGGCTCGATTGAGGCAAGATCCGGCCTTTCAGAGAGGAGAGCTCCTCTACTCCATCACCAACGAAAACGTGTTCTCTTACGTCAGACAGAAGTCAGAACCCACTGACATCAGTCGTTACCTCGTCGCCATCAACTTCGGCAAAGAGGCATCTACAGACGACTACTCTGGACCACCAGTAGAGAGCCTGCGCGGTGTGGTGGTGCAATGCACGTGCAGTGTAAGTGACAGGCTGAAGGACAAGATTGTGGATCTCACCGCGTTGAAACTGGCGCCTGGTGATGGACTGGTCATAAAACTGAACTGAAGTGGTGGTTTTAGAACGAAGCTAGATAGATTTATGTACCAAGTTGATGTAATACTGCAGGCTAGCTGCAACATAGTACATGTACTTACAGCTACTGACAACTGTTTCCTGTTGTTTACTAGAGGGTGGAACCGGTACGATTTCTCAAACCGGTTTTTAACCGGTTTTTCCAATAGAAAACCGAGGTTTAAAACCGGTTAACCGCGGCTATGTATACATCATCTATTGTTTCTAACGTTTCCCCAAGAGATGGAAGGGGGGAAGGGAGGGGGGGTCTCCTAGTACTCCGGCTTCCTGTACCCCTGCGTTGGAAATGCTCAGTCAACAAGGGTGGGTGGGTGGGTGTTTGGGAGTTTAACGTCCTTTTCCACCACATACGGATGATATCAAAGACGACTGGAGGCAACGACAAAAAACTGCCAGCACAAATATTTGGCCCTAGCCGGGATTTGAACTCACGACCCGAAAGTTGGAAGTCCAACGCTCTACCATTCGACAACCCCGGTTTCCCTGTTCAGCCAACAACAACAACAACATGATGATGATGATAAGGAGGAGGGGGAGGAGGAGAGTGTCTTGTAACGGGCTGAAAAATGACGAGTGATGTCCCTTAGAAAAACCGCGGTTTTCCGGTTTTTTAAGGCCAAACCGGTATACCGAACCGTGAGAAAGTCGGACCGATTTTAACCGGAAAACCGGTAAAACCGAACACCCCTATTGTTTACGGGGGGGGGGGGGGGGGGGGGGGGGGGGGGGTTAGCAGATCACCACTCCAGTTTTACTGCTGACTCAGGTGTTCATATAATTATTAAGCAGAAACTGTCACTATGTGAATAGTTATACATGTACATTAAAACATTGTTCTGTGTGTGCTTAAACACGCTATTAATAGGTTCAGTTTCGCACAAGCCCACTTATAATTGTGACCGTACACCACAATATGAGTCGTAAGTCACGTTTTGGCTATTCTGAGATACTGGGCATCAACACAAAGTAGAAGAAATGCTCTTTTCAATGGTATAATTATTTGGAACAGTTTTGCTTACACAAGCAAAATAGTCTTTCTTGAAGTCTCTAATGATTTCTGAGTGGCAAAACTGCTGCTTACAAAGCTGTAAGGCAGTTTGCTACATGAATTGACGTTCCTGTAGGCCACTGCCACCGTTTTCCTGCAGATGCTACACTGTCACCCAAATGACTAATTTTTTCACAAAAGTTTTCACAGTGTTGTTGTATGCCTGAAAAAACATATTGAGACCTGAATGGTTGATACAGCTCTTAATGCCAGACAGTGCTGCCTTCTGGCTCTGCGTTACAGTGAAAATTCAAATTATCCTGTTCAGCCATTGACAGTGATGCACCGCTGGCAGTAACTTGATAGTGATTCACATCAGGTGAGGCATTCTGTTGGCTCTGTGCTAGCCTTTGAGATGCTGTCACCGTGCATGCAAGTATCTGGTATGTTAGTCACCACCAAACGAGCTTAGAATGGTCTGCAAACCTACAAATCTTTCAATTTGGGCCTTTAATCTCTTACAGCACAATCAATTCATAGAACGTTCATATATTACTGTAACCAGTTACAGTGTACCACTGTAAAATTGTGGGTCCGTAGGGTTGGGGCGAGGCTTTATGCTGTTAATCCACTTTGAGGGCAATTTCAAAAGATGGGGGCCCTAGGAAAAGGCTTGTACTTGCACGACATCGCCATCTTATCTTCTGTGAGTATATACGTGACTATGTGAGCGCGCATGTGGGGTTCATTTAAAAGGTAATTTTGGAAAGCATGTACGTCAGTTCTGGGGCTTTTTTAAATGAAGATGCGCATCCTTGGTTGTTTTGTTTTGTTTTTTTAATTCTCATTTTCACATTTTCAACAAGTATAGATGGAGTCACATGTATGCATACATGTTTCTTAAATTTTAACAGTTGTCTTCACTGTATTGTTGTTGAAGTTTGGGATAATTGGCAGCATGTCGAATCATCTCACAGTAGTGAGTACATCTCATGAAGTTGAACACTGGTACAGCCCTGAAAGTCGGATTTTCCCTATACAGCAATAGTGTACTAGCCCATGGCTAGTGCTTACCTAGATTTTTTTACTGGCCAAACTAGTAAACCTTGAAGTCAACCTTCAAAGACTAAAAAGTCAAACAAAGAAAACTTTGGACCAGAAGGTGTCTCTGCCTTCAGTGCATCGGAACTTGACTGCCCTTTGTTTGCTTTTGATTTGGTGTGCTTCATGAATAGATTGCAGCTACGAATGTTTTGCTGAATTCATACTGGTAAGTAGCAAAGGGAACTCATTTAGTCTCGCTGTGATGAACCCAACTCTCACAGTTAGGATTATGGAGTAGCAAAACCTCTTGTTACTGCTATCATAGTGCTATGTCACTGAAAAATCGGCTTACACACCAGCAGTTTCTATTCCTGCAATGGTGAGCAAGAAACTTGCTGCTTTCAGGGCTGTGGTATGTAACGGTTCAAACACCCATCAGATAATCTCATCCACTCTGCCTGGCACCAATACAAGAATGAAAGGTAGTCATTTATGAATGCAGGTATTACATTTACAACACAATGTAACTTCTTGACTGTGTGTGTTGTGTGTGTGTGTGTGCACTAAATGCTGGTGATTCTTCGCAACACACTTGCTTTGAAAAATGATACACAAATATTACAAATACAATACCAAAAGCAGTTCCAAAAGCTTTATTGGTGGTAAATATATACTTCAGGCACGCTTAGAAAAAGACCATGGCATTGTAACATTCACAAGAAGGTGTATGTTATTGAGGTTCAAATTTCCTGACTACCCGGTATACAAAGTTTTCTCTCTCTCTCTCTCTCTCTCTCACACACACACACAGAGAATTCAAGACTTCAGACTAGATCTGAGACAAAATCTTGAAAATCGACAGCAAAAAAAGTACTGGCCCTAACGCAAATGTTGCCATCTGTGAGACAGGGCACACAATTCTCATCCATTTGTTTCCTTGTCTCCGAGAACACACACACACACACACACACACAACCATGATGAACCAAAAATCACACACATAAAAACAAAAATCACACATGATCATGAACCATTGAACGTGTGCATATATGCAGACAGAATCCTTCCTCGGTGTTATGACAAGGGAAACAGTGCAGCACTGAAATTTTGTGCATTATGGGCATTGTGCTTTCTTGTCTTTGGTGTTTACGTCAAGTGTACCTTCCTGCAGGCAAGCTGTGTTGCAGGTTAGCTTTGAGATGACCAGAGATGAACAAAAAGTAACACTTTCAGATCATAGCATGCCAAAAGGAGTTATAAAAGTCCAAATAGAAAAATACCTCGGATATAATGCGATAAACATATCGAATGGAATGGGACTGTGACGGCACACGGCTTTTCCTAAAAACGGTCTTCCATAAGAATATTCATTAAAAGAAATGTGAAGCAGTGCTACGTGAGGGGAATTTGAAAGACCATTTTTTTTGTTTGTTCATGAGCATGACCAAGATTTGTCAAGTTTACGTGAAGATTTTTTCAACATTTGGAATGTTTATAACCATACACATTTCATACCGACTCTTTGTGAACGCATGTCCAGATTCTGGAAACTGCTTCACAAAGCTGTTTCTCACACGCACGCACACACTTGCATCTGGTACAGTACAACTCAAAACTGACCCTGGCTTCCAGATGAAACTTTTCCTGAAGACTGCATTTAGGAATGTCGCAGAAGTAATTTGAAAGGCACAGGTTTAGATTAAAAGACCTGGTAAAATTACTAGTTGGTACCGGTATCTCAGTCCAGTGGTTCATAATCACCATGCCCACAACCACAGCAGGTGGACAAGCAAGACAGACAGCCACGAGCTGTCTCATTTGCCTCCCAGAATTGCCCATACCGTGGGCGGTAAATGTGGATTTTGCAGTAACCCTTACCCTGCATTGCCACCAACAGCTGTCCATCTCGAAGCACACAAACGTTTGTAGGTTTCACATCCTCACCATAATTCCACGTCTCCGACACAGGGCTGGAGAGGTAGACTCCCCTGTCGGTGAATTGCTGCACCCTGTAGTTGCCAGAGTCTGCCACAAAAATGTTGTCCTCAGTGTCAACACAAACACCTTGTGGGTAAAACAGCTCCCCAGGCTTTGCTCCCTTCCTACCAAACATCGCCATCAGTTTCCCCGTTTCCTGGTTGTGGATCTTCACTCTGTGATTGCCAGTGTCTGAAATGACAGAGTAGCACTGAGACGTCTTGGCCACATAGTACGGTCCATTAAACTCATCCCTGTCTTTTCCTGTGGACCCTATGACCGACCAGTTAATGTATCCAGAGCGCTCATCCCAACGAAAGACAGTATCTGATTTGAGAAAGCTGACTGTGAGGCGTCCGTCACAGTCGATGGCGACACCAAAGGGCTCACTGTCAATGAATTTTTCAGGACCATTGATTTTGCGGAGGACATCCTCCCACCGATTGCCCTCCTGGTCATACTCAGCCATGGCAAAGTCTCGCTCAGCAACGGTCACAATGATGCTGTGCGCGCGGTTATTTCGCACGCAAACATCTCGTACTGGGTCCCGGGACATAACTGTCTTCAGCACCTTTCCGTCAATCTTCATGATAGTGAAGGCACCCAGGCAAGGGTCACAGATCACGACCTTTGCCTCTTTGGGGTCAGGATCGCTGTCGTCCACTGCCATACCACTGATCCTTGTGAAACAACCTTCATACGGGTTTGTCCCATGGCTGCCAAGTTCAGAGTGGAAAAAGAAGTCTCCTTGGCGGGTTAGGTACCTATGAGACTCCTTGTTATCAATGGCCTGTTGACCTTCAAGTTCATCAACTTCTGAGACATCTGCTGAGATAAACTCCTTCATGGGTAGTGTGCTGGGATATGCATCAACACCTTCTGTTAAAAAAAGAAGACAGAAAAAAGATGAGGCCAAAATGTGCCTAGGCCCCCCCAAAACAAAAATTGTTTCTGGTAACATGGCTAAAACAAATAGTGTAGGTAGGTAGGGTTTTGTGGTGTTTTTTTTTTTTTAACCCCCCCCCCCCCCCATATATCCAAGAACAAAGAAACAGGGTATTAATAAGAAATGATGCTCTGTGAAACTGTATTTAATATTATAACATACTATCTTACCATATTTCATCCTAATCTTGGGTCCGCGATGGCGCACGACTTCCCTGACGTCAGGCGCATGAAAACAAAAACTGGTTGTGCTTGTATTGTTTTTTTTTTCCAGCAGCCCAAAAATTTTTTTAGGGTGGGGGGGGGGGGGGAATAGGGTCGGTCGGGTTACCAGAAACAATTTTTTTTTTTTGGCCCTATCACTCTTTCCAGATTTCAAACAATTGAACTTTACTCTTTTTTTTTTAATTTTTGAATGGAATGTTAAATCTTAGGTGACAGTAGTTTTTTTTTTTCTCTCTGATGTTTGTTTTTCTCTCTGTTCTTGTACATGTATGTACAAAAAGAAATGGGAGTGTCTATGACATGACTTCTTTGTTTTGCTTTAAAAATGTTGGGCAAAATCATAAGAAACTTGACTAACAAATTTGTGAACTGTATTTCGTCAAGAACAAATGCGAATTGTGTCTTTCAATTTTCCTTTATCTGGAATCACACCAGCTGCAGTGCACTGCACGGTAAAATGACACATCTGCTGATCTCGCTCTACATAGGTCACTGAACCGAGGCCATAGGTCAATGACCACGATGCATGCCAGGGGTCTGCCAGTAAACAGACTGCCAAAGAAAAATTTCCGATACTGAGAATCTGTGCACAACATTCACCCGGCTTTGCATCGCTGTGCCAAATGCGATTAAAAAAATAAATAAAAAAGAACGTCACTCACAACGAACGCGAAACAGAAACAATCACGGCTTATTCAAGTGCGAGCGTGCTGCCTCACTATTTCAATGTCTCGCCTTTCTCACCTGTGGCATTGATACTGACTGATGGTAACAGGCTGTTCCGGTCATTCCTTTCAACCTACCTGAGTGCAGATACTGAGGGAGGCTGCATACGGGACAGCTGAAGCGTCGACCGTCCGCGTATTTTGTCGGTGGGTACCGCCACGGTGACCTCTTGTACGTCTCTGTCAACGACAGCTGCAAACACCTTTTGCAGACGACATGCAGACATGGCTGAATTCTAAGTTCGTCCTCCCTCCGCTCGTCACATTTGTGGCATTTGCTGTAATATTTCTCCAAGACAGCTCGAAATTTCGAAAGAGAAGACGCAGAAGTCATCGTGTCGTCTGCTGTAAATGTTTCAAGGACAGCTTTCGTAGGCTGCCGCTGATAACACTTTTGTTCTGATGACTGAACAGCGCTGCCGCGAAACGTGGGGCGTGAACTACCTTGACCTTAGTTCAAGTTCATGGTCACATGGCCTGAAACCGCGCGAGGGCTTGACGACTATTCACAACGAACGAAATGCGAACATGCAACGCTCTCTGAGCTCTGTTCATTGACAGTGCACGTGTACACTGCCTCTGTGTGTGTGTGCGCGCGCGCGCGTTAATCAAAGGCACATGTATTATGAAGTTCGGATTGTGCCCACATCAGTCATCCGCGGTCATGCTGATACCAAAGCTGATACGTTACTGCCGTACAAAAGAGCACTGGTGATTAATGTTATCAATGACTTGAGTTGAACATGCACTTACCTAATCACATAGATAAAATACATGTACATGTGCAGCTGATATCAAGAAAGGTCATCGCAGCCTGTGTACGCCCTTATCATAAATCACGCCTTAAAAGTGTGGGGATGAAACCCTAACGAGTCCAAGCAGCAATATTTGCGGTCCTACTAATTACCGAAAACAACGAAACGACCGAAAACAACCGAAAACAACTCTTAATACGGATAGAACGCGGTTCAAACATAGGAATTACAACACACAAACATGATTAAAGGTGAAAAAAGTGCCTTAAAAAAAGCTAAAAGGAAAAAAAGGTGATATTGCAGAAAATAACCAGTCCGGACCAGAGTCGCTTCCCTTGGGAGACACGTTCATTTCGTCGTGTTCTCTTGGAGTGAATAAGTACTTTTTTCCTTTAAACTAGTTTAATGCCTCTTTTTTTCACCTTTAATCATGTTTGTGTGTTGTTATTTCTATGTTTTAACGCGTATTAAGAGTTGTTTTCGGTTGTTTTCGGTAATTAGTAGGACCCCAATATTTGTGCGTTTGACAACTCAGTTGCCAACAATTTTCCACTGTAACTTTTTGTGGAGTCACTTTTGTAGACCTTTTGCAGAGAAAAGGTTATTTGGGGAGTTCTGACCTCACATACATGTTCACTGACTAGCTGTCTTCATTTCTTCTCATGCAAATCGATATTATCGTCACTGCTTCTTTGCAAACCTGACCGGCAGACCCTTTTCAAGGAATAAAACTATTCCAAAATAGCACTGACATCATTCACTGTTTCATAAATTTTATGTTCTAGAAGTACACGTCACTCACTACTGAAAACTTGAAAGCGTACATTCAACATCTTTGTCACTGGACTGAGGTTGTTGGGAGGTACATGAGTATTTTAGGCTCATTTCAATACTTTTTCCCACCTCACGTGTTTGCCCACATTTTCACTCATACCCAGGTTGTCAGCTATTTCAGAATCATATGGTTGATAAAAAGCCGTTAGGCTACAAGTTTTCAAACATGTATTTCCAGTAAATGCCCTGCACAAAAGCACAGCTTTACGAAAACTATTTCTGAAAAACTTAGGCGACTGGATTACTCAATGCACTGTAGTAGTCAGGGCAACCCTCTTAAAGATCTAAGCTCCCAACAAAAAGCTTTCCGAAGTGAAAAACTTTTGCAGAGTCAACCGTGCAAGCACAGTCAACTCTGTCACAGTTACAGAGTTTTCAGCATCCCTGAAACCCCAATAACAGCCAAGGGCAGCCTGATTTCACAGCTTAGTTTGCGTTTTGACACTGAGCGAGAAAGGTCGTGCAGCACTTAACATCTGCTAGACACTGTAGTGATGTGTCTCGCTCACTGACCAAAAGCCAAATAATGTCACGGCAAACTCGTGCTTTGGTTTTATGAGGGTCCCCGCCCCGCAGCGCTGAAAACTCTGCAACTGTGACAGAGTTGCCTGGATTATGCACAGTCAAAGGAGTCGCAGTTTTAAAAAACGCAATGTTTGCAGCTTTTTGCTGAGATTGCAGACCTTTAAGCCCTTGCTCGAGAGACAGGAGAGGGTCGCCCAAACTACACTGGTATGTACTGTAAACAAATGGCTGAACGGTCATCTCTGGAGGGAAGAAAATACATGAGACATAAGATTCAGGGACCATTGTACATGTACATTATGATGAATTCTTCAATACAATGCACTGACTTCAGGTCGTGTGAATGAGAACTGCAAAGCTGTCCTGGTCAGCTGAGTTCACCTTTGATTGGCACGGCTCTGGCAGACACTGCTTGTTCTCGGTTTGTGTTTTGACTTAGCTGTCAGTCTGCCTGAGGCTGTTACAGTGAAGGTGCCCAAGTGATATACTAGACTCTACTGAAACAGCTCCAACCCAGTTGCGAGCCTAGGCTGCTGAGATCTGTTTTCAGTCATGCATGTACATGAACCTTAACGCGATGCAACCAACCAACAAACCAGACAGAAACTCAGGGTAGTACATAGCAGCCAGTAGCTGGGGTGATTTTCAAAACAATTTCCAATACTGATAACCCAAAAATGGGGCGGGGTGGGGCTTGAAAAATCGGGGGGTGGGTGGGGGGGGGGGGGCATGTATAAGTAGAAAGTGGACTTTTTTTAACAGAAAAACTTTGATTAGCACTCGGTGAAAAAAAAAAAAAACCTAAAAAAACCCCAAGACAGCCAACAGTCAACACGGAATTCTGTAAAAGTGATACAGAAGGAAAATCATTTAGTACATTTGATTTGAATCATCGTTTCTGTAAACTATGGAAGGAAACTCACCCCTGCAGTAGACAACAAACTGGTCTGAAATACCACCACTGAGAACTATTTGATGTAAAAACAAACAACACAAATAAACACATTTCTCGCTCATTTTAATCATAGCCATAATTGCATAATTCAACATAATAACATTACACGTACTTCTCATACATGCAGAAGTAGACAGAAGTAAAAAGGGCTGCCACATAAACAAGACAACATACAAAATATCAAGCACTCAGCTATAACAACTCAAGCATGCATACAGAGCTAAAAACAAGATAGCATACAGTTCACCGACAACAAAGCTCTACTCTTCCTCGCTATAAATAATAATATTGCATCTTTCTACATCATATACAAACAGAAGCGCGTTCCGGAAAACAAAAACCATTGAGTGCTTATTCCAAACAACGCTTGTCAAACCAGTGGGCAGGAGTTTAAATAATGAATAATAAAAAGAGGAGGGGGGGGGGGGGAAAGAGACAAGACCATCTGTAGAAGACACAATGGTGATTTGAACTAAAACAGTATACATGGGTAATTGTTTTGGATACAGTAGTTCAAAATGTTCAAGGTACCGTTATTCATACTGTACTGTTTAGTACAATGCTTACTAATGTGTACCAGATTTCACGTTGTCTAAACAGTTCACCGACATCACTAAAGCTGTGATAAGTAATATGCTAAGAATATTACTAAGAATAAGCCAAAAATGCCTCATGTTTAATGAAATGATTCAACGCCGCATTAATAGTAATCTCTAAATCAACAGAGTATGTCTTTGTGGTCTTGCTTCAGCAGTGTGTCTTTGTTATGGCGAATTCAAAAACCACCCTGAGAAACAACCAATAAGCTGGTGATGTAATGCAGGAGTGAGGATGGAACACTAAATACTGAAGCAAACTTTCTGGTGTGCACTGCACCTCAGTCCATTTCCTGCTGCATGAAACACACACACACCAAACCCAGTGATAATATTTGCCTTTCTTTTATGTAAAGCGACAAAATCTGAACAAGAAATGTCGTGTGTGCGTGTGCACACACTCATGATCACGTAACACCTTCTGTTATGCCAAAAGAAAAATTTAATTTTCTACGGTAACCTGTCCCACCCTGTTTTGAACAGACATTCTGATTTTCCCATTTGCTTCAGCCTCTTTGTGTTGTCTGCTCTAGAAGAACAACACTAAACCTGATGTCAAAATCGACGAAGCTGCACAGAAATGTTGCTCACATTCAAACCAATGGTCTTTCTTAAAAAAAAAAAAAAAGTTTTCATCTACATCTTAATATTGGGTGGGCATGTTACCGTAAGCGAGGATTTTTTCCCACCCTTATCAGTGAGAGTGATTTTAAAGACTAGAACATTAGGAAAAGGCCTGCATAAGTTTTGGTCCTGTCAACATGACCTTCCAGTTGAAAGACTAACCCCAGCGTATGACCTATCCAACCAACCCTCCCCTCTTGACTGTATGTGGAGAAAATAGGGAGTATATGACAGGCAATACATGACGGTACTATGCATACACCGTTGCACTGGGAGTACAATAGCGTACTTACGTTACAGGTTGTAGTGTATATGACATGGTATGGCAAAGGGGTACAAAGTGTCATGTTCCAGCCATACACTGGCACCAATTTTTTTGCAAATTTTTTTTGCAATTTTTTTTTTTTTTTAAATGAGTTGTCTGAGCCTGTTGAAATGAGCCCTTCAAAATGTTGGTAAATGTTCCAACTGAAGAAAGTCTTTAGCGGCTAGTTGTCCATCAAGTTTGTTCGGATGACTGACTGGTAGTCAAGACTAGCTGGACAGTCTGTTAAATTGCTGTTACCAGCGCCATCTACCAAACTGACCTAACAGTTACATGGGTGACACCATCATCTGGGCAGAATCCTGCGTTTTTCAATCCCCAAATAAGGAAATCCCCCCCCCCCCTCCACCCCCCTGCCCCGCCCCCATCACCACCACAAAGCACCTCCAAAACATACCGCACACATAAAACAGCATTTCTCTTTTATTTGCAAAGCAATGTTCCTTGCAACCGTAACCAGCCACCATTTCAAGTTAATGCCAGTTTCTGGAGACGAACAGCCTAGTAGAAGGCTTGATTAACAATTGAAAAAATGCTGAAATTTGGTTTTGGTTTTGGTGAACTAACGACTGCTGGGCGAGGAAACGGGTTCCTGCATAGCATAGAAGGTGTGCGTTGTGTTATAAAGTGTCACCCATGCAACTAGCTACTAGATGTCAGTCATTGACGTCTACTCCGAGTCTATCCAGAGTGCTTCATTTTCTCCAGGATGGGGATGATCATGTCAAAGCGCGGTCTCTTGCCCGGCTCCTCGTTCATGCAGATCTTCATCAAACGCGACATGTGGGACGAGATGCCTGGTGGGATGCTCACTCGCAGGCCCTCTAGTGCCACCTGGTGACAGAATATACGTAGAAAGAGAATTACTTATAGGTAAAATGCCACAATGCAAAACCACAGCAGGGATTATAAGGAGGGGGGGGGGGGGAGGAGGGGACCCCTGCACAAAGAACATAAGTAAACAGAAAGGTGACTAAATTACAACCTGTTGAATGTCCTGTCAGTTTCATGTCACAAAAAAGAACAACTTCTTCAAGAATTCAGACAAAAAAAAGGGGTGAAAACACAAGATCTCGAGTGATACCAAGTTACCAACTCATCTGATCCATAATCATGCATCATCCAGTTTGCTGCAGCCTAGAGGGGATCAATGAATTGCCAGGATCACCCAAGACCTTGTGTTTTAACTGCTAAATAAGTAATCATTATCAACAAACCAAACTAAGTTTCACTGACCTTCATTCCGACCTCCATGGACGACAGTTCAGCAAAGGGCACTTCTCTTGTCTCCAGTTCCCAGAGCAGAATTGCAAAACTCCACATGTCCGCTGCTCGTGTGTTGATGTCATCTGGCCGCCGTTGCAGTGCTGCGCAAAAGACAATATATAAGGCGTATGAAATGAAAAGCAACAAAAGACAGAAACAAATAAATGTACGCCCATAATGAATATTAATACATACTGTAATATGGTTCTGGTTCTCTTTCAACAGCATCATTCTTTTTAGTATTTTTGCTTTGCGGTGTGAGACATCATTCAAACTCAAGCTTCTTTCCTTAAAAACATATTCTAACCGCATTTGCAAACAGAGATTGAGAGAATACACTTATTGAGCTTCCAGTTGCGTACTTTGTTTACTTGAGCACGGGAATAGGTTCCACCATAACATACTTGGTAGAGTTAACATACGATTCCCCACCTTCAGGTGCCATCCATGCAGGGGAGTACATCTTGCCCTTCTCTTGGAAGGAGAAACAGTAGTCGGCCATGTTGATTCTGGCTGTCAGGTCCTCGTCAATCTGAACAAACCACAGGGAGACAGCTGTCAGTGTCAGAGTCCGAACTGACTTAAGTTTCCGTGTGGCGGAAACACACAGAAGCTAAACAAATCAACAACAACAACGGTCACAGGTACAAGGTGACAGTTGTAACTGTCACAAGCAACAATGACAACTTCCACCTGGAAGCATGTACACAGGACAACAAACATCAGCGACAAACAAACAAATCATACGCCACTCCACCCCCCCCCCCACCCCCTCCCCGGCACACACACACCCCTAAAATGTAATCCAAATGAAAACAGCCTTTTGACCTTGTCACTCACCCACTCACCAGGAACCAAAACATACAGTCTTACCGGAAAGCCGAAAAATAGTTACTGGTGACATTACCTCTGTTAAGTGAATCTGGCGCCTAGAGGCACAAGATATTATTCAACCATTAACCTGTTCACAACGGCATGTACTGGATGGGACCATACAAGCTGGACTGCATATATCACACTTGCTGGACTGGACACGCTTACAAACAGTCTACATGTACATGTATACTGTTACTGCCCCCTCAACCTTCTCAGAGATAAGTGCTGATATAATGTCCGCAAAATGAACCCTTATCCCTCATATAGATTTCTAGCATGTCTATGAAAGATGCAAGGGTACAAGTGTATAACTGAATTCTCTAAACACTCCCGTACTGTATGCCATGGTATTCGCTTCAAATCTGACAAGACCAAAGTACATGTACATACTTGTTTAAGCTGATTACAAGGAACACACACCACAGCAGATTCGGCATGCAAATCATTTTTCATTCCGCACGCCCAGCTTAAAACTGTGTATGTTGGTGGCTATGATCATCATCTTCGCACGGAAACAAAATTCAATCCTGACTTATTACTGAATTAGTAGACATTATTTTATTTATTACATTTTGTGCAAGTGAGACCAAATTTTTGCTCAGCTGCTCGCATGCAGGATGTGTTTCACAGATGATGATGTTAACTTGGATGAAACAGAGTTTGAATTTTACAGGTTCTGAGATCGCTAGGATTAACTTAAAATATGTATGCACTGACTTGCCCTCTGCTTACTTTCTTATTAGAAAGTTCATAAGAAAGTTCTGGAAGAAAATAATAAATGCACTCTATCTTGTCTGCGCTCAAAACTGTACATCTATAAACATCTGAGAGATTGCTGTTTAGTTGAGGAAAGAACGAGAGACAATGATGACTGTTTAGGGATGAAAGTGAAGAAAACAATCTTAAAAACAAACTCCATGCAAGTTAAAACTTGCCACACCATTCTCTTGTACACTACACAAATCAGTTTTGATTCACTGGGGAAAACCACCACGCTTATCCAAACACAACAATCATATGCTAAGTCTACAAGAGGACACAACCACACTCCCACACGTCTCAAATCTCTTTGTCACACCTTTTGAACCATCGATAACACAACAACAACAAACGAAAGGTCAACACAGGACCTATAAGTTAAACTAACAATAAAAGCATTAAGAGGGAGGAATAAACATGTCATTCGTCACAGCTAAGACATCTGAAACTTGACTTCTAATGAGATGTGACATAGCACAAGGAACACTGCAAAAACTCATGAGATTAGTGGGAAAACATTTGAAAATGGCAAATTCTTCCTTCTTAGATGCGAAGGAAAAGGGGCGACTGAACCAGGTGAGAAATGGACTTGAAATTCAAATGGGGTCTCAAGTTCAAATCCTGGCACTGGCAGGACCAAAATTCAAACTGGCTATTTTCCAGTGTCCCCAGTCTTGCGGCTGACAAAACAGGGGAAGCCGCAATGCCAATCTTCCCCCTTACCCAGTTTTTAAAAAAGAATGTTTTAGCAGTAATATGATGGAAAGCAAGGCACTGTTTCCATCACAAGTTTGTATGTACATGTATACGTAACACTAACCACTAAGTTCTCATCAGCTTCAAAATGTATCACAAATGGTGGAAAGTAGAATAAGAATCTTTAACAGATGAAGCACAAGAAAAATAAGAACTTGATGAGTAACATGACTTGTGACCTTGATTACACAATATAATCTGCAAACATCAGCCATTACTTTGTGAGCGCTTCTTGTGAACAACAACAGCTTGACACCCAACTTTTTGTATAATAAATATACGCATATCGTTCCAATGTCTACACCTCTAAACGCTGATATTTCTGTAAGGCCTCAATACCCAACACCAATACGAGTCCGGAGTGCTGAACCTACAAATATTCTCAGCACTAGATTTCACTGTCTAATGGAACAGCTAGCAGCTAACCTACTTGCTAGTATTGAAGACTATGAGATCATTTTGGAAACTCATCAGGACATAAGAAATGTAAGCAGAGCAAGGACAGAGAATCACTTCACTCTTCAATAACTTGAGAAAACTATACATGAACCATCAGATACAACTGCACGAGGCATTATCAGTGTCTCTGTCTGGTTGCATATATTTTACATGTGTGCTTTTCAGTCACAACCATGCCATCTGTTGAGGGTTTCAAGAATGAAATTCTCTTCATTAAAGATGGGGTAAATTTGATACCAGTAACCATACCAGTGATACCATTTAACTGAAAATTACAGCATGTGGTTGCACAGAAAAATTTGTTAGACTATCCATGTCGGGGGGAAAAAAAAAAGACAGACAGAGGCAAGAGCAGACAGACTTTAGGTACATCTATGTGCAATTTCAGTTGAAACTGTCAATGTGTTAAAACTGTGCAGAAGTTTGTTATGAATTACTGACCTAGGAGTGTGTGTAACGTCAGCGATGTCAACAAGACAAAAAAGGGGTTGTTTAAGAAATTTGCAATGCACTGTGCATCTTGATGAAAACCTACAGGCTATGCAGCTGTTAGAGATTCATTATGAACTACAGCCAAATGAGTTGAACTAAGATTTGGTGACAGAGACTGAAACAAGAACCAACCCCCTGCAGAGAAGTATCATGTAAAAAATACACTCTTTCACTACACTCTATACTGGCAAATGGCGTCATGATTTCCTACCAGCGCCTCAATCGTATGGTTCCGTTACATATATACATGAGGCATTGTCAAGGCTTTCTGACACTGATCTTGAAATAAAGCCAGTTTCCCATGCATGCACAAAGACCACTGCTCAACACCACTGCCGTCAGTTATTCTTTGTTTCACTCTCCCCAAAACTCATCTCTCATTTTTGATTTATCTACTGACAATTGCTGTCCTTTATTTCCAATTTTACTGTCCAATTTGCCCTTTGTTTTTCTCCCTCTGACACAAATGTATAAAATGCACCAAGTTTTCAACATAAAAACAGCAAAAAAACCCCAAAAAACCCCCCCAACAACCCACCCTAAAACATCAAAAACCCATTCTACCTATCTTTTTTAGGAAAATTTGTTGAAACAAAAAATGAGTCATGAATCCATCTTATATTTCAACATACATCAGATGTGAAAGCCTTGACGTCTAAGCCTCCAGCCCCACAAGGAGATTAGTACATGATTACAGAAAAAGTAGAAATAGAGACTGCTCACTTCAGTGGGAAGGCAAAGGTGAATTAATCATGCAGAGTGACGCGCCTCTATTCAGAAAACAAGGAAATGCACACTCCAGAGTCAGAACCAGAGACTGAAGTCTGCATGATTGCAATGCAAACACGGCAGTTGTATTCAGTGTCCGTGCAATACAGCTCTGAGGTCAACATCATCTTCTCTCTCCACTTCCTGAAATGTGCATTGCCTTGTATTCCACAAGATGGCGCATTCTGCATGTTAATGAGACTCCACATTTTGTAGTGGCGCTGCAGACAATGTGAGCAATCTTCTTTCTACAATCTCTGATGATAGTGAGTGTGTCGGGGGAGATACAAAGCAGTACAGTCAACGCAGACACTGCATAGTCAGCCCGTGCCAATTTACCCCATTCAGGGTGGCTTCCCCTGAGGTGTACTTTGGGTCATCGATGTTTATTTTCGCCAAGTCCTCATCAATCTACAGAAACACAAAAGTCATTAGCGGTGACAACAGAGAGGGCCATTGTACCAAAGCAAGAGTATGCCCATTGCAACTGCATGTCTCGCTGCCTGGAACAGAGCACGGTTAAAGCTGCAAAGCGAAAACCACAAACAGCAGTATAGCCCTGGGTAAAAACAAACATACAAACAAACACCGCAAACCCCAAATTAAACTGCAATAGGGCTGGACATTTGTAGGGACAGAATACGAAGACTGTGTACCCCTAGCCAACGACCCCCCCCCCCCCCCCCAAAAAAAAAAAAAAAAAAAAGAGAAAAAAGTCGGAAAGAAAAGAAAAAATATATTTTAAAAATGTGATTTGTTGTAGCACTGCACATACAACAGTCCATGATCGATAGGAACTTTACTCTTACTATGTGGCAGACGGGAATACAAAATACATGTGCATTATAAAAGGACATTAGATAGGTTTACCGAAGATGTCTGTTACCTTTGTGTGTGATTTGGGGGGGGGGGGGGGAGTTGTCTATGTTTATGTGCGTATGAACGTAATATCTGGGTTAGGGCTATTTGTACTGTTGGTCTGTAACTGTTACTGTTATGTAAATTTATATCCACTCTTTGTCTGTGTGTTCACGTATAGTGTGAAAAATAAGAAAAACACAATAAAAAAAAAAAAAAAAAAAAAGGACATTAGATAGGTTTACATGTTCTTTGGGGGGTCATGTATCTAAAATATATATATATACTGAAAAATACAACTAATAATACAGAGTAAAGGAAAACAAACGCCTGACTACAAGTGTTTAGGTCCAAGCTAATAGTCCATTAAAACATCTGGATAAAGCTTGACCAAACTGAGCATTACTATGAAGAACACTCACAACAAAACAGACCAAACCAAATCAAATAAGCTGTACTGTGACAAATTAATGCAATATATATATATATGTGCAAAGTACCAGACGTGTAATGTAAGCAGCATTTGGGTGGGGGAAAAAAAAAAAATCAAAAAATCTGGGACACATGAAGAAAAGCGTCACAAAGAAGAGGTTACCATGACATGCTTGCTGGTGAGCAGGAAGTTTGGCACCATCGGTTCCATGGAATGGAGGAACTCCATTCCGCGAGCGATGTCGATGGCAAACCTCAGTGCTTGGTTTTGGTCTACGACGATTCCTGCGCACACAAAGAACATCCCACACATGTCTGATAAACATTTGGAAGCCCATTTGTCCAGTTAACCAGGCTGTTCTGGTGGTGTCTAACATCGTACCTCTTAGACATCTCACGGTTACAGCTAGCTTCTCACAGGCTACCGAAAAAATGAACTGGTTAAAACTGTTGAAAGTTCCTCGCCGAAACCTCAAAACAGCTGGCGAGCGCATGTTAAGCTTTGCTGCCCCGCCACTTTGGAACGCACCACCTGCCGGTCTGAGAGACCTGTCGGACACAGATCGTTTCAAGTCTGACTTGAAAATGTGTCTGTTCCGGCTGGCTTTCAACTAGGTCCGCTTACCTCCTCCTGATTCAGCTGCTCTGTGTGTGTGTGTGTGTGTGTGTGTGTGTGTGTGTGTGTTTGAGTATTTGTTGGTATGAATGCGGATGTACATCCATTGAGTCACTTTGTGAGAATTTTGAGCTGTATAAGTACAATTCATTATCATCATTATTATTATTACCAACAGACAGCTACAGGCAAAGGGAAAAGCGAGGTGACCGTTGCAATGTATCAAGCATTTCACAAACACAATCATAAAGTTGGAAATCCAAACATAAAATAATCATCTGACCTGATTCGCCGTGCAAGGTGTTGAACAGAGAGCCGAAAGGCATAAACTGTGAAATGAGCAAAAGATTTGGAGGCTGGTTACAGCAGGCCAGCACAGGCAGAACATTGGGATGGTTGAAAATCCTGAAAATGAATAAGCTCATCAGATAAGCATCAAACACAATGTTGCAGTGATCGTGAAAAAAGCCTCAGGGTTTAAATTGGTCCATTATCCAAACGGAGGAAACGTGTGTAACATAAAGTACACAAGTGTGTCTGCAAAGCAGATGCGTTGTACTACGGGGTGTCCGGGGGCATGCTCCCTCAGAATTTTTCTTGAAAAAAACAGACTAAAATCAGTGCAATTTGGTGCATTTTGGCATGATTTTAAGTGCTTCAGAGGAGAAAATACACATTTTTTAGGGAGAAAAATTTGTATAGCCAAAGGTGGAAATCCGCTAAAAGATGGAAGATGTTTAATTTAACCCCTGATGCCTTACTCGAAAACACATCACCAACTTCATGTGTATTTAATTTGACATAAACTATCAACCAAGTAATTCAACACATTCAACTTCAAAAAAATGCAGAGTACCATAATATACACAATTTACTTCACTGACTCACTTGCTATTTTTTTTTTTTTTTTTTTTAACCTTGATTCTTCTGCCCTCCTTTCTTGTACATTGCTGTTTTTTTCTGCCATAGTCAAGGAAGATTTTCTAACTGCTAGAGGAAATACCACCAAAACAAAAATACCTTAGCCTAGGAAACTCCTCCTGGAAGTCACGTGTGATACGTTTGGTGACTTCACGAACGTTGAGAATCTTGGCGACGATGTCATTGTCTTGCCAGGTTCCTCTCCAGGTCTGAAACAAAACCACAAACTCTATCATTTTAACTCTGCTTCCTATGTCTGAGCTTCACAGACATAATATATTTACCATGCATGGGGATTTTCCATTCTCTTCCCATCACCCTAGCACTTTTGGTTGGGGGCTGTATGTGAGAATCCTACATGCACAATGTGTCTGGAACAGTTGCTTTGCAAGGGAGACGAGTGTTGGGTGGATAGGGAATTTTTCTTTTTTGTGTGTTTGTTGAACACTGATAACAGCTGGGCAGGGGAATAGGTTCTAGTATAAATGACATGGTATGTAGATTGTATTATCATGTAAGCTGGACACTTTGCTCCAAAATGTGAAAGTTCAGCATCCACTTTTGGGACAGCATGAAATAAAAGGAGAAAAAAAAAAATTCAAGAACAAGGATGGGGTGGGTGTTTCCACCATGTATGGGTGA
>JACVVK020000242.1:275000-295000 GCA_018292915.2 Batillaria attramentaria
CACTAGTACCACATCTTTGAAAAATGCTTGCTGTCATTTCCCTCTTCTACTATCTATCTCAGTTATGAATGAACTGCATTGGGGGAATTTTTTCAGTTGCGTGCCTTTTTGCTGATAGCAGAAGGCACACACCTCTGCCCTGATGGGATGGGCTAAACGGAAGGATTCCCTTATTTGGAACAGGACCAACCAATCAGCACGCGTTACCGTCTTTACGAGCGGGACTCCCGTCTAAATTTATCACGCTTCAGAGAACACCGGGGTCGTCTGCAATCGCGTGTATTTCTACCGACATTTTATTCAACTAAGCTCGGACATGCATATACACACATTTTCTGACTGCCTTCCCTATTGTAAATACACTTATGTTTGTAACCCCAATTAGTGGAAAATCGTGCGATGTTGGTGCTCGCAAAATATGCCAATGCAAAAACTAGGTCAAGTTTCTGTCGAGTTACTCACCCTTGGTTCAGATCGTTTTCTGTGTTGTCCAGCCAGACACGAACGTGAAATGCATTTCCTTCTCTAACCTGAGAAAATATATCATCCATTTTGAAGACAGAGTTGTCTATATAACAATATCAATTAATCTTCAGTCCACAGGACTGGACTTTCCAAACAGGTGCGCGTCACACAGTTCCACTCATCTTTCCAAGACCTCAGTCCGAGGAACCTGATCCACGAAAATGTCTCGAATCTCCTTCACTCTCACACCAGAAACCACACCGTCTTGGCTGCCAGATGCTACAAGAATAATAAAATGCACGTTTATATCGAAACAGACTGCGGGGCGTTTGGAAACGATCTCAGTAAACTCGATTAGTTTAGACGGGTCTTCGTCGATCAGGTTCTAAGGCCGCTCAAGCTACACATCTATGTATATTGAACCATATAAGAAATAGGAAAAATATAAGACTTCCACCACTACAGTCGTATTCACTGGACACTGTAATGTCCCTTATGCTCAACCCTGGCGTTTAATACACAGTTTGATAAGCGTAGGAGCTGTCGCTATCCTAAATATTTGTGTGACTAATGTTAAAGTCATATTATTCTCAAAAAAATTAAATGACAATCACGCCTCAGACAAAAGAGAGCTCTGCACCAGACGACGTCTTTCGATTTCAACCGCATAAAGGTTCTGTGCCCTAACTGCAGACAAGCGACATTCACAAGACAGCTGCACAGAACAGACGGAACATTTATACGTCTCTAAATGGCTCATTTTGACGAGAGAAGCGGAATCGTGCCGTGCAAGACAGAATGGGGAAGTTGGTGGCAGACATTGGACGAAATCTACATAGAAGTGGACACTGGCAGGGAAATTTCTGCCAAAAGTGTTAAATGCGACATCAAGGCAAAACAAATAAAAGTTGTGGTCAACGGAGAGACATTGATTGATGTAAGAGCAGCACACACACACACACACACACACACACACACAGATCGAGTGGGACAGAGAGGTATGTGTCGGAGGGGGGGAGGGAGATGTTTTAATATTATTGCGGTGGCTAGAATTACTAACTGATCACACTTAGAACTGTGTCGATCTCCATATTTATCTTTGTGAGGATATTTTGTATGAGGACTACTAATTGTAGCCGGAAATAGTCCCAGAGATGAACATTAAATGGACAATTAATTTGGCCGCCTTTTTTTTTTTTTTTCAACAGGGAACATTGTTTGAAGCAGTTCACCCAGATGACTCAACTTGGACAGTTGGTTTGTGTTATTTTTGGAATATTTTTACACTATACAGAATCGATAACAGAACTTTAACTGTGACTCTTAATTACATTGAAGATTTAGAAATGTTCAAATTTTAGGTTAAACGTTTACTTGTTTCCGGGTATTTGATCCGATCCCCTCTGGGCATTTGACCAGATTGCTTGATTGATTTGTTTGGCTAAATGCCTGACGGGACGTTAAGGTCCCAAACAATTGGCTACCCCTGATGAACAAAAGGTGTTGTACAATAAGAACTTCTCTATCTGGTTGTCCCACAGAGGATAAAAAAAAATATAACTGAATTTTGGTCTCTGCTTTACAGAGGACAAGCGGTTTCTGCGAATCTGTTTGAGCAAGTCCCTAACCACAGCTGACCATTGCTGGAAGTCTTTACTGCTGAATCAGTATGAAACTGATGCATTGACTTATGATGAAATGCAGAAAAAGCTAACCCTTCAGAGGTTTCAACTAGAGGTGAGAAATTAACCAACTGACACAATCAGCACCTTGATGTAGTTTATTTCATATTTTTCTGTACATGTACTTAGTTAACCGTAGGACTCTGCTTAGGCTGATCGCCTCTCAGCCATTTTATTTTTTATATATTTCTGGCAATGGGATAACAGAGTTGATTTTAAAAAAAGAAAAGAAAAGAAATTCCAGTGCTGAAAACCCAACAATCTCCATCCACTTTTTATTAGTTGAAAATGTCAAGTGTGTGTGTCTTCAATGAAGCTTGATAGAGATTTTTTCTTGTTAAAAACGTGTTGTCAGTTTGCTGCAGTTTCCTGGCAGCAGGCTCAGGCGTGGGCAGTGTTGAGGTGCCAGCAACCCCAGTCACAGTAGCGTTAAGGGGATTTTATGTAAAAAAGAAGAAGGAAAAAACAAATTAGTAAATTAATACACTTGTACTGAACAAGTACAAAAAAGAAGAAAAAAAAAAGCAAATTAGTAAATTAATCTTTATACACTTGTACTGAACGAGTACAATAGCACAAACCCACATCCTTCAAGGTTTGGAATGGGTGCCATCTGAAAACATCCCAATTTTAATGATTACCTCTCAATTTTCATTAAGTTCACAGTCAGCAGGTCTTGCCATGTTAGCTGTCACTCTGCTCCGTATCTTTTTCTTGCTATTTCAGAACCCTGGTTTTGATTTTAGCGGAGCAAGCATGTCTGGAAACTACCAGGGAGGAGGCCCACAGTTTTCTTGACTGGCCAGTCTGAAGCAGTGGCGTCACAACCAAATCAACACCCGCAAGTGCATGAAAGAGCAGCTGGCAGCATCACCATCTGCAGGTGTGAAGACCAGTACAGCGGAACCTGTTTTCTGGCCACGTCACCCACTTTCATCAGCTGTTGCGAACAGTGTGGACAGCAGCACAACTACACACCAAGCTCTTTAGGAGAAACGTGACTTTCAGAATATGTCAGTATTCATACTGCATCTGACCTGACATTGTGGTGGTGTGTAAGAAGTCTATGCTGCAGCAAGGGACACGGACATCTTTGTTCACTTTTTGTGGATTGATCTAGGTTTTGCGGGAATGTCTGTGTGTGTGTACTTGCGCATGTGTCTTTTGGATGCGAATTGGGGATAGGGGGTGGTAGGGGGGTTCTTTGAAAGTGTGGAAGAAGTGTGATTCTGAGGCAGTTAACTTCACAATTTTAACTGCTGGGAGGGAAATTAACAAATGAAAACACATGGTCATGCTGCAGCCGGTCACATTTGTGTTCATCTGTTGTGCAGCAGCAAGTCTAGACACATTGTGGAAGTAATGCGCCTGCATGCTATACATGAGCTAAGATGTCTTGGAATAATAGTTGCTGTCTTGGCATGATCTCCATTTACTATGATTTGCAGTTTCAGAACAAATGGTGCACGTGTGTGGAAACTCAGACCTTGCCGTTTGGTTTCTTAGTTTGCAATAACACACACATGCCAATACCACAGGCCATCACATATAGTGTGCGTAGTGAACACACTTTATCACACAATAACACACACATGCACACCACGATGAATACATTCATAATTAACCAAGCATACCTCTGGAAAATCAAACACTTCTGGATTCTCGTTGGTTTACACACACACACACACACACACACACACACACACACAAACCATGATGAGTGCATTCATAGCTTTAATGACAGTAACATCTATATACCCGAACTTGCAGTGGGTGTGTTTAAATCCACTAAATAGTATAGAGCAAAACTGCTTGCTGGATTCAGTCAATACAAATGAGGTCAGCATGTTCACTATCACAGCAAATGCCTATTCACACAGCTTTCAGGTCAGGTTGTTGACTGAATCTTTCATACAACTTCACCATGCTGGGATTGGTTCCTGGCACTATTTCTGTCATGGCCTTCACAAAATGGTGCATCCTGATCTCTCTAGCAGTGATTTCCTCTTCCAAAGCGCAGACAGCTGCACCATTGCACAATGCAGTCAACTTCAAAGAGAAAACAGAAAACAAACAGGGTGCTGAAGCTTGTGCATGTACGATCTTAACGGAGTAACATGGGGAAAACGAAGGTAACATTCCTTATAGGCAAAACAAAGTATTAAGTATATTGCAAGCACATTGCCCAAACTAAACACAACCAAACTCGGAAAATTTACAAGCAATTTATTTTTCTTTTGCTGAATATCGTGAGTGAAATGTCACTGAAATGCGCAGTCTGTAACACACAAGTACCTGAAGCTTTATGACTGCCCTGAAACTTGACAAGAAGAATGTTCCATAGCCATGATTACTGCTTGTAGATTCTCAGGTAGATTGAAAATAAAAGGCAAAAGACTTATTCATCTCTGTACAGGAGAATCAAATACCTCGGCTCCGGAGTAACCTTCAGTTCTTCTCACAAGTTCGTCCACAGAAACATCAGCCGCTGTGGGTTTGTTACGCAGTTCGATCTGCAGAATCTCTCTCCTTGTGGTGGCATCCGGCAGTGACACGTACAGAATGTTGTCGAAGCGACCCGGCCTCAACAGAGCCTATACATACAACAAACCATTCCATACATGATGTTGAAACGTTTTTCATTTGAAGAAGAACAGAAAAACGAAACTGCATAATATTGTCTCTAAGGCATATAAAAACCACCTTGTATTTCAGCATGTACCTGTATGTGACGATTCACTAATCCACTCTCATTTTGCACATACCTAAGATAACAAGAAATGGAATGTGTCTAACATATGCACACACGCACACAAACACACCTTGTCGATCATATCAGGACGGTTCGTGGCCGCAACTACAAAGACCCTCTGTAGGCCCTCCACGCCATCCATCTCCGTCAACAACTGGGTCAGGACTCTGTCTGCCACGTTACTGCCTCCGCTTGATCTGTACAGACACAGAAACACTCCCTTCACCTTCAGCACAACCAGCTTTAGTGTACTGTACAATCTACTGCCCAAAGTGGTCTTCCTCTACACCTACCCTTGTCCACTGTATATAACAGTGACACATGTATAGCATGGTCCACCCACAGAAAGGTCATGTGAATTGAATGCCATACTGACACAAACATGGATCTCCAAAACTGCTTATTCCACAAAATCATGGAAAAGTGTATGACAGGCTGCACTTTGTACCTTCCTCGCTCAACAGCTAGCGCATCGATCTCGTCAAAGAAGATGATGGAGGGTGCGGCAGCACGGGCTTTCTGGAACACTGTACGCACAGCCTGTTCAGACTCTCCAACCCACTTGCTGAACAACTCTGAACCCTGAAACAAGTACATAGCAGAACCATATACATGACTGCTCCAAGATTATTAGGTATCACAGAAGACAACTGCTTTGGCTGATTTTACACTTGTGAGTGAGCCAAACAGATTCAAGTTTTCTTTCATTCCAGAGGCAGTGGGCCTACTTAACCAATCTTAATGGGAATCTTTTTACGCAATACTACGGTCCTGTGTTGATTGCTGTCCATGTGGTAAGGGTGCTGTTGATTTAGTAAGCTTGTGTAAATTGGGTGTGTGAGTGTGTGTGCACGTGTGCGCGCATGTGTTGTGTCTGTGTGTGAGTGCGCGTGTGTGAGGGTATGAGTGTGCTCTGTGATACAGTTATTTTACTATAAATTTACTTTTACAGTGAAGGGTTGTAGTCCCGTCTTAATAGTGGCGTATTTAATGAGAGCATGGTAATTATGAAGTGTGGGTGGTGTGTGCATGTGAGTGCATGTGTGGGTGCGTGTGTGGGCGTGGGCGCGTGTGTGTGTGTGTGTGTGTGTGTGTGCGTGTTATCGTTGTGAGATTACATATTTAACTATTGGGACATGTTATATTGTGTATGTGGTTGTTGTCTGTTTTTACGCCGCAACCGAATTGCCTCCTCTTGAGGACAATAAAGAATTATTGAATTGAATTGAATATACACAAAACAGTACATTTTACCGATAAGCAGAGCTTTGACTATGAGTGCAACACACTCAATGTCTGCTGGCTGTGCATATGACGTTATTAATTCTAACAGGCCGAAGCTCCTCTAGCGAGGGAGTCACCGCACACAAGATTTCTCACTTTTCACTTTATGTGTTGCTTTCTGCGTGTTTCTTTCAATGCCAGCCTAAAAGAGACTGAAACAGTGCATCTGTCATAGTGGTACGACGTTAGACAAAACAGGTTAGAAAGATTTGACCCCACGTCGCCTTTCAGTGAGACATAAGCTTCGTAATGCATGTGCGAATAATTTATTTTTACCCCTGTCAAGATGGTTACTGAAATGTTGCCTTACCTTCACAGCCAAGAAGTTGAGTCCACTCTCAGTGGCAAGGGCTTTTGCCACCATGGTCTTGGAGCAGCCAGGTGGCCCGTACATGAGGAGACCGCGGGGCGGAGGAATCCCTAATCGTGTGAAAGCCTCGGGATGTTTCAATGGCCACTCTACTGCCTGCCATAGTTTCTCCTTGACCTCTGTTTGACCTCCGATGTCTGACCATCGCACCTTTGTGAGACACAGGCAATGATACAATTCAAACAACGGTCCTTTAAAATAAAATCACCTACGTCTAGCAGTCTTGCTTCTTGCAACAACAACAACAAAAGAAATATATCTGTCGTATTATACAAAGTTCTCAATAAGACAGGAAAAGGAAAGAAAAGACTATTCTAGAGTGACCATCTTGAGCCAATCAGAAAATACACCAAACTTCTTACAGTTTACAATAAGCTTTCATATCGCAACAGTGAAACCAGTGCTGATCGACACATGTACTTTGTGTTGTGAACTTTTTTTTATGGAGCATGCTTCGGCCGGATCCATAACAATGCAATATGCATGTACAAGGGAAGAATTCCGCACCACTCGCAGGCCCTAGCAACAGGCTCCAAGAAAGGTCTAGTAGTTTATAATTTTCTCACATGTGGCACCTCCAGCTGCATCTCTTTCATCACACTAGGTGACATGCGTTTCATGGCCACCATAAGGTCTTCAGATCCCAGAACAGGTTTCTCCGCTGGAGATGTTCTGCCGCAGCGTTTTATAGCGTGGATGCAGGCTTTAAGACAAAATACAGAAGTTAAGCAAAGCATGTGTAAATGTTTCCATACGTAAATGTGTTCTGAAGTCTGCAGCCTGTACAAGGCAGTTGTGGCTGTACACATTGTTAACCCTTGTCTTACTGAATAAATTTGCTTTATGCTGAAAAAGCCATAGAGGTAGTCTGGCATACTGCGGGCTCAGCACTACCAGCGTTAAGTGAGATTCAACCATCTTTCCGCTATATTGAAACCTAAGGAAGTATTTGTTTATCTTGCTAAAGCAGAACACCACTTCTACATTTCCATCTGCATCCTCACCCCATTCATACCACTGTTCGCCCTCTTCTTTTATTTTTCTATGTGACTTATCAGCTTTCCAGGTGCACTGAATAGTGTATTCAGCCTTCTGATTGTGTTTATCATAAACTTTCACAGGAAAACCCGTTAATAAACTTGGAGGTACATGCATAAAAATTCAAAGCACTGTTTATGCACCCGTATCTGTAATCATAGCAGTTACAAATATTCACTCACCTTCTTTGACAAGTCCAAAAAGATCGGCGCCAACAAAGCCATGTGTAGCATCACAGATGTTCTTTATTTCCAGTTCAGGCAAACTGTGTGGTTTCTTCTGAACCAGCATCTTCACGATCTGCATCCCACACACACACACACACACACACACACACACACACACACACACACACACACACAGAGTCAGCCACAATTTGACAGTAGACACAAAATATGCTGATGATAATGCCTGGTCGGGCCCTAATGATCTTACATCCATCAAATGATGCTTGACAGCATGCAGACAAGAAATACCTACTTTTTTCTTTTTTTTTTTTTTTTTTTTTTACTTACCTGCAGTCTTTCATCAGGAGAGGGTACATCTGTCTGGATCTCATTGTCAAGTCGACCAGGACGCCGAAGGGCTGGATCAATGCTGTTTGGATCGTTGGTAATTCCCAGCACAATACATGGTGTGTTTGATTCTCTCTGCAACACATACAACCACAAAAGTTACTAACAGACAATCTTGCACTAGTACTAAAAATGGAACACAAGCATGCATGCACATACGCACACATCCCCACACACACGCACACACAGAAAGAGACAACAAATCTGTTTAATCCCCTGAGTGGTGCAAATTAAATTCTGACATCGGTTAATCGTCAGAAAGTGATTGATGATTGTGCGTTACTAATGACGTTATGCTCAGATGTTGGTATACTATAACTACTCTCAAAATAACTGTAACAAGCACAGCACCACCATCAACACCAAACAACATTAAGTTTCATACTCACAGCCAGCACACCATCAAGCAGACTGAGAACAGTGGTTGCAACACGTTTCTCTAGATCTGTCTGGTGTGCGCCGGCCCGCGGACACAAGGCATCCAGATTATCCATTATAATTAGACTGGGAGCCCTGCAAATACATAACTACAGTGAGTTACAAAAGTGCAGTTTTCCTTCACATCGAATTGGGTGTGTGTGTGTGTGGGGGGGGGGGGGGGGGGTGTTAAGGGGGAAGGGTTAATTTTTCACTTACATTTGAAAATCATATTTCATTCATATACATGTGTATGGTGTGTGTGTGTATGAGAGAGAGAGAGAGAGAGAGAGAGAGAGAGAGAGAGCACTTCAAAATCTAAAGGAAGAATGAGGAACAGAGGTTGTATGATGATGCAGATGTTACACGGATATCTGTACAACAGCATTTTCCTGAAATTTGACAGCTTCCACCTTCAACCATCAGTCTGCACCTGTAATTCAGCTGATTCAAAATAATTACTAAGACAGCTTCATTCCTAGATATTTCAGTCAACAGACCCAGAGGCAGCATTTTCACTTAACAAAACTACAGAAACATCATTTACAATTGTGCATAAAATCTTTACCGTTCAGTTGCAGTCTGGAACAAGGCACAAAGTTTCCTCTCTGTTTCACCATAGATCCTGAAATGTAACCATGGGGACAGTCAGTGGTTATTACTACTCTGGTTCAAGAGAACTAAACATGCTGTAAAGACTGACTTATAATATGATGTAGAATAAAGAATAAACACCAACACTCGAGGATCATCTACCGGTAAATAGCGCTATAATGCCTCACCTCATAATGATAGTAAACAACATGGAGTGTCAAAATATCTGCTGAAAGCAGCATGCATTTCACTCTCAATAACAGATGAACACACCATTTTCTTTTGTTCTCACAGCATTTGTGAATTTTTGTTTTTTTACAAAACTGCAAATACTTCAACTGCATCACCACCTATGGCAGAATATGCAGCTAATGTGGAAACCTATCACCAACTCACTTGCTCCAAATACTGTGTACTGGAATTTCAACAGTGAAGACTGGAAGATCATTCGCCATGGCTTGAGCCAGCATTGTCTTCCCTGTACCTGGTGGACCATAGAGGAGTATTCCACACGACTGGGAACCTTCGCATACACAATGGACTGCATAAGTACATGAGAAAAGAGACCAGCAATATGAAGTGCATAGCTACAAGTATTATCATACAACAAAGTTTTCAGTTGTGGGTATGTTTGACCTGATCACCTCCAGGAAAGATTCATAGGCAGTTAACATTCTCTGTGATCTGAATCGTGTTTTAAGCCCAGCGGTGGGCACAGGCCGTTTGCCAGTTGAACCATAACTAAAAGTCTCTGTGTAATAAGTTCTGAGGGGAAAAACAAAGCTCTAAGGTTGTTTGTAAAATGAACAGATGTTCCTTCTGGCCACTGCGACCATTTTCTGACCTTGCGGCCTCTAAAAGTAGAGAAATATGACTTTCCTTGGCCTAACGCTTTCATACCTGTACTATATGCTAATCAACAATGTCACTAAAAACAGCCACACCGCTGTCTACGTGGTTTTCAGTAAACAACCAAATAACACAATCTGTTTAGTATACAGTACACTTCTACTTATGTAAAACCAACATAGACGCCATCCAGTCACCACAATGGTATCAGATGCTATATTGTGTCCAAAGTGACTGATTCTGATGCACAAATCAATGAACAGTTTTCCACTGTGTTGCTGTATGCCTGACAAATGTATCAAGACTTTCGTATGTGGCACGTGCTGCTAAATAACTAGTGCCAGCCGCACATAAAACGATGGCCCAAATGGCAAACCATCCCTGCCCCCTGTCACTCGGCTAAGTCTGATAAGTATCCTGGTAAGATTCACACCAAAAGTCAAACTGTGAAAGTCTCTTCAAACTCCAACACTCATTATTTTACAGCCAGCTTACCATTTGTGTGCCTGCGCTGCGATGCCTGCAGCAGTGGCTTAGAAAGGTCTCGCATCCTCTGTATCTGACTGTCCAATCCACCAATAGAATCAAAACCAAACTTATTTTCCTCTCTTTTCTCAGTGCCTCCAGCAGGCTGCACAATAACAAACTCCGTCTCTGCTGTCACCAACACAAATCTGTCTAAAGAGCTATCAGGTGTCGGGTTTTTGCGATCAAGGACGGGTGTGCAAAACTGTCCTGCACTCTTTTTGTTCACGTCAAGTGTTTTTGGCAGAGGTGAGGCTGAGTTGTCTGTTAAACTTTCAGAGGCTGGTGAGCCTGGTGAGACGCAAGTATCTGTCACTGAAACATCACCACGGTCACTGGTCTCTGAGATGTTGAGCGCTGATAAATCCAGATTCAATTCTCGCTCATCCTTGCTACTGTCAGGCCGGATACTTTCTTGCAACACTTGAGGCTGTCGATGCTCTATCATTTTAATGTCGAAGGTACAGCTGTGTCCTAAGTAGCTCACAGTATGTACTGTTTCTTCTGCAACGTATCTGCCCTCTGGAAATGTGAGGATAAAATTAGAAGATGAAAAAGATGACAGATTAAAGCAGAACACAAACCACTGTCAGTTAAAATCATGAAGTCATGCACAACACCCAGTTCCATGGTAGTCCAAAATGTTTTCTGACCTTTCTGTATTACAGCGTACGTCTATCTGTAAAACCATAACAAGGCTAAAGTTTTCTAAAGCAAAATATAAGTAGATAAGCAAGTGTGTTTTGGGCCAATCTCTTTGACTATCTCTTGGTGAGACAAAGAGCGAGAAAAGAAAGGAAAACTCACCCATCAGACAAGGTAGAAGTTCCACAAAATCGCTTTTGTAGAAAAGCCCTTTGGCAGGCCTGCAACAAACAGAACTGCACCTGAATAATTCAACATAAAAATATCTTTGCCTAGTAAAAGTCAACATAAAGGCACATAATTATGAGAAACACAGACAGATCCACAGACAGTCACAGATCATGACCAAATTCAGTTTGTATAGTCTATCAGTGCATAAAATCCTTCTATGACTCGGATCAGATGCTTAAAGGTGGGGAGTGGGGGGCGGGGGAGGAGAGGAGGAGGAATCACCTTAAAACAATATCCACTCTCTGTGCATGTTTCTGACCAGCCACAGAAAAGCGCTCCACAGTGACTTGTCTCCCTTCATCTGCTCCCTCTATGTTCACCATGACAGCAGCAGGCAGAACAACACTGACTGGAGGAAGCCGATCACATGACCATGCCAACAGCACATGAGAGCGGTTGACCAAGCACGGGAAGCCGCAAGCAAGGCCGCAGAGTGGTACAGCACTTGGGTGGACGTACACCACATCATTCAGTCTGGAAGATGGTACTCTTGCTTCTTCTGCAATCACACCACAAGAAATGAAAGAATTCTAGATATTTTGTGCTATAACACTCCTAGTAGTAAAACACCAGTGTGTATACAGTTCCCTTCCTGCAATGGAAATGGTCAGCCCACAAATTTGAAAATAAATGCAATTTAAAATTCCGAAGTTAAAATTGCTGAGGTGGTCCCGGCTTTGCACCACACGATCGTACTGTGTTCATGTCCAGTTTGTGAGAGAATGCATGTGATTCATGTGAGAATGTGTGTTGGATTCACCTCTCGATAGAGCTGTGAACCGGTTCAAAAATCCAAACCGGTTTTAACCGGTTTTTTAACTTCAAACCGGTTTTTTAAACCGGTGTTTTTTTCCGGTTCAGTCATCACCAAAAGGTGTTTGAGTGCTGGCGTTTTGGCGTTTTATGCGAAGCATGTTCATATATATGTGTGTGTGTTCAAGTGCATCAGCGATCAGGCTGCAGTAAACTGATTGCTAGTCGTCAAAAATAAATCCTGGCTAAACAAACAAACACACAAAACGAACAAACGGGAGAGAGAGAGAGAGAGGTTGGGTGGGTGGGTGTTTAGGAGTTAAACGTCCTTTTCCAACACATAAGGGTGATATCAAAGACGGGGCAACGAGAAAAAGGCCAGCACAAATATTTGGCCCCAGCGGCCGGGATTCGAACTCTCGGCCCAAGCATTGAAAGTCCAACGCTCTACCATTCGGCCACCCTGGCTCCCCAGAGAGAGAGAGAGAGAGAAGGAGAGAGAGAGAGAGAGACGTCAGTTCCGTGAACTAAACATTTGACGTCAGCCTCAGGCAGGTAGTCATACAGAGAGAGAGAGAGAGAGAGATGACGTCAATTCCGTGAAATAAACTTTTGACGTCAGCCTCTAGCACTGAGATGATCTGAGGATGCTTGTTCATGTCTTGTGATAAAATTTCCCTGTTGGCTTTGTGACTTCTCCGACTGAATTATTTTTCACATGAAATCTGGAAGATCTAGAGGGCTGATGAAATGTCTGAAGCAGTGACGATACTTGCAGATTTTGTCTGTGAACCAAACATTTGACGTCAGCCTCACGCTGCTTTAATTACTGAATCAATTTTGACATAAAATCTGGAAGATCTAGAGAGCTGATGAAACGTGGACTTGAATTGTACTTACGAAATTGCAGTATTGGAACTTTTTTGACCGGCGCTTCTCGCAGAAACATGAAAAAAATGTGTTTATCTAAAAGCTCTGTTATTATTAATACTAAAGCTATAATAGTGCAGTAGTTCACGTCATATGTGCAGTTGGCACAAGTGACAAAAATACCGAAACGATGAGTAATTTGAAGGAGTCTTTTCATAGATATTTGGCCTTATATGCAAACCACCCCTACCTCGGAAACATTTTTCTTACACAAAACCTGTCAGAGCTACAGAGCTGTGCTACGAAAACAGGCAGTATAATTGGATGATCTTCGCAATTTCAGAAAATGAAGCCATTTGAACATTTTTTCCGAAAAAATTCGTGACATGACCGATTTTTTAAAATCGGCGATAACTCCTTTGAAAATGCCGCAGGATAAAATTCGTGAAAGGTAGGTCTGGAGAAGGTGAATTCCCATTTTATTTCAAAGTAAAAAGGCCTCCAACGAGGTGGTTTAGGAGATATCCATCATTACATCCGTACACACACACACACACACACACACACACACGTCAACTCCCGCCAAAAAGAACGCAGTGTCTATGACGCATATTTCGTTACGTCACTGTGTGCGTGAAAGTAAGTATTGTGTGGAGAAACGTCACAGTCTTGTTTTGTGTCACTGAAACTTGCTGCTGCGCGTAGCAAAATCTTCCCGTCTCATAAAGTTGTTTCTCTATAGAGAAACAACTTAAAAAGATGACTTAAAGTAACTTATAGTAACTTATAGTCTATGACCAAAACACCGGTTCGCGGCAACTCGAACCGGTTCGGCGAACCGGTTCAAATGGGAACCGGTTTTAACCGGTAAACCGGTTAACCGCGGCAGCTCTACCTCTCGACGCTTTGAGTCAATTCAAGAAAATGGGTA
The DNA here is from genome assembly GCA_018292915.2 of Batillaria attramentaria. Lineage (NCBI taxonomy): Eukaryota > Metazoa > Mollusca > Gastropoda > Batillariidae > Batillaria > Batillaria attramentaria. The sequence goes on from JACVVK020000242.1 coordinate 288,982, forward strand.
AAGCGCCCACACAGTTCACATTGATAATTATGATGATGGGATAGAGTTAGAAATAACTGAATGCACAGTTGTTGTTCAAGCTGGGTTTCACACTATACAGTTTTGCTAACCATTGATATTATGTAAACAATGTCATCTGTGAATGTGGAACTGTGCAGTTTTTGAGAGGAATATCATGAGGACTAGGTATTAACGACTTTTTTTCAATGAAACCGAGGTGTGACAAGGTGGTGCGCGAACTGCAATCAGATGTACTTGCAATCACATAGTGATTACATAGCAGTAATGTGAAATAGGGTTGCGGTTCAACTTCAAACCTAAAGAAAAAATTGTGCTCACTGGGGAGAACCATAAGATCTGTGTCGTCTGCTCATATAGACACATCAATTACAAGGGGAGGTAATAGCGACATCGTGCTGCGTTTTCGTGAAAATTTGCCAACTGACAAACTATGCGAATAAGCAAGGCATGGTGGAAACAGAGCTAATACTGTATGACCTGTACACAGCTTTGGGACTTCCCAAATCATTTCAGCACTGCTTACCTGGCAAAGCGCTTGGGGACGCAATGATTGCGTGCAATATCCCACCCATAATATACCCGTGTTCCAGCTTCTGTCCCATTCGGCATGCTTCTTCATGCTGCACTGTGTCTCGGCTGTGTACCACGCGTCTGCAGGACACACACTGGTACCAGTCGTTTGGTTTATTCTTCTGTTTCGACGCATTTTTCTCGTGTTTACTTCTGGCACGTGGGGTACTCGTTTCCGCCATTATTATTCTCCGCCGCAATATTTGGACTCTCGAGTAGATTGCACGTAAGGTCAAGGCCACAAACGGAGTTTGCAACAGTAGCCCCACTCGGCAGTTTTCGTGTGTTTACGTGCAGTTGAAGTGAGTTCCCTATGTCGCAGGGGTATTGTCCACTCTGTCAATGCCGGTTTCTGCGGCAGATGATCTCAGTCTATGACATGAGTTGAGGCTCTGATGTCCGAATCGTTTTGAAGACACCTTTGAAACTATGATGTTGTTTCCATTAGTATGGAAACAACATAAACAGTTTATGGTGAGACTGATAGAAGCGGGATGATTTCAGTGTTTGTCTGTTTGTCAGTCCGACGCTGTCAGTTTGTCTGTTCAGTTGTCTGTTTGTCTGTTAATGAAAGTGGATCTGGTCATGTGCCCGGCCGGTTTTCAATCACCGGTTCACCCCACGGATTTACAGTTACTGATGATTCAGTTTATGGCCCATGGTCACGGTTTACAGGAAATATGTGACGCTCAAACCTAATCAGACACACGTAGCACCCTCTTGCCGGATTAGTTTTTAAGTTTTTACTTTCTAACGTTAGTCCCCGCCACATAAGTGACAGTCAGTGGAGACGGCCATGATCAGATGGTCAAGTTACCAGCGAGAGACTGAGGGGCAGCTACACTGAGACACTACTTACTTACTTAGGCCCTTGGCTCCACGTGGAGCATAGGCCATCGACAACCCTTCGCCATCGCACTCTGTTCTGGGCTAGTCTTGCCACTCCAGTCCAGTTGGTACCCTGCTTACATAGCTCTGCCTCAGTGTCCCGCCTCCAGCTGTTGCGAGGCCGGCCTCTCTTCCTTTTCCCCTGTGGGTTCCATGTCAGGGCTTGGCGTGTGGTGCTGGATGCTGGCTTCCTGAGGGTGTGTCCAATCCAGCCCCACTTCCTCCGCAGGATCTGCTTGGCCACTGGTTCCTGCCCCGCTCGCTCCCACAGCTCTTCATTCCGGATCTTCTCTGGCCATCGGATGTTGAAGATGCGCCTCAGACAGGTGTTGAGAAATGTCTGGATCTTCTGCTGCATGGTCTTCGTTGTCCTCCATGTTTCGCATCCGTAGAGCAGAACCGACTTCACGTTGGAGTTGAAGATGCGAAGTTTGGTTCTTATGCTGACAACTTTGGATGCCCAGACGTTCTTCAGCATGACCATCGCTGCCCTTGCCTTGCCGATTCTGGCTGTGACGTCTCGGTCTGTGCCTCCCTGTCCATCAACCACACTTCCCAGGTAGACAAAGGACTCTACCTCCCTGATGGGCTCTCCACCGACTGTGACTGGTGTGTTGGCAGTGGTGTTGATCTTCATCAGCTCGGTTTTCTTCCTGTTGATCTTGAGCCCTGTTCCGGCTGATGTGGCTTCCAGGCACGTAGTCTTGTCCTGCATCTGGCTGTGGCTGTGAGACAGGAGCGCTAGGTCGTCCGCGAAGTCGAGGTCATCCAGCTGCGTCCAGAGTGTCCACTGTATCCCGTTTTTCCTGCCTGCTGTAGTGGTCTTCATGATCCAGTCGATGACCAGGAGGAAGAGGAACGGGGACAACAGGCATCCCTGGCGGACTCCGGTCTTCACCTCGAAGCTTTCTGACAACTGGCCAGCATGGGCAATCCTGCAGCTCATGTCTTGGTAGGTGCACTGGATCAAGGAGATGATCTTCCCGGGAACTCCATAGTGCCTTAGCAGCTTCCACAGTGCCTCTCTGTCTACACTGTCGAAAGCCTTCTCATAGTCTATGAAGTTGATGTAGAGGGGGGAGTTCCACTCCAGTGACTGCTCCACAATGATGCGTAGGCTGGCAATCTGGTCAGCGCAGGACCTGTTCCTGCGAAAGCCCGCCTGCTGGTCTCGGAGCATGGGGTCGACTGCCTCTCTCATCCTCTCCAGTAGAATTCTGTTGAGAACCTTGCCTGGCACTGACAGGAGCATGATCCCTCGGTAGTTGCTGCAGTCCCTGAGGTCCCCTTTCTTTGGCAGCTTGATGACGATCCCTTCTTTCCACTGGGCTGGCACCTCTTCCTTCTCCCAGATCTTGCTGAAAAGGCTGTGCAGCATGTTGACGGCTGTCTCTGTGTCTGCTTTGATGGCTTCTGCTGGTATCTCGTCCGGCCCTGCAGCTTTCCCATTTCTCAGTGTCATGATGGCTTTCCTGATCTCCGCCTTAGAGGGCTTGTCACAGTTGATGGGTAGTTCTGTCTCTGCTGGTGGGATGTCTGGTGGTGTTTCAGGGATGGGGCGATTCAACAGCTCCCTGAAGTGTTCTGCCCATCGCTTCAGCTGTTCCTCAGTTGTTGTCAGTGGGTGCCCGTTCTTGTCCTTCACTGGTTTGTCTGTCTGCTGGAATTTGCCCGCGAGCTTCTTGGTCACCTGGTACAGGTCTTTTAGATTCCCTTGTCGGGCTGCTTCCTCTGCTTGACTGGCCAGGTTGTCGATGTAGTCCCTCTTGTCCTTCCCGGTGCTCCTCTTCACTTCTCTGTCAGCTGCTGTGTATTCTTCCTGTGCCTTTGCCTTAGCTCTTCTTGTTCGGCTCGTGTTCAGTGCAGTTTTCTTCTCTTTCCTAACTTCCAGCTTCTGGATGGTATCAGCAGAGATCCATTCCTTATGTTGGGTCTTTCTCTTGCCAAGGACCTCTTCGCATGTGTCGTGCCAAAGTTTCTTGCTGTGTTCCCAGTGTGTCTCGATGTCCATTTCACTGTCTTCTATCAGGTCTTGCAGTGGCTGGAACCTGTTGGAAAGGCTGATCCGGAATGCTGCTTGTGTGTCTGTGTTCCTGAGTAGTCCAACGTTGTACCTGGTCCGTGTGTTGTTGGCGTTGGTGTGCCTCTTAAGCTGAAGTCTCAATGTTGTTGCAAGAAGGTGGTGGTCTGATGATACATCGGCACCCCTCATCACGCGCACATCCCGCCACGATCTCCTGAACTTCTGGCTGATGCAGATGTGATCAATCTGGTTCTCCGTGACATGGTCCGGTGATCTCCATGTGGCCTTGTGGATGCGCTTGTGTGGGAAGATGCTGCCTCCTATCACTAGCTGGTTCAGGGCACAAAAGTTTGCAAAGCGCTCGCCATTTTCGTTCATCTGTCCCAGTCCGTGTGTTCCCATGGTGTCCTCGTAGCCTGTGTTGTCTGATCCAATCTTGGCGTTGAAGTCTCCCATCAGTATGGTCATGTCCTTGGCTCCTCCTCTATCTATCACTGTCTGCAGTTGTTGGTAGAAGTCATCTTTTTTCTCCTCTTCCGCATCATTGGTGGGAGCATAGCACTGGATGATGTTCAGCTTGATGTCTTTTTTCTTGGTGATGAATTTGGCTGTGATGATGCGGGAGTTGACAGGTTCCCAGCCGATGAGTGCCCGCTGTGCCTCCGGTGCCAGCATCAGGGCCACGCCCTCAGTGTGGGGGGCTCCATCCTCTGTGTGTCCAGAGTACAGCAATTGCTCTCCCGATGAAAATCTCAGCTGTCCTGTCTGTAGCCACCTTGTCTCACTCAGTCCCAGTACTCCTATCTTGTAGTTCTTCATCTCTCTTGCTACTTGTATGGTCCTTCCTACTTCATACATTGTCCTGATGTTCCATGTGGCTACTCTCGTTGTTGTCCTGGGTGTTAGAAGGGGGGTCGGCCTTGCAGCTTCCTTTCGGCTTTCACTGCAATGCGTCATAGGTCTCCGGGATGGAGACCCTTCCTCGCCCAGGTGAATGTCTCGGTTTGTTGCTGTCGATGCTTTTGTAACTTAGTGTTTTTACAGGTAGGGCTGTTAACCCTACGCAAACCCGTTTAGCCTCTTGGAGAGGTGGTCCACATTCGTCTGACCTCTACCCTTCGACCTGTCCAGCTTGGGTGACCCTGCCAGGAGCATGTGCTCCTGCTGGCATAGTTCTCTGGGTCATTGAGGTACACAAGCCACTACCCCACGACAAGGGGTGGACCATGTAGGGACACTGAGACACTGACTGACTGAAACTGAAGTTCAGCACTGAGGACACTTCTCAATCCAGACAGACTGGCAGCCGAGGACGGCCACATGTGAAGTCTGTGTGAATGTGATTGACAAGTTCACACAATATGCACAGGTTACTGACTAGTTAACACAGCCGCGGCCAGACCGGGAACTGAACTAGAACGGCCGGGGCCGACGCCGTCAGAAACTGAAGCAGAACTGACTTGCTGGCCGCATTTTTCATAAAAGGTAAAAACTTAGGGGGCGGGGTAGCGCACTGCAAACGTACAAATTAACACCTCTAGACGCGCAGAAGCCGGTAGGGTCGAGTAGTTTCTTTTCTGTGCTGGCACAAGCGCGATGCGTTACTCAGCACTAGAAGCCACCGTCAGTGTGAATAAAAACAAAAATGACACGGTTTGTATTTGATTAGTGTGTTTGTGAAAATTCATCTCGATAGGGTCGTAAAGGTCACGTCCCGTTTGGGTTAGACAAAAGGACATTCGCTTCGAGGGATGCCATTTTGAAGGTAATACCCTGGTGCAGGGAGGTAACTTGGTGTAATTACCATACGATGACCGGGATTGTTTAGTCAACTTAAACAAAATACTGACTACAGCAACGGGGGGAAAAAAAACATCCCGCTGTATGGTCCATTATACAAATAATGAGAAGTTAAACAAGTGTGGAATTCCAGAAATTGTCCCCTGAACTTTTCAGTTTTTGTTGCCACCTCCTCCTCAGTTCAAACCAATTTTATCAGAGACGTGTATAGGGTGGTTGGGTGTTTTAGAATTTTAACGTCCTCATCCACCACGTACGGGTGATATTGAAGACGGGGCACAGAGACTTAGAATAAAAATCTGTTTATATCTCTGATTGTATTGAGAAGAATGTGTTTTTGAGTCTGATGGGGGCGGTATGTGTACGAGGGATACCACAGTTCCGTACCCCCCCCCCTCCCCTACCACCACCCCGTCCCCCACCCTCCACAAAAAAAAATGTAAATGCGGTGGCAATATTTTTCGTGACAAACAAAACAATCTTCACATGTAGAACTGACTTAGATCGTGTGAAACCGCGAAACAGCGATGTGACGGACCTCTACGGCGGGTGTTTCATTGACTGAGCGGACCTCGTCAGTCCCACTATGTACAAAACTTCAGCTACATGTATCTTGACATCGCCTGGCTTTGGGGCAGCAAGCTATAGTTACTGCACAGCAGGAGGACACGTGTTTGCTAAGGACTGTTAGCCTTTCTCCCTATCCCATGTTGCCCC
>JACVVK020000242.1:297500-325000 GCA_018292915.2 Batillaria attramentaria
ATAAAAACAGAAAAGAAGGAAGAAAATTTACACTACTTATTAACCTCTCTACTTTTCAGTGTGTGTGTGTGTGTGTGTGTGTGTGTGTGTGTGTGTGTGTGTGTGTGTGTGTGTGTGTGTGTGTGTGTGTGTGTGTTAGTGCTTTTGACGTTAAACTCCAACACACCCACCCACCCACCTACCCACTCTCTCTCTCTCTCTCTCTTCCCCTCCTCCCCCCCCCCCCCGAAGTTGGCAACTGGCAAATAGTAGCAGCATCACTGTCCCAAACGTTATAATAGTTAACGGAGAGGACATGTCAAGAGTGAAGTAATTATTCCGAAATTGCCACGTACAGTCAGGCTAAAGCATTGGCCCGTTGACAGATCAGGCAGACGATACAAGATGCGACACAGCAATTCTTACGACACACAAAAACCGAAGACAGGTGATCACAAACTGATTAAGAAAATGCCACGGTTCACTGTCCAAACACATCAGATCAGTTATGTGACCACAAAACGACCAAACCAGTGACAGAAACTGGCCGCACAAGAGAGGAAACGGACAAATTACGGGTAAGGGTTGAGGGGGAGGTACATGTAGAAGGAGGGGAGGGGGGTTGAGAGGAGACAGGTGGTCACGCTTCAGTGACTGATCCAAGATGAGGAATAATTCCCCCCTCCCCGGCTTGCGCGGCTTTAAGCCCTAAAAACTCACTTACTCACTCCCCCCTCCCCTCCCCCCTCCCCCCCCCCCCCACCTGAAAACGGCTTGTTTAACATTATGGCGAGCCGGTCATCGCAAACACATAATTCGACCTGTCCGCACGTTACCAGTACAGCGGAGTCTGGGCGTCCCTGGCTCACGTGGGAAATTACACGTTTGACAGGCGATGACTCCTCACACTAAACGGCAACGAAACGGTTCGATGACTCGGGGGGATGGTGTCGCCCTGGCTCGGGAGGGGTGGGGGTGGGACGTACCCACGGTAGGGGGGCGTTCTCACGTCGCGCTTGCAGCACAGACGGTCACACAGACCGTGACAAGTCACCCGGTGATCAGACACGCTCCGCTGACCGTCGCTGCCAGTTTCCCAGGCGCCGAGTCCATTTCCGGAACCTGTCAGCTTTCTGGAAGGAAGGAAAGGGAGGGTGGTCACGGGTGGATGATTCCGGCTAGAAAAGATCATCCCTCGGCTCCAATTTGTGTCTCTCACGGTACCTGCCATTTGCACCTGCCCGCTACACGCTGATTACCTTTCTAAACTTCTTGCTCCCGCATTTAACGCGAGGAAAGTTCTAAAGCTTGAGCCATCCCACTTTTAGCCCGGAGATACATATTTAACAAGATAACTGTCAGGAAAACAAACAATCCGAAGCCACCAATCTGTTTGATTAAAACGGAATTCAAGACATCAGAATCCGTTTTCTGTCCATTCAATGTGCATGTCAAGAAAACTGACAGGTCGAAATTCCGGTAATCGCTCACTGACTGGCAAACACTGAGTACTGTTGACGGCTGATCTGAGCTTGACGGCGGTTCCGTTTCCCTAAATATCGGAAAGAACTTACCATTATACAGAGGGGTTAGATTCAAGATGACCGGTCTGTGTTGCCGTTATCCAGACTCAGCCGTTATCTTTACCGGGAGGCTAGACGTGCGGACAGGATACTGAAACCTGCCGGCTGTATTGTTAGTAGCAAAAATCGTAGATTCCGATTCAAGCTCTCATATCGAACAAACATTCCAAATACTACTAGGTTCGTGACGAGCTAGGTCTATGACACGTTCACAACGGCAATATTTGTGTATTAGCTTGTCATACTGCTTTGTCTTTTAACCGTCGGGCGTACAGGTAGTCTTTTCTACCGGGGGAAACGCCAGTTTTGTCACAAGCTAGATTAAGACACCTTTACAACGACAATATTTAATCTCTGAGGTTGTCATACTCTTTTGTCTTTTAACCGTCAGGCGTACACGTAGTCTCTTCTACCGGGGGCCAAACGCTAGTTCTGTCATAAGCCAGATTAAGACACCTCTATAACGACAATAGTTAGTCGCTGAGCTTGTCGTCCTCTTTTGTTGCCTCTCAGCCTTTAAGCGTACCGGCGTAGTCGCTTGTACAGCACGGGCAACTCTCGTTTTCTCACGAGCCAGATTAAGACACCTTTATAACGACAATAGTTAGTCGTTGAGCTTGCCAGGTAGTCGTTTCTACATCATGGGCAACACTCGTTTCCTCACAAGCTAGATTAAGACACCTTTATAACGACAATATTTAGTCTCTGAGCTTGTCATACTCTTTTGTCTGGCAGCAATTAAGCGTACACGTGGTCGTTTCTACATCATGGGCAACACTCGTTTTCTCAGAAGCTAGATTAGGACACCTTTATAACGACAATATTTAGTCTCTGAGCTTGTCATACTCTTTTGTCTCGCAGCATTTAAGCGTACGCGTAGACGTTTGTACAGCGCGGGCAACTCTCGTTTTCTCACGAGCTAGATCAAGACAACTTTACAACGACAATATTTGTCGATGAGCGGCTTGTCGCACGCCTTTGTCCTTCCACCCTTAGGTGTACAAGTAGTCGTCACTTCCGGCCTGGCGGTCAGTCAAACTGAAACTGCTCGTCCCATAAACCCACGTGTCAACGGACATGGGCCTTTTAGCGTTCTGCTATTGTTCTCCGCTAGAAGTCAACGACGTCTCGATTAGCTGAGCTTGTCACGTCGCCCGAGACACAGCGAGACAGTAAGACACATATCCCACGGACGATTAACTCTCGTAACAGCTTCGTCGCGATAGCTGTGGTTCGCAGTGTCTGGTGAGAAAAAGGCCAGTCCGTTTTAGCGGAGTTCTGTTGCCATGTGTAAGCTTCTTTTCCGGAGGAAAGATTTTGACATGTAGGTACCATCTTCACCCAGTCCCAGTCAAAAATCGCTGTCGGCACTTGTTAGGCGCGGTGTTATCAGAGACTGAATTCTTACCCTGGTCATTGCTGAAAATGTCGTTTTGTTTTTCTTTGTCCTGTTCCACATCACTCTGCCTGATACGGACTGTCTGGTGGAGCGGGATTTTGTCTGGTGGAGTGGGATTTTGTCTGGTGGAGTGGGATTTTTCCGTTGAAGCGAGTGTCTGTGACTGTCTACTCTTTCCTGCTCTTACTGGTTTAGAAGCAAAACTTCTGACATGTCTGTACCAGCGACATTTTGGCAACGGTTAAGTGGGAAGGTGCCGGTGGGGGTGGTGGTGGTGGTGCGGCGGGGGATGGGGGGGGGGCGGGTGGGGGGGGGGGGTGTTGTGTTGAGACAAAGATCCGGTGGAGTGTCCGGCTTGCTAAGAGTTAAACACTACCTCGTAGGTCTCAATAAAATCTGCCCTCCCCGTCCGCCCCCCTCCCCCCTCTACCTTGCTCCTGGTCCCGCTCCGTCCCCACTCCCCGTCCCTCTCAAACCTCCCCCCCCAAAACACACACACACACACACACACACACACACACACACACACACACACACACACACACACACACACACACACACACACACCAAAACAGTATCCTGTCTTTTCTCGTTTAAATACCGCTTGGTTTCAATATTTTTTCAGTATTCAAAGATCGCCATCAAACGGTAAACAGAATAACATTGTTACTGAGCACACCAGCGGTGGTCTAATAGGTAGTGCGTCGGATTTAGCCGCTGCGCTATTGAACGGCCGTTACCATTGTCATGGCGATGAAGTGAGTTCGAGCCCAGGGCGACGCGCTTCCCACGGGGGAAGCAGCCCGAATTTCCCGTAAAAGGGATAATAAAGTAGCAAAACAACAACAACAACAACAAAAACAACAACAGCAACAAGAACAAACCAAGTAAAAATGTATATGCCTGTTCATCTGAGCTAATGAACATAAATACATGGCGGAGAAGTTGGCGTGAAAAATTAAGTGGGATGAACAAACGGAAGAGTAAAAATAAAAAATAAAAAATGGGGTGGGGGGGGGGCAAGAAAAAGAGAAGAAAGGAGAAGAGAACACATCAGACTTTTCTGTAGTAAAAATGCAGTAGGGGAGCGTGAGTTGGTGGTGACAACGGCCCGTGTGCGTGGACACATCGTACGTGTAAATACCGCTTGATTAGAAAGTCGCTAGAAATAATGTACACGTCATTTATTTTGCCCCACTTTGACTTCTCACCTGTCGTTTGGTACAACTGCCCAGCTTATAGTCTTGCTCAATGAAGAACTACAAAATCTGCATATCTAAACTAAAGAACTATTAGAGGAACAGTAAGGGACATTAGTCACTGTAAAGTATACACTGCATCAGGCTTTACGACACTTAAAGAAAGGGTGGGTGGGTGGGTGTTTGGGGGTTTAACGTCCTTTTCCACCACATAGGGTGATATCAAAGACGGGGCAACGATGAAAAAGCCAGCACAAATATTTGGCCCCAGCCGGGATGGAACTCACGATCCGAACATTAGAAGTCCAACGCTCTACCATTCGACCACCCCGGCTCCCCGACACTTAAAGAAAGACCCTACGGACACAAATTAATGCTGTACTTCAAATTCATTAATGGAAATGTCCCTTCTCATCTTTGCACACTTCTTCCTACTCTGGTGTCGTCGATGAACCCTTATCATGTTCGAAGCCCCCTAGAAAGACAAAAATGCCCCGCTGCCGTAGGGAATAATACAAAGGTTCATTTTGGTGCTGCACCGGATTCACTTCACTCCTTCAAACGTTTCTTATCTCATGAAGATCCGATCGTTTCTCCTTATCACTACTTAGGCCATTGGCCAGTTCAGAGTACTCACTGCAGAGTGAGACTGGAAATGGGCTTCTTTAACGACCGTCTTTTTAAGAGACATTTGTCTGATGGCCGACTTAATATCCCATTACTTAACAAAGTGCCCCCTGTTTCATCATGCACGTAACTTGACGATAGCATTCACTTCAAGGTCCTCTTGAGAGGAAACTCCGACCAGTCTTTACATCAAAATATGCAGAGCTAACATGATCAGTTGGAGTGGTTTGCCACGAAAGAAACCACGAGATGTTCCAAGTTTTTGGCGTAGCTACAGAGCCTCCGGGGAGATAGCTACGCCAAAAAATGAAACACGAGCATTCAGACCGTCTTACCTCGACTGCTCTAGTCGCATACATTTGCCGCGACGTGACATCTTATTTTTCTGGAAAGTTGACGAGTGACTTTCGTATCCGTTCGAAATTCTGCGCACTGACTTGCGAGGAAAATAATTGCATAGGGCAGATGAAAGTTCTTGATGTTACGAAGAAAGTCATCCAAAGCATGTGCTCATGTAATGACATTCAAAAGTGCACTCGCAAATACTTCGCAGAGAATCTTCTGTGCGAGCAGTTTTTTTACGTGATCCAAGCAAAATTAATTTCACCCCCAAAAGTGAACAAAATAACTATGTTTGAAATGACGCACTTTCTGCGCGTCTTTGGCTGATGACGTAACTGGAGTGTGTTTTAGTGAACTCGTAAAACTAATGATAGGCTTAGGCTTTTTATATAGCGGAACCTAGAACAGATTTGATCCTAACTCTTTATTACAGAAATCAGTAGAGCACAGGCCCCTAATGCAGTGGTGGTCTCCGTGAATTTTTCCTCCGTCCGCATCCACCATTAAAAACGACCGTTTATCTTACCATTTTCACTATAGATATAAGCCCTATAAATGGGCTTTTTAGAGGAAGGCTTTTTGATGAAAGAAATGTGGAAAATTAATGACAGCTTTAAAGAAGACGTGCGTGTTTGGATTTCTTCATACGACTAGTCTCTGTCCTTTCCGCCACGACAAATGCCTGAAAAAGAAACTGAATCAGGCACAGAAAATATGGAAGGCCTTTTAGTAAGCATCGATTTCAACCCATACAGGGAACTGATAGCCTCAATGAACGGCCATTCATAAGCAACGAATCTCTTATGTTACAAGTTCCGGAAGATAATTCTGAAACAACGAGCATGTGCCCAATTTTTTTTGCAAATACATCTCATCCCAGCAACCAGTCAAATGTCCGTACTTCCATTATTACGCGTATTCCGCAATAATTAAGCAGACTGCACTTTCGATGGCTGTTTGTGACCAAAGTGCGAAAAGCGATTTCAATAGTGAAACTTTGATATGACACCATCAGGATATTATTCTTGCGTGTCCACTATTCTTTAAGGGGAGCCGGGGTGGCCGAATGGTAGAGCGTTGGACTTCTAATGCTCGGGTTGTGAGTTTGCATCTCGGCTAGGGCCAAGTATTTGTGCTGGCGTTTTCATCGTTGCCCCGTCTTTGATATCACCCGTCTGTGGTGGAAAAGGACGTTAAACCCCCAAACACCCACCCACCCACCCCCCATTATTCTTTGAGATAAAAACCGTTCCTTACTCACAACGCAGCAATTGCTTTAATAATTACACCCCCCAAAATACCCCTCCCGAAAAAAAAGAGCTCCTTTGGATATCATATTTCATACTTACCTGCACATGTGGTGACAAGTTAACTTCACAACAACAAAGAAGCATTTTCTGACTAAACTGTTCAATGTTCGTAAATATTTTCTGCGATACATCTGACGTTCAGCGGCCTGCTATGTGCACAAGCATCAAATACAGCCGGCTTGCAGGGTTCTTTGAATCAACGGCCAAACTAGTGGCCGCAATTATCCAGGAAGCATCATTCTGATTGGGGCGAAATTTCAGTATGTCAGCAATGCGTGTCTTGTCTAACAGTTACAGTATTTAGAACGGAGTTCTGCCCATTACCGGCTGTACCCGCAAACACGCATACTTTGTGCACACCCTCAAAAGCCCATTTATAGGGCTCATATGGAGAAAATGCCAAGATAAACGGTCGTTTTTAACGGTGACGCGAGCGGAGAAAAAAATTCACGGAGACCACCACAGCATTAGAGAGACCTGTGCTCTACTGATTTCTGTAATAAAAAGTTAGGGATCAAATCTGTTCTACGTTGTTCTGTATTTTTCCTAAGCTACGAGTGGGTTATGCAAAGTCACGTTATATGTTTCTCTGTCTCTCTGCTTCCTTATATTTTCGGACGTAAAGCACACACAATTAACTCACTGAAAGTTTGCACTGGCGAGTGGTGTAAAAATCTTTTCCAAACCGTACAACAGTTTGTTGAATCATCGGGTCGCTTCGCCGCCAGTTAAATTTCTTACATTTACGATGTGTCCACGCAGACGGGGCGTTGTCGCCACCAACTCACGCTTCCTACCGCATTCTAGACTATACAGTACAGTTTCATATGTTGGTTTAAACAGTTTTATTCATTTTGAACAAATATAGATATGCACTCTCACATTTTTCAAGAGTCCAAGCACAACAAGTCAAAAACGTATAAGTGTGCTCATAAGTACAAAAACATGTGCGGCGGAGGCGTCAAATACAGTATTATGATAGGACAGATCTGTAAAGAAAGAGATAGGAAGAAAGGGGATAGAGAGAATGACCGATACGTACTGTACAAAGAAAAATGCAGTGGGACTGTGGTTTCAACGGTGGCAGCGGGTTGGCGACTGCTAATGGTAATCGGAATTTAGGTGTCAAAGCGACCTGATATTTCTATAAAGTGCTGTACAGTTTCAAAAAGATTTATTATTATCATTCAGTTTTGATATGTTCTCTTCTCCTTTCTTCTCAGTCTTCTTCCGTCACCTTTTTCCTACGACTTTTTATCTCATTCAAGTTTTCACGGCAACTTCTCCGCCATGTACACAACTTGGTTCAAATGAGCACGTCTGTAAGTTTTGTCTTGTTGTGCTCTGTTGTAATACTGTTTGGCGGCGATCAATAAATTTGTATCTGTACGTGAGTAAATTGTTTAAACCAGATCAAGAATGAAACGCTTGCTGGAGGACGTTTAGTTTCAGCCTAAACTTGAATAGTGTTTTTTTTTTTTTTTTTTTTGCCTCATGGTGGATCCCGGTCATACCTCTCCCCCACCCTCCACCCTTCACTGCTTTCGTTGTTGAGCACCACGTCTAGCACCTCACCAACATTCCTCAAACCTTCTCCAAAGCGCGGATCAACGTTATGGCATCTGATGCAATATTTTTTTTTACCAGTGTGTGCGTGGAAAAGGGGTCTGAGGAATAAAGTTCACATATAACGATGAAGTCTTATTAAATGATACACAGGATATATTAACAAAACAAAACAAAACAAAACAAAACAAAACAAAGGCTTTTACTGTATCCCCCCCAACAACAACAACAACAACAACAAAACCAACACCCAACCGGCCAACCAACCAACCAACAAACAAACAAACAAACAAACAAAATGAAAGAACAGAACAGAACGTAAGAAATATAAGACAGCATGCAATAAGAGACCAGAAGCCGAGGCCGGGATTAGTCAGTTTCAGCTCAACTATGCAATGTCAGCCTCTTGTGCGCCTGATGGCGGTTCCCTGGGGGCATCATCATCATCATCATCATTAGCTTGCTTTACGTCCTATGGCTTTTGGCCCTTAAGGACAAGTTGTTCCTGGCGTGTGTCTTTGGCTGCTTGGCTAGACGAGTGTCTTTGGGGTGTGTGAGGGCTGATTTGCTTAGCTTTGGTCAGCGTCAGAGGATCTTCGCTTGGCTTTCAGATGCCTGGTCTGGGTTTGTTTTTCAGTGCCTCAGTCTGTTCTGTCATCCGTACTTTTGCCTTTTAGATTATCACTGGGGTGTCCCCTCGCTTTTTGGGTTCAGAACCATTTTGTCAGATCTGATCTGACGATCGCGTCGGCCAGGGTTCTCATTGGCCTATCACCTAGGACTTGGTGTGGCTTGAGGAAGTCTACCGTCTTCAGTGAGTATCTGTCTCTCAGGTCCCAGACCGGCTGGAGGCTGGCGGGCAGGCCATCACAACCGTTTACAATGTGGCGGACGTCTGGGGGCTGCCCACACTGGCAGAGGTCGTTACTCCATGTGTGTGCGCAGCACAGTGTGCGTATTCTGCAGATGATTGCAGA
Organism: Batillaria attramentaria; assembly: GCA_018292915.2. Classification (NCBI taxonomy): domain Eukaryota; kingdom Metazoa; phylum Mollusca; class Gastropoda; family Batillariidae; genus Batillaria; species Batillaria attramentaria. The sequence continues at coordinate 306,483 of JACVVK020000242.1, forward strand.
GTGTCTGCGCGGGAAAAGTGGCACGTGGTTTTGGCCACCCGGGAGGTGGACCCAGCCATTTTCTTCGCACAATGCACGGAGTCTCCTCTCTCTGAGAGTGTGGGCCGCTCTTTGTATCTTACTTTTTACTTCACTGAGTGTCTGGAGTAGTTTTGCTTCCATGCCATCGCCGGTGGCGTCCCGGGCCTCGCGGTCGGCCAGCTCATTTCCTCTGATCCCGCTGTGGGAGGGTAGCCACATGAGGGCTAAGATGGTTCCCTTCGTGATGATCTGATGGGCCAGAAAGAGGATCTCGCTTTGTACATCACTCCTATTCCTCGTGCCCCCTCTCTCTAGGGCTTGGAGTGAAGACTTGGAGTCGGACAGAATGACCACCCCCAGCGGGGGGTTTGGCATGTCGTTGACAAACGTGCAGGCCATGAGGATTGCATACATCTCTGCTGAGAAGATGCTTAACCCGGCGTTGAGTTTGTAGCGCCTTGTGATTCCAAGGTCTGGGATCACGAAGGCGCACCCAACCTCTCCTGAGTCTAGGACAGAGCCGTCCGTGTAGATTTTCAGGTGCTGGGAAAAGCGCTGTTCAATCTTCTCTCTTGCCAGGGTTGTGGCAAGAGCAGAGTCTGCTTTCTTTGACGCGCCTTCAGCATAGCGGTGTTCGTACTCGGGCTTAGCCAGCTCCCAGGGAGGAAAGACCGGCTTGGGAGTTTGTGCCACCTCAGGTTTCGCTCCGCACTCTGACCAGATGTCATTTGTGTGCTCCGCCATCGGGATGGTCGTCCGATATATTCGTGGCGCTTTGACTTCCAGACCCTGCCGGATCAGGGTCTCCTTGGTGACTGTCTCTGTGAGACCATCTCCCAAGGTGGTCTCAGTAGCGTGCATGGCAGCCTGGAAGTTGGCACACCTCCTTTTGCATTCCTCCCTGAGTGGTAGCCAGCCTGCTTCCTGATATACCAGGTCGTTTCTCGCACTTTTTCTAGCACCTATTGCCGTTTTCAGGGCTGCCAGTTCAACTCGTTCAAGCTTCAGATATTCGGCTTTCGACAGTGCGAAGAAGGCTTCGCATCCGTACGTGAGGCGGGATCTCACCAGAGCGTTCGTTAGATGGATGAGGCTGCGTGGTGTTGCCCATCTCTCAGCTGACAGGATTTTGATCAGGTTCACTGATCGCGCAGCTTTTGCGGTTAGGTTGCTGATGTGCGGCTGCCACCGCAGGCGTTCATTCAGTGTCACTCCCAGGAACTTAGCCTCGCTGCAAGGCTTGATGGTCACGTTCCCGATTTGTATGGACATGGCGTTCTTCGCTCCGTTTGTCCTGGAGAACACCACGAGTGATGTTTTCTCCGGGGAGAGCTGGAAGCCATTCTGCCCCATGTAACCCTGGATGTCATCCACACACGACTGAAATTTGGTCCGCCATCTTTCGTACAGCTTTTTCATGAAAGCTGTCTTTCCTGGCAACTGAGTGGGCAGCTCAGTCCAAATGGCCAGGTCATCTGCGTACAGTGACATTTTTATGTCCGGCCTGCCGACCTTGGCCTCAATGTCGTGTAGCATGACTGAGAACAGGGTAGGCGCAATCACGCTGCCTTGCGGGACGCCCATATCGAGGGTGTGCTCATCTGACAGGGAGGCTCCGACTCTCACCGAGATCCTCCTGTCTGCCAGGAACGCCTGCACAAATTGGTACAGTCGCCCGGAGATGCCAATGCTGCTCAGTTTGTCTAGAAGCTTGGCATGCCACACTGTGTCGAACGCGCGCTTGATGTCGAAGAAGGTGGTCACCACTGAGTGTTTGTTGACCATTGCCTTCTTGATCTCACTGGTGAGACTAGCGACGTGTTCCATGCAGCCTCTTCCTTTACGGAAACCGGCCTGGCACAGCGGGATTATGCCATGCTTCTCCAGATGGTACTCCAGCCTGTCCCTGACCAGCCTCTCGTACACCTTCCCCAGGTGGGATGTTAGTGCGACCGGGCGGTAGCTTGTCGGGAGGTGGGGCGGCTTGCCATCCTTGGGGATGGCCACCACTACAGCCTTCTTCCAAGCCTTGGGTATCTGACCAGAGTCCCAGCAGGTCTGGTAGAAGCCCAGAAGAACTTTGACCATTCTGTCTGGAAAATGACGAATCATCTGGTACGAGATTGGGTCATGCCCAGTCGCTTTGCCTTGCGAGCCGAGGCTGCCAATCGCCGTCCATAGCTCCTCTAGCGTCAGGTCGCCGTTGGAGGGAGCTTGACCGTCATTCTCCGACTTCTCAAATCTCTGTTCTTCAGTCCGCCGGTATTCCCTCATTTCTGGGGGGAGGTGTTCCGTTTGACTGGCCTTGGCAAATGTCTCGGCGAGAGCATTGGCCTTTTCTTTGGCAGTCTGCGTCTTTTGGCCATTGACAAGTAGAGCCCTTTCTGGCAGGCGGCCCCTTCGCCTGTGAGAGCGTATCATTCTCCACAGCTTGCTGCTGTCCTTGGGTTCCTGCACCTGCTCTGTGCAGAAGCGTTCCCAGTGTTCCTGTCTGGCTTTTTCAGCAACCTCGCTACAGTGAGTGGTGGCTGCCCGCACCAGCTCTCTGTTTTCCTCAGTCATATTTCTTTTGAACGCTCTAAGGACCCGCCTTTTCTCTGCTGTGGCTTCTTCGCATTCCGCGTTCCACCAACCACCTATCAGCCGGCCGCCACCGGAGGGCTGTGGGCGTGACTGTGGGATCGCAGCGTTGGCCGCGGTGAGGATCATGCTTCTAATCTCCTCGTACTTAGAGTCTATATCTTGGTCAGGGCTGTTGCGGTTCAAGTGTTCGCATTCGGCTTCCAGAAGGGTTCGGAACTTCTCCCAGTCTGCTTTGCCATATGCGTATTTTGGGTCGTAGTTGACCTCCACCTCCGTGGGGACGGCCTGATCCAGCGTAATGTGGATCGGTAGGTGGTCTGACTGCATATTGTCATCTCCAGTCTCCCAGGTAGCCTCTAGGCAGAGTGCTGGGCTAGCTAGTGTTATGTCAATTGCGCTGTTCCTCTGCCCACCTTGGCCGATGCGGGTCACTGAACAATCGTTCAGTATGCTCAGGTTGGATTCTAGAACCGCGTTTGCCAAGTGCCTTCCGCCAGCCGTCGTTGCATCTGGATCCCAGAGTCTGTGGCTGGCATTAAAGTCGCCGGCCACCACCCAAGTTCTCCGTGCGTCTGGTGTCTGCGCACCAAGGTTTTTAAGCCAGTCACAGGCACTCCCATCCGGTATTCCGTCTGGGTAGTACACATTTACCAGCGTGAGCTCCTTTCCCCCTGATAACGAGACTGTCAGGCTTCTCAGGTTGAGCCGGCAGTCTCCAAGGGTTCTGGGGTTCACGTGTGTCAGCGGGTCAGCATCCACGTATGTTAGCCGAGTGCTGACGTACGTAGCGACCATGACGCGCCCTTTCTCCATGTCCACTGCCGGAGGGTAGTAATACCCGTCCAGGTGAGGGAGAGCCTGGTGTCTCACATTCAGGGACTGCAACATGAGGACGTCCACCTTTGGTTTGCCCTGCAGGTATCTGCGTAGGAAGGGGGCCTTCCCGGTCACAGATCTGCAGTTCCACTGCAGGATGGACAGTCCCCTAGGGGGCGTGTCTGGAAGGCTACCTCCTTTACTTCTGTCCATTGAGAATGGACGCCAGGACCTGCTGGATCAGTGCCGCGGTCTCAGGTGAGAGAGGGAGAGGCTGGGCGGGCCGTACTTCCCGTTGTGCCTTTTCTTCCCTGAGTGACCTGATCTCATTCTTCAGGTCCGAAATTGTGGTCTGAAGGTTGCTGAGTAACCCCCTCAGGCTCTCCACCTTACCGCGGAGGCGGGCATTCTCTTCTTTCAGATCCTGCCTGCCGTCAGGATTCCCTTGTGGCCCAGACTGGACTGGGTCACGATTGCTTTCCTGCGCAGCGGCCACAGCGGGCGTCGCTGATTTCTTTGTGGCCGTACTGTTTTTGGTGGGGAGAGAATTTGTGCCCTGGCTGGACTTGCCAGGCTTGCCGAGGTCGAGTATCTTCCACGGGGCCGGGTCCCTTGTGACGGTTTCCTGTCTCCAGCCGGACCTGGGGGTCTTGGTGGGGGCAGGAGGTGGGGCGGTGGATTGTGCCTTTTTTCCGGCGACAATCTTACTCGCTTCAGCCATTGCCTGCGCTCTGGGCATATAATCTTGTGCCCTCAGCCTATTTGCTAGGCTCCACTGCTTCACAGCAGGGCAGCCTTTATAAGCCGCCGAATGTGCCCCCTGGCAGTTTGTGCACCGCTTCGGGCCGTTGCAGGTGCTACTTTTGTGCCCGGATTTGCCGCAGGCGGCGCAGACGGCGTTTTTGGCTGGGCAAGATTTCTGTATATGCCCCAGGCGGTGGCAGCGGTAACACCGCTGGACTTCCGCCACGTATGGTCGGAGACCATACTCCTGCCTGTTGATCACCAGGTAATCAGGCAGGGTCGTCTCGGCGAGTGTGACCTTGACTGCGCGGGATTTCTCACCGCTTTTCAGGGTGAGGCGCTTCACCTCCACCACCGTCACGTTGGATTCTATGGCCTGCTTTATTTCGGCCTCCGTTGCGTCGATGTGAATTGACACAACGCCTTCGACTTTGGGGACTGGGATGTGTCCCCGGATGCTCACTGGCCCAATCTTTGTGGCCTTGGCAAGTCGTTGTTGCTGGCGTTCAGTTGAGCATCCAGCGAGAAATTTCGTTTTGCCGAGAGGCTTGAGGTGTGTCACCACCCCGTAACCAGCCTCTCTGATTAGGCCTGCCAGCCTAAAACCCAGACCGGCCAGGCGCGCTGGTTCGGTCAGGATCATTTGGTCTTCCAATATCACGGGATACTGACAGAAGACTGGGGCCGTTTCTGGTCCTCGCACTCCCCTCCTTCCATGGGGAGCTGCCCCGCGCGCTGCTGCTTGAGCGTAAGACATTTTGTGGGTCTGGGTGGGGTTGGCCTTGGCCTCGGCCTCCCTTTTGTTGTCAGTGGCCTTCTGGTTGGCCTGTGTATCGTCGATACGTGGATCGCCCAGGCTTTCCATATCCGACTCATGGTCCAATTCTCCCTCCGACGAGGAGGAGCTGTCGCTCAGCTGACTGGGAGACCCCAGGGGCCTTGGGGTGTTTCCCGTCTGTGGGCCAGTCTTCGCTCGTCTTCTGGCACGTTTGCCCGACTTGTCGCTCTGCCCGGGCGGGGAGTTCCTCCCTCTTTTCCGTCTCTCCACCTTTTGGAAGGGTGAGAGAGACTGGGACTCGTCACTGTCCCGTGTAGTGGCGTATTCCTCGCCACTCTCTCTGTCCTCGTGGACAGCGCCCTCCATTTTGGCTAGGGCCGGCCTTCTCTGGGCTTTTAGAGTGCTGCCCAGGGGCAGTCACTCAACTGCACGCAGTCCGTGCAGTGGCAGAGTTCCTTCTCTGAGCGCTGCCGAGAGGCGGGCACTCAGACTGCACACAGTTCGTGAGGAGGCAAATTCCTTTTCCTGAGCGCTGCCGAGAGGCGGACACTCAGACTGCACTCGGCCCGTGCAGTGGTGGGCTAGGTCCGCACAGTGCTAGAGCACTATGCGGAGCGCTGAAACTAGAGAGAAAGGGTGGATTAGCGCAAAAAGAAAAACAACAACAAGAAAAACTGATAGCGGAGTAAGAGAGAGAGAGAGGGTAGTCAAAAACCCAAGATGGCGGCAGGACTGGTCCTGAGAAGGACAAAGACCTGACGTAGGTCCGACGTTCGCTGGTGGCGCCAAGTACCGTGTACTCAGCGCTGGTCGCTACGCGGCGTGGCTCGCTTGGCTTCTCGGTTGACGCAGGGCGTCCGTGCGGCTAGGCTGCTTGGCTGCTTGGCTGCGACGTCGAGTGTGTGTGTCGCTCGACTTGACTGGCTGACACAGGGGCGTCCGTGCGGCTTGGCTGTTAGGGCTGCTTGGCTGCGACGTCCGCTCTGCTCGGCTGCTGCTCGTCGAATGATGCCCTGGGGGCACCCATTAGCTTTCAGTGTTATACACCATATTCACCACCTCTCCAACACTCCTCACGGCCTCCTACCACCGTGCCCTACCGGCGGCACCGGATCAGCGCACGAAGACGTCTGTAGGTGTTTCTGCTTTTCCGTGCTAGGGGTCAAATCTGACACGCGCTCCTGTAACTCCGTGTTCAAACATTATTGCAGTTAGCAGCCTCAGTAAAAGCCCAACCACCACTTAATCCTTCTTTAACCACCCCCCCCTCCTCTCACATGCGCCCCCCCCCCTTCCGCTTCCCCACCTCATCTCCTCTCAGTCTTGCCTCCTTGCTGCTTTTAATACGGATTACGATAGGAGTCTGATGGGCTGGAGGTGGCCATCTGGGTTAGAGCATGCTGGGAAAAGCGGGAGAAGTCTCCGATGACACCGTTTGTCTTTGCTGGAGATTTGGAGGGGGGAGGGGAGGGGGTGAAGTGACTGCGTGTGTGTGTGGGGGGGGGGGGGGGCGGGGGATGGGGGGAATGATCTTTTAACAGGGAGTTGAGTCTCTAGCAACGACACTCTCAATCTTTTAGCGAACACAGGAAGGCGCCTTGACCGACCTTTTAACTTGATTTTCTAGTGGGAACTGAAGGAACTTGGGGCCGGAGAGGTTTTCACTTGAGGAAGGTGATAGCTTCCGCGTCTGTGTTAGTTTACCCGGGGAAACACCCGTGAGGCAATAGGGGTGGCCAGTGGCGAGGGGGAGGGGGGAGGGGGGAGGTAGGGATGCCGGGAGGGAGGCCCGGGGTAGTTGGGGGAGGGGGGCGCTATGCTGAGACACAGCTCTTTCACTGAGACTGCACTGTTTCATTTGAACGGTTAGTTACCGGTAATGAGCGGGAATCGGTCCAGCTCAGTGAGGCTCCTGTATCATGATCAACGTTTGCTCTGACAGTTATGTATTGAAAGTAGAGATTTCAGTTGATATTACTAAGTTTAACGCCTCTGTGTGTGTGTGTGTGTGTGTGTGTGTGTGTGTGTGTGTGTGTGTGTGTGTGTGTGTGTGTGTGTGTGTGTGTGTGTGTGTGTGTGTGTGTGTGTGTGTGTGTGTGTGAGAGAGAGAGAGAGAGAGTATAAATGTGTTTCAGGTAAGTGGGCGAGATCTATGCCGGACAGAACTTGACTCTCTTTGTTTTGTTTTGTTGGTGGAAGAGGGAGGAGGAGGGGGAGCCGGGAAGTCCGGGGGAGGGGGGGGGGGCGGATTTTGGACCTACGGTATAGTGTTTAACGTTTAGCTAGCCGAACACTCCGGCGGATCTTCGTCTCACACCCCGACCCCCCTTCCCACGTAACCGTTGCCAAACTGTCGCCGGAACAGACATGTTAAAAGTCTTGCTCTAAACCAGCAAGAGCAATAAAAAGCAGACAGTCACAGACACTCTCTAAAACGGAAGAGCCCCACCGTCCGCCAGACAGTCCGCATCTAGCGAAACTGGCGAAACTGTCAATCACTAATCACCTGTCATCTGATCGTCACTTTCTGTTTCCGTGCCCAGCCGTTGAAACTGCCTTACCTGCAGGGCTGTTCACAGATCAACCGCCGGCGACAGGGAGACAGAAACAAGTCGTTCGGATGTTTCACGTGGTTGTAAATGGGTTGTTTTGTGTCAAGCCTGCGCCTCTTTGTGTGGTGAAGAAAGGTCGATGGTTTTGTCAACGAGTTGTTTGTCGCCAGTCAGTCAGTAATAGACCATGATTGCGTCAAAAGCCGCGGTAAACATGAGGCTGTGGGGATGAGTTCGCGTACAGCTTGAACTACGACTGATTAGTTCGGGATCGAACAAAATAAAGTAAAACAGAATACAACAACAAGACCTCCCCCCCCCCCTTCCGAAAAACAAAACAAATCGCACACACACATACACAAACACACAAAACAAGCAAACAAAAACGCAACAACAACAGCAACAACAACAAAACAAAATACCAACAACAACAGCAAGGAAGAGAACAAACAAACGAAAAAAACAAACAAACCAGCAACAAGAACAAAACGGCAACCCCAAACTGAACAAGCCAAACAAAACAGAACAAGCAAAACAAAACAGGAAAAACAAACAAACGAACAAAACACAACACTGAATAAATGAACAGCAAACGCGCAATGGCAACAGAAGGAAACAAGCTTTTGTACAAAACACACTCGAACCATTTACATACACACATACACACACTTCCCCGCTATGTTTTAAATATGCAGCTGAGGAAACCTTGATGTTCTGTCCATGAACGTTGTTTCAAAGTTCAAACCATTCTCAGCCTCCTAACTATTAGTTCGAAGTGAGTTTTTTTCTGTTTGGAAGGCTTTCGCGTTCAGAGCATTGTTTTGGAAAACTTGAAAAAAACACCCAACCAACCAACCAACCAACCAACCACCACCACCACCACCACCATCACCACCACCACCACCACCACCACCACCAACAACCAAACAAACAAACAAAACAAATTTAAACCGGCTCATTTTTTTAATTAAAAAAAAGAGAAAGACACAGACCCTTGTTTCTCTACGCTATGCATTTACGGCTTCATCAGTACATGTCCACGTTCAAAACATGTTCGCCTTCAGTGTCGCGTCAGCACTCAGAATCAAAGTAATAGTGGCAGTTTCAGTCACCACTGTGGCATCTTCTTCTTCTTCTTCTCTCTCTCCCTCTCTCTTTCTCTCTCTCTCTCTCTCTCTCTCTCTCTCTCTTTCTCTCTCTTTCTCTCTCTCTTTCTCTCTCTCTCTTTCTCTCTCTCTCTCTCTCTCTCTTTCTCTCTCTCTCTCTCTCTCTCTCTCTCTCTCTCTCTCTCTCTCTCTCAGATTTAGCTTACTGCATTCACTCCCTGATCCTGCAAGCGTAGCTGTTGAGAAACAGTTACAACGTAAGTCACCAGAAGCGGCACTGAGTTGATCGCATCGCATCACTCATCAACAGATGCTCGGCTCCTGCCGAATATGGCACGAAACAGACCACCCGTCCGTCAGCTGTCCCATGCCAGTTTCTCTATGCTGCCGTTAGAGCGCGTGCGCAAAATATGCTAATTTCACGCGCTGGTGCGCGAGATGTATGACGATTATCACGTTATGACACGAAGCCGCAGAACTTGGCCAAACTCCGCGACACTGAATTCTCACGCACGCCGGCCACGTCATGAAGTCAGCGAGATGACGGAACAGATTGTGGCCGGAGATGGCACGCAGGACAGCTAGGTTTGCCAGAAAAATCCCGCCTTCCCTTCTAGTCCAGCTAGTTATCCGTCAGAATTAATTCCGGGCATACTGACGTACATCACCCGCTCCGCATATTTCGAGCACATGGCGCTTGACCCCGAATTTTGCACAGCCTATTATTGATTGATTTATTTATTTATTTATTTTTCCCAGTTTTTCTCTCAGCTCTGAGGGGAGCCGGGGTGGACGAATGGTAGAGCGTTGGACTTCTAATGCTCGGGTCGTGAGTTCCATCCCGGCTGGGGCCAAATATTTGTGCTGGCTTTTTCTTCGTTGCCCCATCTTTGATATCACCCTATGTGGTGGAAAAGGACGTTAAACCCCCAAACACCCACCCTCTCGGCTCTGAACGATACCATTTTTATGCTCACAGATCGTTCTGAGCTGTTATTGTGGTATTTTTTGTGACTCCACTTAGATACATGGACAGTGACAGCATCCGTAATGCTGGCACCGAGCCAACAGAAGCGTACTCGACCACTATGAGCGCTCAAGTAGTGTCACAACAGTCGCAAAATTTGACTGTTCGACCCCTCGCGCGCAACTTCTAAACAACACTGTGTCGCATTATAAGCGGTACTAATCATCAAGATTGATAGAGTATTTCGGGCAAACAATAACAAAAAACAAAAACAAAACAAAAAACCCAAAAAAAAACAAGCAACCCCCCCCCCCAAGAAAAAAAACACCACAAACAAACAAACAAACAAACAAACGAACAAACGAACAACGACAAAACAAAACAAAAACAGAAAAAAAACAAAACAACAAAACAACAACAACACAAAACAACAACCCCCAATACTAAAGCAAAGCAAAACACAAAGCAAAACAAAACCTCACTTAGTGTGCAGGTATCGTCAAACAGTCCCGTATTTGTCTGACAAGTCGTCAGCCATGGTCGCTTTACCCGCTACATCTCCGTTAAAATACTACCGGATGGCAACAAAATGAAACTGAAGAGTTGTCAGTCACGACGCAACCATAAACATAACGTAACCATCCAGTATTGGGTCTAAACCCAAAAATCGCGCACTTACGGGACATCGACAGTGTGCAAGGCTGCCTCACAGTTGAGGTGCATATTTCGGTTTGGTTCCTAGACACTGCTTGACTGAGACAAACCCGATTTCGTGTTCTTAAAACTTAAAAATCTTGAAAAACGGATCATTGGACCTATCCTGTTTGTCCGAACCCGTTTTGGTACAGAGAGAGAAACTGTGCTCCGGCGCAGGCAATTCAGTTCCGTGGTTTAAACAGATTTATATCTTTGCATTGGAGGAAGTACGAGAAAAAAACAGTGAGCATAAACAAGACGTACTTATAACATGCTTAATGCAAATTTCAATGAAAGCAACCTGTACAACAGCGGCTCATTTTGAGAATCATGCGAGAGAGAGAGAGAGAGAGAGAGAGAGGGGGGGGGGGGGTGTCTCAGTTGGACACTGGCAGTGAGCATTTTCTTATCAACGGCGGGCAGCTGCTACACTGAGTCGATCTCAGTATGTATTTATTTATGTGGATAAGAAAAACGTGCCTAAAGTGTGATGGACTCTAGAACTGTGTTCAAAATATGAACGTTAACTGACAATGAAAGATCTGTGTTGCCATGGAGTAGATCAAGTTAGTAGATCTGTATTGTTGATACTGTCACTTAGTTTGCCCCTCCTTACATTTCACTCTTGTCAAGTTCCGGTTAGTTATACAAATGTGCGTGTGCGTGCGTGCGTGTGTGTGCGTGCGTGCGCGCGCGCGCATGTGTGTGTGTGTGTGTGTGTGTGTGTGTGTGTGTGTGTGTGTGTGTGTGTGTGTGTGTGTGTGTGTGTTTTGATATTCTTGATGGTGGTGGTAGTTGATGAAGATGTTGATGATGATGATGATGATGAGGAGGAGGAGGAGGAGGAGGAGGAGGGAGCAGAAGAAGATGATGTATCCTCTAGAGTGTCCTTACGCACGAAACCCCAAGAACATAACATCTGTTTTAGGCATTTCTCCATGATTAGCAGTACCTGGTAATGAGTACGCGGCAATTTTTTTTTTTCTTTGCCAGCACAATCACGGTTTCGTCTAACTGTTTGTATTCTGTACAGGCCACTTACGAACGCCAAAAAAAAACCCTACCTCAGCCCTGATGTAACGGTCTGTGTGCTGTCCCTCTAATCCGTCCTGCGCCCCAAAGAACACGTGATTTTTCGCGTTCCGACGTCTCAATACTATACTGTACACAGAAAGTGCACGTGGCCGATATTATTCGTAACGTATTATATGCAGATGCGATTCACATACGTGCCACACATTTGCCTCCAGAGGGTTGGAATTAAATCACTTGTGCTTGTCACAGTACCTGTGAACACGGAACATGATGAACCATATTATATCGCCACGGTAGGTCCCCCCCCCCTCCCTCAGCTGTTGCTGCGGTTTTTGTAGTTGCTGTTGTTGTTATAGTTGTTGTAGTTGTTATAGTTGTTGTTGTAGTTGCTGTTGTTGTTATAGTTGTTGTTGTAGTTGCTGTTGTTGTAAAGCGGTGTTTTCTGCTGTGACTTTGTTTTTACGCTGTAATGTTCGTCAAATGGCCGTAAACCGTGCAAGCGCTGGTCAGTCCGCGCGCGCACGAGCGTGGTTGTGTGTGTGTGTGTGTGTGTGTGTGTGTGTGTGTGTGTGTGTGTGTGTGTGTGTGTGTGTGTGTGTGTGTGTGTGTGTGTGTGTGTGTGTGCGCGCGTGCGTACGTGTGTGTGTGTTTTAAATTTTGCTTTGTGTGGAAACTTTGACGTGCAAAAATCCTTCCACTGACTTCTAGTTTCAGCGGTGCATATGGGCTTCTCTGCATTTTGGCTGACGCTGGCGACAATTTCGAGACTGAGAAGTACAAGGAGACAGCTGCTCAAAATACTCAAACGGCTGCTCCATTCCTTTCTGGGGCGTACCCGCCCTACAAGAAGAGTTAGAAGACCTTCATCCCAGCCTGTTGGCGACATGACATTTGCTATTACCTGTGTGAGTTACGCTGGAAGCGCCCGTCGGTTTTTGTTTTGTTTGGAGGGTGGGTGTTTGGGAGCTTAACGTCTTTTTTTTTCCACCACGCACATGATGGGTGATATCAAAGAAAATTGAATCTGAGGGGACCAAGGTCTACAACTGAAACCAAGTACTTTGCCAGCGAAATGTAGTAATATTCTGAAGCTGACAAGTATAAAGCCTGGGCCCGTATGTAAAAGTCGAGGTTAGGGCTCTTAGCCCCGGGCTAGAGTCTAACCTCGAACTAAACTAGCTGTAGGGTTAAATTTTCTGCTATTTTTTTTATCATTCTCTTCATATTCTCCTTTTTAATTTTCTTATTTATGGTAGTGTAGCAACGGCAAGTTTGAAAATGGTCTTTGTATGCCTATAACTTCTTTCGTTGTAAAATAAAGGATCGTTATCTTTATCGTTATCTCTCTCTCTCTCTTGTTTTTCCCTGTACAGTGTGTGTGTGTGTGTGTGTGTGTGTGTGTGTGTGTGTGTGTGTGTGTGTGTGTGTGTGTGTGTGTGTGTGTGCGTGTGCCGGTGCAGTGTCTGCTTCTCAGTTCTTCTCGGTCGCCGTTATCTCACTGGCCGGGAGACAGGTGCTTGAGATGAATCTGGTGGTCTTCTGGAGTTCTTCCACTGCCGGTGCAGGTCAGTGTACTATGTACTTTTGTCTTCATGTACGTGACACCGTCATGCCATAGTGTACTTTTGTCAGATCACCACACACACAAATCACTGAGTCCAGGACCGGCTGTGACGGAGAAACAACAGGCGGACAACAACTACATCGATAACGACAACAACAACGACAACAACAACAACAACACCTCACCAACTCTTAAATAAACCCGGCCACTGACAACAACTTGAACTGAAACTGAAAAAAAACCCAACAAAAACACCTTGAAGACTGAGACTACACACTATACCTCCTCAACATTCCGATATACAAACACTCCGTCACGGTAACTGTCGTCTGTCTACTCAAGAACACCGCACTATCTTCTTTAATGTTCAGGATTTTATAATTCGTGCAGCACGTCAAGTTTTTAGGTTATACGTTACTTCTTTGACAGAGCCTAGCGCAGCCCAGCGGAGTTTTTTTGTGTGTGTGTGTGTGTGAGTACACTTAGACCCCCCCCCCTTCTCTCTCTCTCTCTCTCTCTCTTAGCTCTAATTTATTATAACTACCGCCATTGCAATACCGTCAGTTAACGTGCACTTGTTTGTTGACTCCTGAGCATTATTATAAGCCCAGCTTGTTCATGCTCAGAAATTGTTTATTTACTTTGAGCAAACTGTATTGCAATAAACTTGTTTAAACCAATTAAAGACCCTAGTCCGGAAGAAAAAAAAGAAAAGAAAAAAAAGACTGAGACTTGAGCGGAAATGAGCGGGAAAAAATGGCAACTGCCGAAAATCCCAAAAGGCGGATTTCAGTCAGTTGCATTATCATGTAAAGACTGACTCTACAGTAGTCGTATTGCGGACTGAAACATGGACACACTGACACTGAGCTACTTACCGGACTGATGCGGGCTTATTCAGTTAAACTTTCTATCAAACTGAAGACTGACGGACCGCCGCTGGTTTCAGTGGAATTTCCGGCTTCACTCATGCAGCCACGGTTTACCGGCAGCGGCGTTACGGCAACTGATACTGAATTTGAAAATATGTTTCGGTCCCGGTGTCACAGGATATTTCCGGCGGAACCGGGACGAATGGGAACCATTCCGATTTATCCTGGCCCTGGTGGCAGGATTTTTCGGAACCGATTCCGATTTATCCTGACTCTAGTGCGGGATAAATGGGAATGGTTCCGAAATATCCTAGGATTTTCATGGGAACCGGTTCCGATTTATCCTGGTTCCGAAATACTCTACGACACCGGCTTACTGATCAGCGGTGAGTGATGACCGTGACCCGCTACTGTAGGTCCTCACTAATGAATCATAGTTTGTATTTCTGTTACACTGACTCAGCGATTATTTTAGATATATAGATATAGATAGATTACAGATATTTTGTATGGACTCGAACTTATTTATTGATCAGTGAAACTTGACTGCTTGCTTGACGTGATCAGTTTCCGAGTCAATATCAGTCTCGAAACGCCGCAACTGATGCCGGACCGGCCATGGTCGGTGTTTTGTATTGCGTGTGGGACGGAGGGGCAGCTCAGTGCCGGCCGGCTTCAAGCTATGATATTCGATATATAATATATAGTCGATATACGGCCGCCGGCCCACTCAGTGTAGACTGTCGGAATCACAGTTCAGTGTCGACTGAGTCGAGTTCGGCAGTAGTCACTGAGTAGAACTGTGGGGGCCGGCGTTGGACCGTGGCTTCCAATGCGGCCGGCCGCTCGGCAGTCGGTCGGGTCGGCCGTCGTAGCCAGTGAGTTCGAACCCCCCGGCCGGAGCCAAATCAGTCAGTGCCGTTTGTGCTGGCTTTTCAGTCAGTTCATCGTTGCCCCATCTTTGATATCAGTAACCCGTATATGGTGGAAAAAAGACAGTAAACCCCCAAACACGCACCCACCCACCCGGCTCAATTATCCGGCATGCCGTGGCCGACACTGTCACCGCCCGGCTAGTCCGGCGACACTGACTGAGAAACTGATAGTAACTGGATTTTCAAAACAAATTTGGCGCGTGCAAGTCGCGTGCGGGAGTTTACTATTGTCTGGTGCCACTCTCAGTAAACCGTGCAGTAGACTCCTGAAATAGCGGGAGGGCCTGAAACAGTCTCCCCCGATAACTTTTCCCGCGAGTCCCCGAACAAAGCGCAACGGTTCATTCTACCGGCCTTGATTTGAACGTGAGGCTTGCCACTTTTTGTGGTCGTCAGGTGGATATCTGCTGTTTCATTGCTCCAAACCTAGGCTAGCTCACTGCCACCCCGATTAGCCACCACTATCCCTCATCTCACCCCACCTCCTTACCCGTCGCTTGACTTACAAACTACACTAAGCAAACGATCTCCGTGTGTGTCTGCTTCACCGCTAGGCAGGCCTGACCACATCTTATTTGCATACGAATGAGACCGGCGCGTAGCCGTTCTCCCATTGGTCATCCGAGGCTGCGCCTGCGCAGAGAGGCTCTCGCGGCTGAAAAGGCGGCCCCTATGAATGTTGAAAGCTCGTCTCGTCTGCTCAGTTACTTTAGTACACAACAAACACATACGTCACTCACGAACGACTGCACGAGAGACTGATGCACAAGAGGTTGGAAAACGCCCCAGGGGACCAGATCGAAGAGTATAAGGCAGCTGATTTCGTGTGGACTCGCCAGATCTTCGCAAACGTTTCTGATGCGAGCATCGCGCCGAGAGCAGGCATATAGTGTCCCGAGTTCAACTTCAGCGGCCATCGCAACACGACTATGCCGCGGTTGCTACTTGTCCGACGAAGCATGAGAGAAACAGAGGAGGGAACAGAGGCACAGACTTGGACAGCAGATAATGTTGTCTTCAGTCATCCCACAGCCGACTTCGATAGTGCATCAGGTCAGTGCTTGTGTGTCGCTAGTAATGTTTACTGATACGCATGGCGTAGCAGCGAAATAGGTCAAGAGAGGTTGTAAAGAAACAGCTGACTGGCACGTGTGTACAGTGTACGTATGTCAGTGTCGTGTACGTATTTTTGCGTGTTGACCATAGCAAAGATCAGCTGAGAACTCTTTGCTGTTTCAGCGACTGCTCAGTTGGGTTGTCACTGAGGTTGAACTTCATTTTCTCAGTTGCTCGACTGACTGGCGGCACGATCAGCCGAATCCCCTCAGTGATTTCAGTGAAAATTCAGTCTGAGTAGGCACTGAAATTGTAATCGAGCCTTACTTGAGTGGTCTGCATGTTTCCTTGTCACACTGACTAACAGTTTTTTTTTTCCCCAGTCATTAAGGTATTTTACTAGTGAATGCTCTTGGTAGTAATTTTACAGTTGCTCACTGCTAGCTCTGGCTGCATTCAGTTCCGTGCGATTGCCGGCGTTACTGATTTGTATTCCAGTTTTATTTTACTGTTTTATCTGTCATTGGATTTGTCCCTCTCTGCACTGGCTATACATGTACTGTCTTCACACAGCTGAAATCACAATGTTGCCCGTAGTGTACGTGGCCGGCTCCCCAAACTCGCCCCATCCCCTTTGCACTCGGCCCCACTGACCCCACCACCGCCACCACCACTGTGACTACCAACCCCCCCCCTCCCCCCGCACAACCCACCCCCACCCCAATCTAGTCTGTCAATAACATACATTTTGCACCTGCCAATATGTCTAGATTATAATTTAGAGGGATAAAGTGTTCACTGGGTTGTAGTATTTGCCTGAGCTGTCTTATCAATTACTGATCAGTGCCGACAGCCCGCGATGAGTGAAATCATCCATTGTGTTGTGTCATTGTGCAGGTTTGAGTAGCATTCTCAGTTTTAATTTTTAGTTGTTTTGGGGAAGTGTCTGGGAAGTGTCTCTCACCCAGATACTGGTGACGTTAGTCAACACTGAGTACACAGATAGCAGAGCCGACACCTATCTCTGCTGGCATTTATTTTTTATATCTCCGGCATTTGTTATGTCCATAGAAGTACCGGTTTTTAGACGTTGTACGGCCGACAGCAAGTACAAAATTCGTGGAAAGACAGGCACTTACATGTGTGTGTATGTACCTTTCTCATCGGTTCCGCATGCATCACATATCACCCTATGTGGTGGAAAAGGACGTTAAACCCCCCAACACCCACCCACCCACCCGCATGTATCACAAGACCGACACAACATGCTAACGACATGCAACGGATTTCAAACTTGCCGCGGGACGCTGAGATGAAACGGTCGGTGAGGGGAGGGGTGGGCCCAGGTTCACAGACGAAGCACACGGCAGATGGCTTGTTGATCGATAAGAGGCAAATCTCTCTCTCTCTCTCTCTCTCTCTCTCTCTCTCTCTCTCTCACACACACACACACACAGATCCACACTCAAGTCTCTCTCTCTCTCTCTCTCTCTCTGTCCCGCACGCGCGCGCCCGTTGGGTGACTGCATAGAACACCTGTCGCCGTGGGACCGGCGGATGAAGGGTTCGTGTATAATTGATTGTTCCCTGTCCAATAGGCACCGTTCAAAATTTCAAACCGTTGGACTGTGTCTGCTAGTGGTGTAGCCGCAGCCCGTTTTGACCTGAAGTCCCGTACTCACCCCTATTTTAAAACGGGATGGGGGGAGGGGGGGGGGAGGATATTGTGCATAACCCAGACACTGAAGCCGGACCGTTGTGATGAGGGACGACAACATACGCCTGTGATAAACGTGGTTTTTTTTGCCGCCTTTTATTTCTGAAACGTAGGTTGGAGAGAGTAGCTATCACATACGTTATTTGGAGGGGAGCAGATTGGAAGATGGCTGGTATCGGCAGAGAGTAAATTTAACAGTAATCCAATACAGTTTACCTTCCTTTTTTTTTTTTTTTTAAAAAAAAACCTCCTCCAGACCCGCTTTTGTTAAATTTTCTCTATTCATTTTCTTTGTTTTTTTCTTCTTTTTTGTTGTTGCTTTTTGTATTTTTTGGGTGGTCTTTTGTTTTTTGTCTTTTTGTTTTTTGTCTCCTTTTTTAAACATCAATTCATTTGTTACCAAAAGAAAAAACAAACAAACAAACAAACAAAAAAAACCCACACATCCATGAAGTCTTCGAGGCATGCTGCGATAAGAACTATACAGTTTACCTTCCTATTCTAGCAGCCTCTTTCAGTCTGTTCAATCCACTTTCAACTCGTATCGTTTTCTTGTTGGAGGCTCCACCTTACCACTTAAGATGGGGGCAATTCTAAGACTCCTTTTGATTGACTTTCTTAGTTTGTCAGAAATTTCCCTTAGGCAAGAACGCGAAAGTCCAGCAGGGAGATGACAGTTTTTTAAGCCCCGTTGTGCTGTTTGACCTCTGAGGTCATGCCCCGGGGCCCCCCTTCACTTTGTTTACCCCTTGCCTCTCTTTGCTGTGGCGGCCAGCTGTGTGATAGTGGATGGTCTGTGTCCTGAGAGCAAACGAAGATTACAGCATTTCAGTTGGTTAGTGCTCCGCGTGGTCAGTTTATCACAGGTGGACAATAGGCAGCACTGATTGGCTGTATTGTGTCCACACTGCACGGTTGACTGATTTCGGGACTGGGCTTTCAGTTTGAAGCTGACCAGCACCGTCAGATTTAGATTAAACGGCGTTTTGTGTTGTTGTTGGTTGGACACGTAAGACACTGGTTTCTTGGAACACCTGAGCACAATGTTATCGACAACTGCTTAGTTCTTCCTCAGT
>JACVVK020000242.1:327500-395000 GCA_018292915.2 Batillaria attramentaria
AAACTGTCAGCAGCACCTTTGGCTGGTCGTTGATTGACAGTTGTCAGTTGCTGCTGACCCTCAAACCCGTAAAGACAATATTGGGCCAAGAAGACTAGCTGGTGTTCAGTCTAGGAGCTGAGTAAGATAGAAGGTAACGTTCAGTTAGTTGTGACACTGGTGGGTTTTGAGTCATCAGAAAATTCGAACACAGACAAAGATTCAAAGATTTTATTCCTTTCTCCCCATTTGGGGTATGCAGGAATATCCAGTGATAAAAAGGTACAACAATATAACACAAAATACAGCTAAAGAAATCACAACAAAGCAAAACTTGAAGCACGCGCTTCTCCCTGGCGTGGGGAGCAGCCAAATTTTCCTTTCAACAGGAAAGGGGCGGAAAACTATTTTCATTTTTGTTCACAGTACTTTGGGATGTCTTATGCCTTTATGCCAATTCCGGCAGTGGGTTTCACATGCTCTCTAGTCACGACTTGACCATGCCCTGCGACTGTGACAACATAAATCGTAAAGCCCTTCGCACATTTAAACATATTTAAAAAAAAACAAAAAACAAAAACAAAACACCGTATTATTTCTTAGTTCACTCAATGAACAAATTGCAAAACGCCCGTAATTGTCAATCGAGAGAACACAAAACGGAGGAGATACTTTTTTCCCCCATTCCTTCTGTGGACAACCTGGCGCATTTTCATGGTCCGTTTGAAACTGGCGCGCAGACACGGCAACCGTTACGACCGCTCGTTACCGCCCTTAGGCCCTATGGGGTAACTACCGTCTGATGTAGCTTGTGTGACGTAACACTCGACGCACCCACAAGACTGATGGCCAAGGCTCCCCGCCCGACCTGTTCGTGAAACCGACGCAGACAGCCGTGTCGTTTACTTTGTAGATGTACGTGTTGTGCGTGATGCTTCAGAACAACCGGTCTTCAAAATTAATTCTAATTAAATACCGTTGGCGGAGGGGACTCTCATACAATGGCGTGTCTTCTTCAAGGATCTTGTCCTTTGTTTCTGGTCTGTCAGTATTATTATGTACATGTACACGTCCCTTTCCGAACTCTGCAACACAGCATACCAAAAACATAGTATGTTTTAATGAATGATAAACTCAGTAAAGTTTGTGGTTAAGAAGATAGGGATGCAACACAGGTATAAAGTCATGTTCTGGGCCGTGTGTGTGTGTGTGTGTGTGTGTGTGTGTGTGTGTGTGTGTGTGTGTGTGTGTGTGGTTAGTTTGTCATTGCCCTTATCCAACTTATCTCCAACTCCAGTTTTCTGCCATATATCTCTGTCCAGATATACTGCAGTAGTTATACTGACATTCCAACAAACCCTAGCTGTCGAAACAACCACACATAATGCACGTAACGTAACGTCATATGAGCTCTGCCTCAGTAGCATAATTCTTCCGTGCTGTCAGCTGCCGTTGTTGGCGTATACAATAAGCCCCCACAAGAGTCAAGAGACCATGGTCCTTATTGGTTCTTTGCCCTTCACATAGCCTGACTTCTGTTTGGAACACGTAATCTCGATGTCATTATTACATTAGTACGTCTCTAGCCATCACGGCACAGTCTCAAACCGTGATACCACCTATCATAAATCGTATCTGTATCTGCAAAGCACCTGGCAGAAATATTGCACATCCGTTCGGCAAATACTAGACAGGGGATTATTCTTTTTGCAGTTTGGGATGACGGGTTAGAAATACCAATAGACAAAGTTCAGTACTTCTGCAAAGCACCTGGCAGAATTATTGCACATCCGTTCGGCAAATACTTGGAAGGGGATTATTCTTTTTGCAGTTTGTTGGCAATTCTAACCTGTCATCCCAAACTGCAAAAAGAATTACCCCCTTCCAAGTATTTGCCGACTGGATGTGCCATAATTCTGCCTGGTGCTTTGCAGAAGTACTGAACTTTGTCTCTGGTGTTTCTAATGACCCGTCATGCCAAAGTTCAGTACTTTTGGCGACACACGGTGTCTGTCGTAAGGAATGTTTGTGGAACAAGAACACCCGATACATGTGCGATGATAACAATAATGCCAGTTGAAGGAACATGCAGGGTGTTGTGTTTTAACACCTGACAATGTCACTGTGATCGTCTGATCCAAATGTGCACTGGAATCGGATTGGCGGGTTTTTGGTCTAACAGCCAGTAGCTGTGTTATTTGTCTTAGTCAAGCTGTGAGTAGTTGTCTTATTAATTAAGCTGTTTGGTCTCCGCAAAGTCTCTTTCTCTTTTTCGCACAATCGGAAACGGGAAACACGGAAAACTAACTCTGATAACAAATATCCTTCGAACGCATGTGCTCGGAGATGTTCTAATTTATCAAATTTATCAACTACTCAGCACGTTTCTCTTTGGATAATATCCACGGAAATAATTCTGAAGAAGAAGAAGAAGAAAAAAAAAAAAAACCCGCCAGTTTCTGAAGACGTGGTGACGCCCATGGAACTTATGTTTTATTTCTTTTCTCGGTTCTGAACACACATACTCATTTTGATAGTTCTCGATCAGGGCTAGACGTTCTTCATATTCCGTTCAATAAAAAATATGCAGTACTGTATTTCTATGTATTTCTTGCCCATATCAGAGAGCACGAATACACTCCCATTATGTCGGTGCACCCCCCTCTCCCAACCTTCACACCTCCCCACTCCCGCCCCCTGAGCATTAATTGATGCTAATATGTACTATTATCACCACAGCGTGTGCTCTGCAACGTATACCGTTGTGGTCATGTCACAACGGTCACATCTCCACCATCAGCAGCACAACGGCCCGCTGTGGTTCATCATTGTCTTTATCGCTGCCGTTATCGGTCCGTGGAGTCGGTCTGTGGCAGTGGCAGACATCTTCTGGTGTCCCCCGGGGGGGAGGGGTCCAGGGGTTGAGGAGGGAGCGTAGACTAATTTCTGACCGTTGCATAACGGAAAGGGGGTCGTGTTCGAATTTTTGGCATAGACATGCACTTCGTTGTTGGTTTGTATTGAAGTTAAAGGCAAAATTGTCCTGAATCCACCATAGCCGAAGAATAATCAATGATTTTATTATGTCTACCGCTCTGCAGCCTGAGCATACGTGCGATTTTTTAACTTGAAATCTGAGCATTTTGTTTGTGCAGATGCAAACACAAGAACACTGAACTGTATTTTGTTTCAGTAGTCACGTGTAATTTTCGTCTTCATGATTTCCCCCAACTCCTCCTCTCCCCCCCCCCCCCCAAAAAAATAAAAAAAATCATGCAGTTTTATGGCACATGCGTGTGTTGTTGATATGCAAATTAGCTTACAGTCTTGGTCCTGGTCGAGGCAATAAAGTTTCCTGGCACCACCTCTCAACCTTCATTGATAACCATCGAAACTTTGACAAGTCGTTGCACGCTTGTGCTGGACGTTGGCCAGAGTGCTAGATAGGCTGTCGCCTGCCCCCGTGGTCTTGCACAATGTCCGTTTTACAATGGAAGGTCGCCCCGGGGGTTCTGTTTTATGGTGGCTATTTGCGGTCGCCGATGCTGGGGTCAGGGCCATGTGCTGTTGGCGAAGTGCAGTGAGGAGTCG
Organism: Batillaria attramentaria; assembly: GCA_018292915.2. Lineage (NCBI taxonomy): Eukaryota > Metazoa > Mollusca > Gastropoda > Batillariidae > Batillaria > Batillaria attramentaria. The sequence continues at coordinate 331,071 of JACVVK020000242.1, forward strand.
AATTTTGCATTCCATGGTCATAAAACTTAGGACCTGGGTTTTACAACTGGACGAGCCGTACTGAGTACGTATTCTTTGGTTAGGTCATTGGGGGTGTTGAGGGATACGTCGCCCATTAGCTTTTGTAGTCACTGAGCAGAACACCCGGGGTGAGTCTTAGACATCCTGCTCTTAGCCTTTGTGACTTCCCATTTCGGCATCGTGCACGTTTCGATGCCATGGGTTATAAAACTTTACGCGAGTCACCTTTAGGGAGATCTTGAGCAGCGGTTTTTCTTTGCGCGAGGCAGATGGGGGTATATGTGCAGTACCTTGGGTATTGAAGAGGAGACTTTTGGTGAGTGAGGCTTGGTACTTTCCCGACCAACAATCACCATCGTCCATGTCTGGGCCGTGACTTAAGAACCTCAGTTTCGCGATTAGACCGACAGAACTGATCGATACCTATTTCCTTTTGCTGGAGGATTGGATGTCCATTACGTGGGAGTAATTGGAGGACATGAGTTGCGCTGACAAAGAGACGCCTTAATTTTGAGAGTTTCTTTGCGTGTATGCAGTGATGAGACACTGGCATACATGTAACAGAAACTGACTCTTTTTGACCCGATGCTGTGAAGATGCATCGCTGTTGAGGTAGGGAAGGGTACATATGGTAGAAAGGGGAGTGAGACTGGCGACTGTCACGGCCTCCTCAAACAAACAGACAAACAAGCAAACAAACCCACAAACAGAAACACCTTCTCTCCTTCTTTCGCACTCTGTGCTGGGAGTCTAAAGACAACACTGAGAGAAGTCACACTCTCTTACACAGGTCAACATGCCGTTTGACAGCGTGACTGCGCACTCCTGCCCCGATATCCCTTTCACTTACGTCAAGTACATTTTCGCACATGGTTAATCTGAGTATAGTTGATCTTTTGACAGCTATTGTGCGTTTTCGTGAACCGTCTCTGCGCAGCCAGGACGGTCACCTTGGGTGCGGATCAACGAGCGATCAGGGCAGGTGCGAACTTCTTTTGAAAGCATGTCAACTGTAGGTGAGCGGATCGTATCGGTAAAGACTGGCGCCCCACGTGCAGACAGCCTTCCTCGCGCTGAGGAGCCCGTGTATGTCTCAAGGGCTTATTTCAGGATCTGCTAATGTCCCTCGGAGAAATCTCTCAAAAAGAAAGAAAAGTAGAGAGCGGTGTTTCGAAGGCTCATTTCAGGAATGTCCCTCGGAGAAGTCTCACAAAAGAGGGAAAGGTAGAGAGTGATGTTCCAAGGCTCATTTCAGAATCTGCTAAGGTACTTGTCCCGCGGAGAAGGCTCTCTGTCTTTCTCTCTCTGTCTCTCTCTCTCACACACACACACACACACGCACACGCACATGGTGGAAAAAGACGTTAAACTCGCCCGCCCATCCTTTCTCTTTCACACACACACAAGGTAATGTGAGGTTCATTGTTAAAGCTTATTTCAGGCTTTGCAACTTTGTTCCTCGGAGATGTCTCACAGAAAGAGAGAAAGGTATCGATTGGCGTTTATTGTTTCAAAGGCCGTTCATTTCAGGATCTGCTACTTGTCTCACGAAGAAGCCTGACACACACAAATATGCTTGAAGGACAGAGGGAGGTTCATTGTTTATAAATATTTTCGGCATCTGCTACTGAGAATTCTTTCCAAAAGAGACAAATGTATAGCCTAGAATGAGATTCGTTGTGTATGTATCTTCCGTTCTGTCGTCAGGTGACCACTGATAGCTTGTTGAAAAGATGTCAAGTGTGGGATTTCTGTTAGACTAATAGCACGCTTACTGTTGATCGGCACTCGTATTAATGGTTCCGAACAGCGTCATGGAAAGGTATCTCGTCAGCTTCCGTATTCTGTAAGTATGGCTGTAAGCTTTCGTGAAGTGTGCTCATAGCTGCTTCCGGACATTTTGGATGTAACACGGAAAGATTGTCAAAATCCTATTCCACTTTCTGACCAAGTTGAAGTAGCATAGCTAAATCCCATCTTGTCTACCATTTTCTCGGGATCAGAGATACTCTCACAGCTATTGAACCCCGTTAACCCTTTCAGATGTACCATTACCGGGATCGGTGACACAACCAACCACTCAGAGGTTTTAGCTGAAGATGTGATTAACCCTCTCGCTGTCATCCTTCATCCCGCCAGCCATTTTCACATCCGCCTCTTTTGTCGGGATCGACTACTTGACAAGATTTTGCTCATTGTGATGGAAAAAGCCATCGACCTTGTCGAAAACGCCCCCCTTTTCCTCACCTGTTTCAAGTTAACCAATTTCCAACCCTCCTACTTTCGGGATCAAGAACAGAAGCACCCTTGCCCTCCTTGATAGAGCCATTACGGTGGGGACTGGGTATCGGTCAAGCCTGTTGGTAATTTCTACTATCGCGTTTAGAGGAACGAACAAGGATATCGGCAACAATAGGCCATCTACGCGGCAGCTTCGGGCCCTGATGCGCTTGGATTAGCGCCAGATCGGTTTTGGGAGACCCGGAGGCTGTTCTGGGGACCGCCCTCGCTAACCCTCCAGGCCGCAGGCGATATCACGGGTAGGTGTTGACTCGGGACCTGTCATAATTGCCTAGACCTATGACTTCGGGCCAACCTGGACTCAGCACAGTTTTGTTGTAGACGTTCTCCTTTCACTTAGTTTCAGAGGCGCTGTTGTGTGTGTTAGTTTCCACGGGAGAAGTTGGTGAAACAAGGCGGTGTGTGTGGTTACACCCCTGTCTTCCGTGTCTTCAGTCTCCGGGTGTCGAAGCACCCGGAAGGAAGGCTAGTCGCTTAGAGTGAACAGTACAGATTTGACAGGACACATCGCGAGACGTCAAGTAGTAAGCAGGGTGGTTTCATCGGCTCTTTGTGAAAAGCAGTTACAACAGCTCGCATGGAAAGGTGAAGATGTTAGTTTTGTACAGTGTTGTAAGAAGCTCTTACTGTCTTTCGACAGCTTTAAGATAAACTGTCTTGTGTGTTTTGTTTTGTACCCTTTCGCCTGTATGTTGTTGTCTTACGACAATTTTACTACAGCCTCGAGGTATTAGCTGATCAGTTTTGTACCATTTTGTAAGCACTTTGTTGTCTTGGGGGAGTTTCACTCCAATCTACAGCATGTTTGGCACCCTTTTGCATGCGCGTCGTTGTCTTAAGGGAGTTTTTACTAATCATGTCTTTGTTTGGGTCTCAGGTTTACTACTGCACGTCCCAGTTATGGTTTGCCGTGTAGTTTTGTACCCTTTTGCAAGCATGTCTGGGCGGTTTTACGAGTTTTGCACCGTTTTGTAAGCACATCGAAGCGTCTTGGTTTGGGCTACACAGCACAGCATGTCTCGACTTATTGCTGAAATAGTTTTCTTACCACTCTTTTGTCGGACCTAGGTACCCTCGCTGATAGAACGTTGGGTCATGAGTTTGAATTCTGGGCCTCGTTGCCCCGTATTTAATATCATCCTTATAAGATGGACAACAAGGTTAAAGTTTTAATACGTTGGTCTGGCATACAGCAATGCTGTGGAAAACTTTTCATCGGATGCGGGTAATTCGTGCATCAGAATCACTCACTTGGAACACAATATAGCATTGTGGTGATTCGAGTAAGCGTATAATTATGTTGTTCTTCGAACGTACATGCTTTCCGACTTTGTCGATCGACGTGTACTGTAGTACAAGCATGGACGTGTCAGGCCAAAGAAAGTGTTACGGCTTCTGTACTATCAGAAGCCGCAAAGTCACGAAAATAGTCGCAATGGCCAAAAGCAACAGCCTATCTATTCATTTGGCAAACAGTCTTAGAGCGTTGTAAGCGGCAGTTTTTCGCCTTGGGTGTGCGCGTTTGTGCTGGTTTGCCGCTCTAATTATGTCTGGCATTCGTGAGACAGGGTTAACTTTAAATGTCCTACTACTGCATGTTCGCACTGTAAAGGTACCACAAGCCAAATCCTACACTAACTACAACACGACCCGAGAGGCAGCTATTGGTGGAGTTGTCCACGTTCAGTGAATTTATTTGACAAAACGGAAAGGCAAAATCCCAGAATATGTATTTATATCTTTGTTCTTCTTAATCTATATATGTAAATCTTAATGTTACTTCGTAACGCTCTTAGAGTCCACAGTGGTGGGGATTTCGCGCTATTATTATTATTATTACGAAAAATAAATAATAATTGGACTGTGTGTGCGCTTTATCCAAACATAGAGATTTTAAAAGAGCCAACCGCATATTTGTACACATGTTGCGTGCCAACCTGCACTGACACAGGAACCAAACCTGGGTTCAGGTTGCTGTGGCGGGTTTCGTCTGCATGTAGCAGAAGGTCAGGGACTCCTATCCGTCACGCCGAAACCCCACCCCAGCTGATGCTGCTTGACAAGATAACGGCGAGGAAATGGCGTAACGGCTCGATAACGGACGAGGGTCTGTGAGCTGTTCACTGCTCACGTTTCATGCCAGCGCGTGCTGACCGTTTTCTGGGGATCTTCTTTCCCTCTGTACAGTGGGAGCGGTTCTGGTTACTTCCCTTCCGCGCCGATTTATTTCCCCCTGACGATTCTCTAACAGGTCTCAGTGACCCGTTTTCTTTCCTGGAGTTCCCGTGTCACTGTCTGGCATCAGTTATCCCGCTTGACTACAGTTAGCTCCCCTGGTGGATGTTTCGGGCTACCCTTCTCTCCCTGAGGGATTTCAGTCAGAAACGTCGAGACCGTATCGCAACGCGTATTTTGTTTTTCTTTCATCGCGCATTTTCTTCAGGGAGTTCAGTATTGGCACCCGCCTGATGTAATCGTATTAAGCGAAGGATATAGAATGATGTACATTGACAAGACAACCAATCACAGTGTCCATAGTCCGGTCAAGTTTTGTTTTAATTAACGTACGGTTGATGCCACCTTGCCCACTGCCGGTATCAATCAGCCGAAGGATGTGAAATAAGGTACAACGACAAGACAACCAATAGCGGCCGATACTCCGGTTTTGTTTTAATTAACACCCGCTTGATGCCAGGTCGACCAATGGGCATCACTTAGGCGCATGATATGGAATGATGTACACCGACAAGACAGCCAGTTACATGGCCTGACGGTCCGGTTCCGTTTTAATTAACGCCCTGTTGGTATCACGTCGAGCAGAACACGAATGCAAGCAGGTGGCATCTGAGGCTTAAAAGAGGGGGGATAGATCTGAGAGCAGGGAGCGGAGAGACGGTGCCTTGTTCACTGACGGCCAATTCGTCGCAGAACAGTTGCAGGGGCCGGTGTGAAGATGACAGATGACTAGATGATTTCGTGTCACGTTGCACTACTTACGTAGCTCTCAAACGTGTCAGATTTAGCTTTCTAATGTGTCAGATTTGACGTCCCTAATGTGTTAGAATTAGCTTTCTAATGTGTAAGATTTGGGCTGTCCAACACAGGCATTCAGATAATTTGCTAGCGTTTTGCAGAGACCTATCTCCAGTCACATCTTGCGGGGTTCGACGTTAAACCCAACTAACTACCCGGATTCCAACGGGTTTTCCCTCCCTCTACCCTCTCTCAGTGTCTCTCTCTGATTAGTTAATGGTAGTTTCTTAGCGACGGGTGGTATGAAAATTGACTGTTTAATGTTCACTGCCTCTGCCTTTGTAAAATACAGTTTGATTGATTGACTCTCTCTCTCTCCCCTTTCTTTTCAAGTACTTTGCTTCATAGGCGATGGCGGTACAAGTATACCCGCTTTATGTCAATAATTATGTAGTTCGTGTGAAGATGTGATAATTTAATGTGTACTTATTCTTTGGACTTCTTTCGAACTAGGTGACAAGCGTAACAATATCGGGTATTCGTATTCACAGAGGCTCCATAAATACCACTCTTTCTTTCCCCTCTACCCCGATGTGTACCCCTCCCCGCCCTTAGCGTGCACCCGGCACGCGACCGAAACCGTTTTGAGGTTGACCCCCCCCCCCCCCCCCCCCGTGTCCCGTGACCCCCTTGTTATTGTAACGTTTGCCGCCGGATTGTGCTTCGTTCAGGTGCGCGTCGCCCGTTTCCTGTCTTGCCTTGACCTAGTGACAGTGCTGTGGCGCGCGTTTGGGGCCGCAAGTCTCAGGTGTTCAACAGGTGAACGGGATTTTTAGCCTGACCGCCTGAGCCACGGTTTGTCCCGCTATGCTCCCCGCCCTTTCACTGCCTTCAGCTCAGTCTGGTTGCGGTGTCCATACTGATATTTTTGTTTTTCAAGTGATGCGTTTTAGTCAGAATGTGAACTATTAATTTCGTACACACACCAGTCAAGAGTACAACACCTATGGACTCGAACCACGCTACGAGAACAACGCAACGAAAGACATTTAGAGAAAGGTTTGAGACATCAGTATTCGTTGCACAGTACATGTCATGTATTTCGAAAACGGACTGGCGGAGGGGGGGGGGGGGGGTACGATTTAAAAAAAAAAAGGATACTTCCATTCCGTCAGCGGAAATATAGGTCGATGCAACCGTCAGCTATTAGAAGTAACACGACAATGGGACAAATTTCTCGTCATTACTTTAAGAGTAATAAAAATACTCAAGCGTGAATAATCACTGAGTAGGCTTGCGCTGTCTGCTGTGGTATAATGTTTGCCCTGAGGCGGCGACTCGTTAATTACGTGACGTGAATAAATCAGGGGGAGGTGGGGGTGGAGGGGGAGTTACATAGGCAGGTGGTTTAGTCGTATGTTGTGCACCAAAAAAGACACGTGCAGTTCTAAGGCCGACTTCCAGTGCACACTTCTGTACTGAACAAAGTTGTTCATGCAGAAACTTAGAAAACAGACGGGGGTGAGGTGGGTGCATCTGTGAAATGCCGCCCTCCCCCCAAAAACAAAAACAAACAAACAAAAAAGGTAAAAAAAAAGGGGAAAAGTCAATAATTTAAAAAAAAAAAAATCAGGCTGACCCAAACTTGAGACTGATAACATCAGTTTAGTTCGACTGAACTGAACTCACCAGTCAGGGCCTAACCGGACAGCGGTCCGTTAGAAGGGAGGGGGGACAGGCAGGAATGGGGACTACACAGACTAGAGAGAAGGGGAGGTGTGTGTGTGTGGGGGGGGGGGGGGGGGGCGGCGCGGCAGCTGGCACGCAGGTAGAGCTTGAGGGACTTTGTCAATGGGGGACCGGTACACAGACATGCCGACACGTTCGCGTGCGGCGCGGGCCGTTCGTTTTGGCGGGAAACCGGCGCGTGCAGCGAACTGGCACGTGGGGAATTAAAGAAACGTGGATTGGGCTGCGTGTTTAGGTCAAGTTGTTCCTGTTTTGATTCTGTGCTTGCAGTAATGTGAATATGTATTTTCTTTTCTTTTTGGTAGAAAAGAGACTTTGGGAGCTGTCGCTCTGGTTTCTGTACTTTACTGGCTTGGTAACTTGAAACTTATTCATAGCGGTACTGTCGATTTATTGGAATACGTGAGTACAGTGAGTCTCAAGTGGACGGACGGAACAGCCGCTGTTGAGCTTATCGAGTTCGTTCCGGCGATTTCCTCATAAATTTCCGCGTCCGCGTAATCTTTTAGATGCATTGCTAAATTGTGATAAACAGAGAGTCTACCCGCGCGGCCCGTCATTGACTGACCCGTGTCACGGCCGCCGCGCGACGGAGTCATAGTGACTCGAACAGGCAGACCCGAAAAGGCCGATAAAACTACACAAGAAGAAACACACAGGCCTATGTAATCAAAACTAACCCGATACTAAAATACTATTATAATTACACAGTATATAAAAAAAAATCTATATCCAGGGTCCTGTCCAGTTTTTTTACCCCCTTCTCCCTTTTCATACAAATTCGAGAGCACCTCAAAACAAGAAACAGATTGTGGGGAGGAAGGAGGAAGATGGGGGGGGGGGGGGGTTTACATCAGCGGGAGGGAAGAGGGAGGCGTAGGGGAGAGGGAGGGGGAGAAATGCGCGGGAAAATTGCACCAATCGCTGCGCCTCACACAATGGGGGATTCAGCAGCAGACAGATACTCAACGGTCTCAGGTTCCCGTTTTTCCTCCCGCCCTTCCAACGGACGGCATCCCTCCCGCTGTTTTCGTCTTGACTGGAGTAAGGGAATGCACCTCAGCTACATTATGATGGAGAAGACTGAACGGAGAAGTGACATCAGTTATTGCCGCTTAGAGGAAGGTATGTACACAAAGACAGCCAAACAGACTCAGTGATAAGTAAATCCGACTGCGATAGTCGATGATAGTACTGAGATGGTATCAGTCCAGCGTACTAGTACACTATGACGGTTAATCGATCTTGACTGACGCTCTTCATTGTGTGTGTGTGTGTGTGTGTGTGTGTGTGTGTGTGTGTGTGTGTGTGTGTGTGTGTGTGTGTGTGTGTGTGTGGTTATGGCAGTGTTGTCTTTTTAAACACTGAAAACTGAAGTTTTATCGGCTGTCTGCCTCTGCCACACACTGACTTAACTGAACCTCGGGAGAACCTAACTGAAGATATGTCAAGTTATTATTATAGAAGCGCCGGTTTGCGTAGACATATCTGATGTCACTCAGCTTCAACTTTGCTCAAGTTAAATACATCCGTTATTTGAAGTATTTCTCAGTGGTATTTAAACGATTTGAGAGAGAGAGAGAGAGAGAGAGAGAGAGAGAGAGTACACTGTGCTGAATAAATTTCAAACAAGAGCTGTCCCCTCGAGGAAACTGAGAAGATGCAGCGGTTCAGAGGTAAAACATCCAGGCCGCTACAAAAACAGCGCTCGTCCGTTCCTTCTCGGAGACCGGAGTTCAAAAGACACGACCGCCCGCAATTGTCACCGCGAGTGTTTACTGTCGTAACAGCATTGTGCGTTTATTGCCTCTTGATGGCGGGAGGTTGGAGCCGGCAACTTTTGAACGGGTTGAAATTAGGCTCTGGAGTCTTACGGCACCGAGTCGCTCAACCGTACTCCAGGGGGGCATGGCCGTAAAGTAATGATCGAATTTGTTTTGCTCAAACCGCAAGAAGAAAGTAGCCTTCCCCATCTTCCCTCCTCTCCACGCAGCTCGCTGTCCGATCTGGGAGGCAATTTGCTCGGCCCATAGAGACTGGGAGAGGTGCAAGTCCGGGAAGGTAATCAGCGGAATCCGCAGGGGCACCTTTCTCTGACACCGAGGGATACACACCGCTGTAGAGGCAGACGATTGTCCGGTAACGGGCTTTAATCTTGCCGCCAAATCGCTGCCGATTAAGACCAAACACTCGCGATTTGTTGATTAAACTTGTTGAGGTTTTGCAGAACACGGGAAGGTTTCTTGCCGCTAGAAGTCTCCTGACTGACGGGCCGGTACATCGCGTAATCAAGTGTTGGGGATTCTCAGCACCGGTTTTGAAACTCTGAGACATTTGGGACAAATACAACAAACTCAGCACAGCGACTGGAGAGTTCTTGAGTCAGCACACAAGAAATCCCCGATTGTCAGAATTAATCACTGATCTACGGAGAGTCGACTGGTTGCCGGGGTGTTTTTCGTTCGGAAATGTTAATTTGCTCGACAATCATTTTCCCTGGGTGTGAAATCCCGAACACAATTTGCCTAATTTCAACATCAAAGGTCACAGATGCGCTTTCAAAGTCTCCGAAAGTGCCTGTCTGTGTACTGTTAATGAATTGCAATTTCTTATGACTGCGCGCTTGATCTTGAAGTTAGTATCCGCTCAGACGTGTTGCAGTTGGTCGAACGGTAAAAGTCTATCATATCATGCTGTGTAGGCCTTGTTACCACCTAAGAGGTGTTCCGTTGTATTATTTTGTGTTAGCGACACAGAGCAAGACAGACTAGCAATTCGAGACTTAAATATCGTCCAGAGAATCGTTTTTGTTTTTTGTTCGCTTGTTTTGAACAGGTTTATTGCAATACAATTCGTGCAAGTAAACAATTAGTGAGCATAAACAAGCACCGCTTATGATAATGCTCAGGGGTGGAACAAGTACATATTAACAGTATTGCAGTATTGAAATGGCAGACTAAACAGTACAGTTAGTACTTATGATAAAACTACAAGCAAGAGAGAGAGAGGGAGAGAGAGGGAATGAATGTCACCGCTTTGTTTTTCCACGTTACCTTGACTGTTACAATTTCCCCAGCTATAGTTCCCACGCAAGCACCACGCCACAGCTTCGGCAGCGTCCGTCACCTTGTAATCAAGGGTGTATTATCTCGTTCACAAAAGGAACCACTTGTTCAGCATTAGAACCTGTACTGCGGTCTGAAAAAAGCCACACGCTGTGACCTGGCCTACTGTTTTTCACGCGTCGTCGTAGTTTGATACTAATGAGTAATGACGCCGTACTTGTTAACTGATTGATTGAAAAGAGCAAGGCTCGCGAGACGGGGAGGAGTGAAAAGTGTGTGTGTTCGTGTGCGTGCGTGCGTGCGTGCGTGCGTGTGTGTGTGCGTGTGTGTGTGTGTGTGTGTGTGTGTGTGTGTGTGTGTGTTTGGGGTGGGGGTGGGGAGGGGGAGGTGTTGAAGGGAGGGGCTAAAACTGTATGCCTTGGGGCCGGGTCTCAAGTCCGCGACTGAAACCGAGGCTCGCCCGTGAGCACTCGTGTTTGTTAATGGTCACAGACCGTGACGCGCTAGCTTAAGCTTCGTCACGTGACGTCAGTTCGAACAAGGGGAACTGTGCAGACGGTCTCCAATGTCAGTTGTCTTCTTGCTGTCGCTGATGGTGGTAACGTTAGTGGTGTTCGTGTCAGGCCGGAGCCTGACTCCTCATGGCTTCATTTGACTTACAGAAAGGACAGCGGCCGTTGTGAGTTGATACACTGTTTGGAGTGTTTTTCATGTGTTAGCAGACATTGTCATTTGCTCATTTGACCGTTTCTCGTGTATGGCTGCGATGCAAGTTATCATTATAGCCTTACTATTTGAATTACCGAAAGGACAGCAGCCGTTACAAGTGAACACACGGTTTAGGGTGTTTTTCATGTTTTTAAAGACATTGTTATTTGCTTATTTGACCGTTTCTTGTGTATGGCTGTGATGCCAGTTATTCTTATAACCTAACTATTTGAATAACAGAAAGGACAGCAGCCGTTACAAGTCAACCTTACTATTTGAATAACAGAAAGGACAGCGGCCGTTGTAAGCTGACACACATTTTGGAGTGTTTTTCGTGTTTTAGCAGACATTGTCACTTGCTTATTTTCGCATTTCTTGTGTATGGTTATGATACAAGTTGTTCGTACAACCTTACGGGGTTCATGCCAGCGATGTAGGCGTTGTCCTTACAACCTTACTATTGAAATTATCGGAAGGACAGCAACCGTTATTAGCCGACACATGGTTCTGAGTGCTTTTCATGTTTTAGCAGACATCGTCATTTGCTTATTTTCGCGGTATGGCTGTAATTTTACAAGTTGTTCTTGCAACCTTAAGGGGTTAAATGCCAGCGATGTACGCGTTGTTCTTACAACCTTACGCCGTCACGGGTTAATGTCAGCGATGCACGTGTTGTATCGGAGTTAGTGAAATGCCAATAGCCGATGTTTGCCTGCACGCTCACGGTTTGGGATATGTAAGGCTGGGCATTGCCGCTTTCCCGTTTTACATCTGTTGAGATGTTTTCCCCTGTTTTGTGTGTGCAGACGTGATGCAGTTTACTGAGAAAGTACAGATGGAGGACAAACACGAAATGGAGGACTCCACATCACACCAGAGCAACGACTCTGGGATGATTCTTTCACGAAGTCACAACACACTGACAGCCAGCGCAGAAGAGCGCCAACTCTCCGCTGAGCCATCGTGTGATTCAGGACTGACCCTTCACTCCCAAACTTCAGACACACCAGAACTTTCGTCTGTCGCGCAAGATGAGTGTGCCACGAACTCTCAGTCTTCAGAAGAGACCAGTGTATCAAAGCCACAAAGTTACGAAGAGGCACAGTCACTGGTTGTGTCGAGAGAGTATACAGACAGCGCTTCCTCAGAGGTGATGCAAGATGACGAGAGTTCCGATGTCGATATTGTAAGCTGTGAGGAGGAGAACACTTTTGTGCCATCAGTTGTGTTGGGAGAGCGTAAGGACAGCACTTCCTCAGCGGAAACGCAAGATGACGGGTGTGCCGGTATTGAAAGATGTGAGAAGGAGGAAAGCTGCCCTAAGCGTGGCCCTGCAGCAGATTCGAGCCTGCTCAGCTGTACGACCCTGAACACGACCCCAGCTCCAGTTGCCTCTCAGTCCGAGCTGAATCTCTCCAAAGCCACCAACGACAGTGGACTCGGGATGTCTGTGGAGGACACTCCCTCACGGACTGAAGACAGAACCTCTCCATCTGCGAGCTCAGCCACCTCAATTCCTGTCGTTCGTACCGGCTCCGCTTCTGGCCCTGAAAACACATCTGAAGACAGCGAAACACGCATGTCGTATTCCGAGAAAAGGCGGCAGTCAAAAAAGAAAATGCACCTCGAACGGCTGTACAGGTCACAGTTATCATCCACACCCAAGTCCAGCCTGACTCGTGATGACTGGGTGCAGCCTCTTCCACATCTTTACAGGTCACAGTTATCATCCACACCCAAGTCCAGCCTGACTCGTGATGACTGGGTGCAGCCTCTTCCACATCTTTACAGAGTCCAAACCATGGTTTCTGAATTTAATGACGACGAGAGGCGCTCGTACGTCCCGCTTCCCAGACAAGATCCACGCGCCGGACAGCTTGGAGAAGACGGCGAGAGACAGGCGTACCCATGTCAGCTCAGCCCTGACCTGAGCCCGGTGAAAGAGCGAGAACCGGTCCCAGTCAGACCCAACACCGCCCCTCCCAGCCCCATGAAGACCGCTACCCGTCCCGTAGTCGCCGCTTACCACGCGTCCCGGCCTGGCGAATGGGTCGCGCCCCCACAGTCGCCTTGGCATCGTTATAATACGGACTGCTTCCTTCCGCGTTACTCCCTCCCTCCTGTGGACAACCACCCCAGGGACGCGCTGCCACCTGCCTGTCCTAGTTTCCCATGTCCTGTCGATTTCACTCGAGTAGAAGAATATCCTTACGACTACTCCGCGACGAGGCAGACACGGCACGCAAGCAGGGACGTGTGTGCTGATCAAAGCGAACACCCGGACGTTCTGGACTTGTCTTGCTCCAGGAAGACCAGTGAGGAGAAGCCACGGGATGTCGCACGAAGTCCATCCCCCTACCTACAGAGAGAGGAGGGTCATGTCGGAGCTGCAGCGTCGTTGCCCATCTTGCCTCAGCTGGCACCAGCGGCGTCCAGCGATCAGTACAGGGCCGCGACTTCCAGCAGAACCCCCAGAAGGCGCATCAGAGACCTCATCGAACGCGCGTACGGCATTGTGTCCTCCTCCCGTATGTCACCCAACGACAGCGTGGATGATGTCTCGAAGAACTCGAACCTTTTGAAGGCCGTACGCGACTCTCACGCCGTCGCTTCAACATCGTCACTGTCCTATTCTCACAAAAATCCTTCGCGTCTGTCCCACTCTGTCGAGAGCTTACTGAATTCCGACAAGAAGGATGCTGCAGACCGCAAACCCACAATCCCTCACCCAAGCGATTACTCCGCATTCTACCCTATTCAGTCACACGCCATGAACCCCCTGCAAATCAACACAGCTTACGATCCCTATGGTCGTGTCTACGAGTTCCAGAAATCTCCCCACCAGCTGCTGCTTCAGCCGAAGCATCACCAGAGCGTTCTTGATGGTTCTTCAGAATCCTCGGAAGAAAGAATGCTCTTGAAACGTCAACGGGAACAGAGCGAGGATGCCACTCCGCCAGTAAAACGTCGTGCACCTTACGAGCCGCCGGCGCCACAAATGGCAATGCATTCAAGTTACGTCGTGAGCTACCCGTTTATCGCCCCAGCACCTCACCCCCCTGGACAGGCCTTCCTTCCCCCACCTCAGTTGATGGTGTCCCCAAACGCACCGGTCTACATGGGGTCCGGTCTTCACAGCCCAGCAGCCGTTTTGTCTCAAGTGATGCACAGCCCTGCCGCTTTCCTGCCGAAGCAAAGTGACGCACACCCTGTCGCCTACATGCCGCAGCAAAGGGAGGCACACCCTGTCGCCTACATGCCGCAACAAAGGGAGGCAAGCTCTGCCGCCTACATGCCGCAGCAAAGGGAGGCAAGCTCTGCCGCCTCCATGCCGCAAAAAAGGGAGGCAAGCTCTGCCGCCCACATGCCGCAGCAAAGGGAGGCAAGCTCTGCCGCCAACATGCCGCAGCAAAGGGAGACAAGGTCTGCCGCCAACATGCCGCAGCAAAGGAGGGCAAGCCGTGCAGGCGGTCCAAGAAACACCACCATTCACTCCACCGACAATGAAAATGACGAGGTAAGCTGAGCTGTGCTTGGAACAAATTTCAAACAGCTTGTAGTTGTAAGTACCAGATAAAGCGTTGATATTTTGACCCAGAAATCTAGATCACGTGAAATGATCTCTCTCTCTCCCCCCTCCCCCCGCCCCCCCCCGCCCCCCGCGGATTTAATTCATCTTTCTTACAAAACGAAACTTAAACAAGCTGGTAGAAAGGCATTTCGAATTCACAGTGTCATTGACAGGTTTCTCCACCAGGCCTTTGGACTGCGGGGAGCCGGCGTGGCCGAATGGTAGAGCGTTGGACTCTCAATGCTCGGGTCGTGAGTTCGAATTCCGCCGGCTGGGGCCAAATATTTGTGCTGGCCTTTTTTCTCGTTGCCCCGTCTTTGATATCACCCTTATGTGGTGGAAAAGGACGTTAAACTCCCAAACACCCACCCACCCACGCCTTTGGACTGCGGGCTCCAGAGGCTTATGTCCAAAGTCCTGGTGTTACGTATTACATAAAACGCAGTAAGACACAAACCGTGTTTATCAGTACATGTATGTATTTTCCATGTTGCAGGAGATAAGTATATCGCACATGACAGCAGCACGGGCGTTGGCCCAAGTGCAGAGCAAGTGTCGGATTGTGAAAGGAAAAATGCTGGAAATTACACCTTCCATTCTCACCCTGCTGCAGGTAAGAATTTAACAAGACTAGTTTACGGATTTTTGGGCAAGTCAGTTGAAGATGTCATGTGCCAGGTTTACTGGGCGAAGTAAGTTGCAAGTTGCCTCTTGACTGTTGTTTCCAGACTGAAACACTGTGATTAGGCCAAAAAATTGTTGTTTCTGGTAACATGGCTAAAAAAAATAGGGTAGGTAGGTAGGGTTTTTTTTTCCCGCCCCTCCCCCCCCCCACACATATATCCAAGAACAAAGAAACAGGGTACTGATAAGAAATGATGCTCTGTGAAACTGTATTTAATATCATAACACACCATCTTGGGTCCGCGATGGCGCACGACTTCCCTGACGACAGGCGCATGAAAACTGAAACTGGTCGTGCTTGATTTTTTTTTTTTCCAGCAGCCAAAAAAATTTTTTAGGGTCGGGGGAAAAAATAGGGTCGGTCGGGTTACCAGAAACAACATTTTTTTTTTTGGCCTTAGCAAGATTGCACCTTTTACATGTAGTCCCTTTTGATATTCTCATATCTTAGCTCTGTGGTTCATTGAGAATTGCTAATCGATTATTATTATTTTCGTTTTAAGATATTTTTTAAAGAATAGTTGTTGACGAAGATCGTGCTTGCTGGCTTTACAGGAAGCGACCACGGTAATAGTGGTGTTGAACGGAGGCTATGGTATCAGGAATCCCGAATTCGAGGAACCGAAGCTTCCGACCGACATACCCAGGAATAGTAAGTCACCATTAAATTTTACTTACCTCTCTCTGTGTACACTAAATATTTGTTCCACTTCCAGCCACAAGCTGCTTAGACTCGGGGCACTTTTAGCCTCAAACAGCTTTGACCCGAGGGGCTTTCATGTTTTACACCGGACTAACCGACTGTTTGGGCTGTAAATGCTCGGTTCGTGAGTTCGAATCCAGGCTGGGAGTCAAACATTTGTGCTGACTTTTTCATCTTACTTAGCCCCCCTGGCTCCAAGTGGAGCATAGGCCATCGACAACCCTTCGCCATCGCCCTCTGTTCTGGGCTATTCTTGCCACTCCAGTCCAGTTGCTTATATAGCTCTGCCTCAGTGTCCCGCCTCCAGCTCTTGCGAGGCCGGCCTCTCTTCCTTTTCCCCTGCGGCTTCCATGTCAGGGCTTGGCGTGTGGTGCTGGATGCTGGCTTCCTGAGGGTGTGTCCAATCCAGCCCCACTTCTTCCGCAGGATCTGCTTGGCCACTGGTTCCTGCCCCGCTCGCTCCCACAGCTCTTCGTTCCGGATCTTCTCTGGCCATCGGATGTTGAAAATGCGCCTCAGACAGGTGTTGAAAAATCTCTGGATCTTCTGCTGCATCATCTTTGTTGTCCTCCATGTTTCGCATCCGTAGAGCAGAACTGACTTTTTCATGGTTGCTTGTTTTTGCAGTCACTCCAAAGGACGTTAAACCAGCAGACAACTAACAAATTCCTTCTTCTTGTTCCAGAGAGTGGCTTTCTGGTGTGTCCGCAATGTGATAAGGAATTCAGGGCGCAGCGCCTGCTGAACCGCCACATGAAGAACCACGGCAACGTCAAGCGATATCTCTGTGTCTTTTGCACAGGGTCCTTCAACGATTGCTTTGATCTCAAGCGGCACACACGTACCCACACAGGTACGCATTTATTGATATCCAACAACACCGACAAATTTCGTCAACCTTGCAAGCTTACTTTTTTATTTTTATTTTTTGGGTTGTTGTTTTAAGGGAGGCAACCACAGGTTTTGTTAAAAGTTCACACGAAGAGGGTGAACAGAGGTTGTTTCCCCTTAGATTTGGTTTCGTCTTTCACGTGAAAAAAAAAGAGGGAAATTCAGAAATCAGTATCTATTTATTCAGTAGTATATTCATTTATTTGTTTCACATATTTATTTCATTTGTTTATTTTATAGGCGTGAAACCATACAAGTGCGAGGAATGCACCAGCGCCTTCACCCAGCGCTGTTCCCTCGAGGCGCACATGACCAAGTTGCACGGTGTGGTGTTACCCTACAAACACAAGGAGCGTCGCAAAAAGATCTACGTCTGTGAGGACTGCGGGGAGACTGCCGAGAAACCTGAAACCTACCTGGCCCACCTGCGCCACTACCATCCCGAGAACCCCGTACTCGAAAAGAGCCACGACAAGCGCCAGTTCAACTTCAATGACAAGAATGACAAGAAAAAGGGAAAACGGAAGGCCCTGAAACCAAAGAATTGAAAAAAAAAGCTGTTTCATAGTAAGTGGTATGTATGCTTGTCGGATTGTTAACACATTTCGCGCTAGCTGGATGCATAACCCAAACTTACTTGGCAGGAGTTGAGTGATTGTGACGTCATCCACAAATTAAAGATCTAAGCTCCCAGCAAAAAGCTTTCGGAAGTGTGACAAATTTTTTACAGAGTCGACCGTACAAGCACAGTCACAGCTGCAGAGTTTTCAGCGCTTTGGGGACCCTTATAAAACCAGAGCACGAGTTTGCCGTGGCTTTGTTTGGCTTTTGGTCAGTGAGCGAGACACATCGCTACAGTGTCCAGCGCTGGGATGTTGAGTGCTGCACGATCTTTCTCGTTCAGTGTCAAAACGCAAACTGAGCTGTGAATGAGGCTGCCCTTGGCTTTTGTTGGGGCTTCAGGGACGCTGAAAACTCTGCAACTGTGACAGAGTTGACTGTGCTTGCACGGTCGACTCTGTAAATTTTTTTCACACTTCGGAAAGCTTGTTGTTGGGAGCTTAGAGCTTAGAGCTTAGATCTTTAATGTGTTGAGCATAATGACTGTATGACCAAAGCTCCCCGGGCGAAGACGGTAATTAGCTGAGTCACTCATCTGCAGCGAAGAAAGGAGAAGTTGACAGTTTGATGTCACAAAGACCGTCACAAAGACCGTCCGCGCCAGGTCAAGTTCAAGGACACTTAGGGTCACGTGGACCCTCCAGTTCAAGAGCCAAACTGTCGCTGAAAGTTTGACACGAATTCTGGTCCGTCTTCAGAACAACTCATGTGAACACACGAATGCTATGTTTCAGTAAGAAAGAATTTATGGAGTGAATCTTTTCGTGTACGATCATAGTATGGTGCTACAGGACTTACTTCAAATTCTGGTTACTGAAGTTCCTACAGCGGCTTTTGTGTATGTACATGTACCTGACATTTCTAAGTGTTTTTAATGTCAGATACCTGACGAAAAAGTCGCTTAACTTAAATGTTGTGTTTCAGAAAGGAAGTATTTATGGAATGTCTCTTTCTGTAAGATCATAATTATTATGGTTGTTACAGGGCTTACTTCAAATACTGGTTTCTGAAGTTTGTACAACGTCTTTTGTGTATGTGCCCAACATTTCAGCGTTTCTGAAGTTCGTACAACGTCTTTTGTGTATGTACCCAACATTTCAGAGGGTTTTTTATTTTAAATCTCAAATACCTGACGGAAATGTCGCTTAACTTAAATTTTGTGTTTCAGAAAGAAAGTATTTATGGAGTGAATCTTTGTGTACGATTATAATAATTATGGTGTTCGAAGACTTACTTCAATTTCTGGTTACTGAAATTTGTTCAGTGACTTTTGTGTATGTACCTGACATTTCAAAGTTTTGTTTTTTGTTTTTTTTTAAATGTCAGATACCTGACGGAAATGTCGCGAATGGCAAAACTGCACAGTTTCGAAACAGTGAAAAACACATACAGTTGTATTTGAAACATGTTTGCAGTTTTGTAAAATGGCAGTGACAGAGTGCTTCTATATCCCTTCCTGTATAAGGGCAGCTAATTTCAGTGGCAGTTGAACAAAACATCCTGTTTCTTGGAGTTTTTTTTTTTGACTGCTGATCATGTTTTACAATTTTATTTTAAGTGCCATGACAAAGACAAATTTTTGTCGGGTCTGTCTCATAGCAGCCATATAAAAATGTGGTGTTCTTCTAGCAGCTGCTGATGTGCATAGCGTCAGCAGTCGTGATCAGTGTTATGCTTCCGTGTCGCTGATAAGGCTTAAAATCTTGCACTTTTTGCTTGGTTACCACCTTTCCCCCCTCCTCCCCCTCCCCCAACCCGTTTTCGAAATACATGCACAGTACGTTAAAAAATGTCCTTCCCCCCTCCTCCCCTCCCTTCCCCCTCTCCCCCCCCCCCCCCCCGTCCGTTTTCGAATACATAATTACACTGTACGATAAAAAGATTGTCCTCCCCTCCCCCTCCCTCCCCCCAATCCGTTTTTTTTTTTAAATACATGTACTGTACGTTAAAAAATGTCCTCCCCTGCCCCCCTACCTCCCACCCTCCCCACCCCCCAATCCGTTTTTCGAAATACATGTACTGTACGTTAAAAAATGTCCTCCCATCCCCTCTCCCTCCCTGCCCCCTCCCCCAGTCCGTTTTTGAAGTACATGTACTGTACGTTGACAAAATTCAGGCCAAAATGCACCAGATTTCACAGTTTTAATTTTTTAAAAATTCCGGGGGAGCATGACCCCCCCCCCCAACCCCCGCCGCCCCAACCCCCATCTTCCAGACACGCCTAGCATAAAACGTCTGGTTTGCAGACGCACCACACTTTTCCGCATTTTAGATCATGGACCGTTTTAAGCCTTGGGCCGAGGCTTTTGCTTCAGCCTTTGAACGCGCTCGTCGGGCAAAGCTTTATTGTCTGTAAGAAATCTCGACCATATTCTAATCCTAGTCAGTAGTGCCGATAGGGATCACATCTAAGAAAACAGAACATTACTTGCTTGCAACTGTATTCATTGCTGTTTTTTTTTGCAATGCGTTTCCTATGACATATATATCATAGGAAACGCATTACAAAAACAACAACAACAACAACAACAAACCAACAACAACAACAACAACAAACCCCAACAGTGTATACAGCTACATGTCGAACAGAGAACACAGTAAAAGAGAACGAAACTAACACCAGCCCTATGTACAAACCATTGGGAAATTACAAAGAAAATAGCCTGATTTAAATGCCAGTAAATCCATTATAGGATCAAACCACCAAAGGTCAAATTTACTCTTAATTTTCCAAGGGCATCCACAGATTCCTCGGAAATGGCATGTCATTTACTGATGCAATTTGGCAGCAGCTGCTTTTCGCTTGCAAGCATCTGCCTCTTTTTAAACCTCATATCATTTTTTTTTTGCCATAGATTCCAAGTTTTTTTGGAATATTGCGCCAGCTTTTTTTTTTTTTGGTTGTTTGTGTACAGTGACTTTTGTCATTTTTACAGCATTTTTTTTTTGGGGGGGGGGGGGGGAGGGGCACCTATGTGTTCTTTTGGCATGTGTGCTGTTTTTATACAAATGTATCGACATTCCTTGTGTGAGTGTTTTTCCCTGCAGGCAATGTGTGTTTTCACACGTTTTCCCATCGTTGCAGGACTTTTTTTTTTTTTTTTTTTTTTTAATTTGTCCATGCGTGTAACAGTTGGCACACTACCATGATTTCTGGAAATGGTCTCGACAGGCTAAAACGTTCTCTTGGTTTTTGATTTTACTTCAGACCAGAGCGTGTGCCAAAGTTGGCGTGAGAGACTATGTGTGACGACAAGTAGTGTCGTGCTGCTTGAGTTGCCGTGTGTGTTTGTGTGTGAACTTCTTGTCTCACGTCAACTAAAAACTGCCATTTGTCATCAGTTGGTTTTACTTTGCCATTTATGTCTTTCTTGCATTTAGCGGCACAATCTCTCGAGTGCCTAGGTTTTAAGCAGGTACAGCCTGTTCACTTTGTGTTATAATTATGATTAATAATTATTAAAAAAAAATAATAAAAAATTAATAAGATAAAAAAAATTAAAAAGTAAAGGAAAAAGATGGAAAAAAACATTTAAGTCCTAGACTTTTTACAGTTATTTGGTTTCATTGATCATGTTTTGAGAAGTATAACTTGCATTTAATGTCACGGCCTCTTGAGTGCCTAAGTTTTACACAGGAACAGCCTGTTCACATTGTGTTCGTACAATTTTGATGTTTAAGAAAATTAAAAAGTAAAGGACAAAGAGGAAGAAATGTATCAGTCCTAGACATTGTAAAGTTATTTGTGTATCCGCGTGGTGTGTTTCTCTGATCATTGATCATTCAAAAATATAAATTTGATTTACAAATACAGTGAAGTAGGATTTAGGTTGCAAGTTAGTCCTAGGACTTACATTTTTTTAAGGCGTTTTTTTTGTGGACATGAAAACGCCTAGTATTCTTACAACTACGTAGTTGATTTTAAAGAAAACAACGTTAATAATTATGTTGTGTTACCCTTACCTGTTTTGTTATTGTTATTTGTGAATTTTGTCGTCATTTTTGCCATTTGAGTTGCAGTGCAGTCGAGGACAAAGCAGTCAACCAGTGTTAAAAATGACGACGATTTTCATGGTGCTTATTCTTTGTGCAATATTGTACAAACTATTATTATCAAAATACCGCAAGCATAAATTAAAACTGCACTGATATCCACGGTAAAGACAACATTTAGGGGTTTTTCATACACATCCATGCTATGAAGTACATGTATTATTATTTCATGGCATGGATGTATAGAAAAACCCCTTTAATGTTGTCTTATTCCGTGGATATTGCTGCCGCTTTCATTTATGCTTGCAGCATTTTTATTTGACCAATACAGGCGCGTTGTCCTGTTTGGTCATTTCCATTCATTTTGGGGGGCATTAATGTGGTTTGGTCACTTTTACTTACAAGTGCGTTGCAGACACATCTTGATGGCAAAGAACGCCACAGCCTAAATGTTGTCTTATCCCGTGGAAACTGCCACCGCTTTCATTTTTGCTGGCAGCATTTTTATTTGACCAATACACGCACGTTGTCCTGGGGGCATGACTGTGTGGTCACAATTCCGGTGTTGGAACCATGGTTTGGTCACTTTTACTTTGAAGTGCGTTGCAGAGATATCTTGATGGCGAAGAACTTACTTACTTACTTAGGCCCCTGGCTCCAAGTGGAGCATAGGCCATCGACAACCCATCGCCATCGCACTCTGTTCTGGGCTATTCTTGCCTCGCCCAGGTGAATGTGATGGTTTGTTGCTGTCGATGTTTCTGTAACTTACTGTTTTTTACAGGTAGGGCTGTTAACCCTACGCAAACCTGTTTAGCCTCTTGGAGAGGTGGTCCACATTTGTCTGACCTCTACCCTTCGACCTGTCCAGCTTGGGTGACCCTGCCAGGAGCGTGTGCTCCCGCTGGCATAGGTCTCTGGGTCATTGAGGTACACAAGCCACTACCCCACGACAAGGGGTGGACCATGTAGGGATGATGGCGAAGAACGCCACAGCCTAAACGTTGTCTTATCCCGTGGAAATTGCCGCCGCTTTCATTTATGCTGGCAGCATTTTTATTTGACCAATCCACGCCCGTTGTCCTGTTTTGGTCATTTTCGTTCATTTTTTGGGGGGCATGACTGCGTGGTCACAATCCCGGTGTTGGAGCGATGGTTTGGTCACTTTTACTTACAAGTGCGTTGCAGACATATTCGTATCTTGATGGCGAAGGACGCCACAGACTGTTAAATGTCTCGCCGCCATTCTTCTCGTCCACATCCGACCAACTTGCGTCTGCACCCCTGTCCGACGACAGTCAGACATCTTTCTTTATTGTTATTCTTTGCAATTTTCTCTTGCATTTTTTGGGGGGCTACTTGCATTTTTAATATGATTGAGTGTGCGCTCTAGTGTAAGCGATTTGGATGATCTGACTTACCAAATGTTGCTGTGTTTTTTTAATATTAAACATTGTACAAAAAGTTTTCATTTGTGTTCTTCTTTCAGTGTGTGTGTGTGTGTGTGTGTGTGTGTGTGTGTGTGTGTGTGTGTGTGTGTGTGTGTGTGTGTGTGTGGCGCGCTTGGGTCGGTGTGCCTCTGTGTGTGTGTGTGTGTGTGTGTGTGTGTGTGTGTGTGTGTGTGTGTGTGGTGTGCGCACGCACCTCGGTCACATGAATGCTAAATTCACATGAATGCTACATGCACAATAATGACATTTGTAAAATAGCCACCGTGGTTTACACCTCTCGCCAGTGCAAATTTTCTGTGAGTTACGTAGGAGTGCTTTCCATCCGAAAATAGTAGGGAAACAGAGCGAAAGTGTGAGTTATGACTTTCCGTAACCCACAGGTTTACGGGTTCACAAAAACACACTCCAGTTACGTCATCGGTCAAAGTCGCACAGAAAGTGCGTCATTTCAAACATTTGGAACTCATACGTCACGGCCGGTGCACGGGTATTTTGTTCACTTTTGGGGGTGAAATTTCTTTTTGCTTGGATCACGTAAAAAGTGATTGCACAGAAACATCTCTGCAAAGTATTTGCGAGTGCACTTTTGAGTGCCAGCTCCTGAGCACATGCTTTGAATGATTTTCGTCTTAACATCAAGTCCTTTCAACCCCTCAATGTTCCATTTTCTGACAAACCAGTGCGCAGAATCTTGAAGAGGTGCATAAGTCACTAATCACCCTACCAGAAAAAAAAAAAAAAAAACACAATGGAAATGTCGCCGAATATTCAGTAGAGGTAAGAGTTTGAATGCTCGTGGTATAGACAGCTTACATGAATAGTTCTTGTGGTTTACCACGAAAGAAACCACGGGATGTTTAATTTTTTTTGTCGTAGCTACCGGAGCCTTGGTAGCTAGGGCAAAAAAAAAAAAGAAAAGAAAAAAAAAAAAGGAAACATCTCGTGGTTTCTTTCGCGGCAAACCACGAGAACTAATCATGTCAGCTCTATATATACAGCACCTGAAAACAAACCAAGGGCCACCATCACTGTAGACAAAGTATTGGCGAATCCTAAGTTCTCTCCCCTGATTCCATGGTTCGGCAGATTTTCCTGTCAGTGGGGTAAGTGAAAATTACAGAATGCACTGTCACTCTCTCTCTCTCTCTCTCTCTCTCTCTCTCTCTGTGTGTGTGTGTGTGTGTGTGTGTGTGTGTGTGTGTGTGTGCACTGTACTTCTTTCTTCTTCCGAGCAGTTTCCTTGAGCAGTTCAGTTCAGTTCTCGCCCCGCCACTCAGTTCCATCCGTCTGTACGCCACAGCTCGCAGCAGTCAGTGCATGCATTTGTCTCCCGGCAGAGCTTTCCGTCTGCTGGCTGAACTACATTCTCCGGTAGTGTAAGTCACAGAAGCCTAAACTCTGGGAATAAAGCTAGTCTAGCTGCTTCAGTGTTTTCAAAAACCAGCTTCAGTTCCCAGGCTTGCGGAGGGACCTCAGTTAACTGCAGCGGCCGAGGTTACCGTGACACAAGCCAGCGGGAAGTCCGGCCAAGTCAAAAATAGTCACCGGCGTGTTGTTTATGACCGCCACAGTAGACCCAAGGTGCTTTTTTTTGTTTTTTTTTTTGTTAGGGGTCAGTGTGTGTGTGTGTGTGTGTGGGGGGGGGGGGGGGTTAAAATTTTCAGGTCAGTTAGACTGACTTAGTCAGTTGTCACTAGATTTTTTGAGTCAGCACGATCAGTTCTGGCCACAAAATTAATGTGTTTCCGCTATGCCCCCCCCCCCAGTACTACATGTACACATGTACTAGGAGAGCGACTCAGATGTTGACTCTGTCATGAACATAGCCATATCAATGGCCGGTACGTTGCGCAATACTGACACTGAGTGGCTTCTGAAGTAATTTCCGCTGTGCCGTGTGTTTGTGTCTGTGTGTGTTGGCGAGGGGTGGGGGGTTGGGGGGGGGGGCTCTCTTACTCACAAACACAGACACAGACACAGACACACACACAGACACACAGACACACACACACACACACACACACACACACACACACACACACACACACACAGAGGCCTCACACGCGCTGTGACAGAACACACACACACACACACACACACACACACACACACACACACACACACACACACACACACACACACACAGAGCCAGACACAGACCGACAGGTCACACCGACACCCAAGGTGAAACAACAGACATCTTCTATACATGTGCATTGGTTGTCTCCAACTTGAAACCGTCACGTTAATCCCACGATTAGGCTTTAGGACACTGATGACGTCTCGATGGCCGGACGTACACTGATGTAGGCCGGATGAATCGAGGCCTGTTAGATCAACAAATGGTTCAGGTTGTTACCTGTCCCTATTTTAACCGAAACTGATGTGGGTTTAGTGCACCATGTAAACAAATAGAGGCATAGCCTGGCCGGATCGGCGTCTCAGCTGACACTGACCTCGAGGACTGCCGGCGTCGCCGGTTTAGTGGGTTGGTCCACTCACTGCTCTCGCATTTCGAGCAAAGCGGAAATGTGTTCGAACCCTGCTCTAGTCTTCGGGGCTTAAAAGATTCCAGATTTTGGCGGGCGGATTTCCACTAAGAAATCGTGTTTCCTCCTGTGAAGCACTTCCAAATCACACAAAATTGCACAACTGAAAATTGCATAGATATTAGTCTCTAGTTTCAAACTTATTACGTCGGGGACCCATCATCAGCAGACAAACTTTCTCTAGTCTCCGCTGATGCATCTCGTACTGGGCCCGTATGTGATAGTCGAGGTTAGGGCTTTTAGCCCCGGGTTAGAGTCTAACCTCGAACTAAACTAGCTCTAGGGTTAACTTTTCTGCTGTTTTTTGTTTTGTTTTAAACCAGGAAGCGGGCCCATTCCAGCAAGGTGCCTAAACCGTTATAGAAGGATTTTTTTCTTCCTTTCTTCGCTTCCTTTTTAAAATTTTTTTAAATTTAATTTTGCTTTTGGGTTGCTTTTGTCCTAGTGTGGGTTAGGCCCGTAGCCGTGGGTTAAATTAACCTCGACTTTTACATACGGGCCCTGATCTTTAGTGATCTTTAGTCTCAGATTAGTCATGCTAGTCTCTGACTCATGCCCCGGTCTCTCTCCATGTATCAGGCCCCAGAGTTAGTAGTTCTGTGCCTTCAGTTACAAGGCGCAGTACCTTGACATGAACGTTTTCGAGGTACTATAGTGCATTTGATAATCCAATCGCAAATTCCCAGTCGGGAATAATTGTTTTGTTTTTATTGTAAATCTGTGATTTTGTACATATTCATTGGAAAAAAGATTAGAAAATTTGTTACTTAACGTCTTATCAACCACGGATATGATTCGGGTATAGCTGACGACCTCATCAAAAGTGAAAATTTGGGCGAAAATGTGAGGTGGAATAAATAAGTATTGAAACTACCCGAAATTTACTTTCCAAAATCTTCAAGTGACAATGATGTCAAATGTAATCTTGTTCAGCAATTGACGTGTACTCCTAAAACCTTCATGAGAGAGTGGGGGGGGGGGGGGGGAGTGACGTCAGTAAATGACGTCAGAGCGCTATTATGGAGTAGTTTCATTTCTAGAAAAGGGGCTTACTTGTCAGGTTTCCCCGACAGCAGTGAACTGATATATCGATTTAGGCTGGTTTCACCTACGCCGAAAAGAAACTGAAGTACAGAGAACACTGACTTATAAAATGCATTAGGTCACAACTTCCTGAATAACGTTTTCTCTGCAATAGGTCTACAAAAGAGTCTCCATAAAATAAAATAATAAAAAAAAATCGCTGAAAATCGTTGGCGACCGAGTTACCTAACGCACTTTTATGAACACTCCATCTAATATTGTTCAGCAGGGAGCGGAGTGGAGGCTGATCAAATATAATCTCGGTACCAGCGGCCTTCGCTGTAGAATCCGACCCGTCGCTGATCTGAAGTGCATGGCTTTCCTATGTGACAGTTTAAAGACACTAATCTTACCATTTTTTAGGCTCATACATAGGTCGCTCTCTGCTGTTTTGGTAATGTGTCTAGCATCACTCCCACTATAGGGCACGTGCACAAAATACACAAATGCACAGACAGGTTTACGTTAGGTGATTGAAGCAAAAACGCAGTAGCCGGTGGCATTATTGTAACACGAATGGACCTGGACGACAAAGTGCAGCTGCTCCTTTTCACCGAGCAATCGACGCACATTTCTCTCATGTGATTTGTCTCCCCTGACTGCTTCAGCGAGCTTGGAAACAACAAGGGAAACGCAGCTGAGTATTTACTCCTTTTAACAATCATCGTCTCTGAGAGAAAGTATTTCGAGAGCACGGGTGTAGACACAAGTGTAACAGGCTGTTCCATCACAGAAATTCTCCCTATATAAAGCCTTGTATTGTTAGTATTCGTATCTTTAACGATGTGTGTGTGTGTGTGTGTGTGTGTGTGTGTGTGTGTGTGTGTGTGTGTGAGAGAGAGAGAGAGTGAGAGAGGGAGAGAGATAGCGAGGGAGGGGGTGGGTGGGTGCGTGGGGGCTGTTTGGGAGTTTAACGTCCTTTTCCACCACACAAGGGTGATATCAAAGACGGTGCAGAGATAAAAAGGCCAGCACAAATGTTTGGCCCCAGCCGGGATTCCAACTCACGACCCGAGCATTGAAAGTCCAGTGCTCTACCATTCGGCCACCCCGGCTCCCCCTGAGAGAGAGAGAGAGAGAGAGAGAGAGAGTGCACGACTGACGCAGAGCAGCAAACTTATTCATAACCTTTGTAACTGCATTTCAGAGCAACGGAAAGGACCACCGCAGGCGGTGAATTGCCTGAAGCAGGTCTAGTGACACCTGCCGAGATAAACCATTCATTTGAAACGACACATCAGTGCATTCAGTAAAAAGGCTCAGTCCAACTAGAAAACGTCACGCCGGCTTCGGTACAGTATGCTTTAGCCGCCTATAGTGCGTACTAGGTCGCAGCCTAGGACATTTTATGCATGAGGATACCATATGTTCAAAAGATCTTTCCAGAGTATAGCTATGTTTTCAGCGTTGGGATCAAAACCGGTCCATCATAGCGTTATACCGCCTGCACTACATTTATGTAGGCCAACGCTGACACACAGACTGACTGACATGCAAAACGGGACTCGACTCAAATTTCTAACTCTGTCGTTCAATATTTGTCTTATGTGGGGTTGTCAGTGCTTTCTTCAGCTATCTCGGTTTTGCCGGCGTATTTGTCCTTTCATACGAGAGCCGGACAGGCTTGAAGATAATGTCAACACCTTGAAGATGTCCTTGGAAGTGATGGCTCTTGAAAAAGTGTATGCGAACTTTTGTGAAAGGCATAAGGGGAGCACGCCCCCCCCCCCTCTCTCCCCCGTCCGTCCTCATCCCCGTCCCACGCCCTTTCCAGTCACCCTCCCCCACCTCACCCCTCAGTCCTTTCTCTAACTCAGTTGAACACCCGGCCAGTTCCACACCGATTAAATTTGACAGTTTCTGAGTGAAATCTTTTATTGGTGTAAGGAGTCTCATACTTCCGGTCGTGTGCGGTCGGAAGAGGGCAGAGGGAAGGGGATAGAGGGAAGGGGGTATCTCGGGGAAACTGTAGTGAAGGACGGGGCGGGAGTAAAGCCGGGGTACTACTGTAGTCAGTTGTGACCTGATGCGCCACAGAGTGCATAATTATTCAGTATAGGCGAGCACTGAGAGCAGTTTAGGTAGCCGGTTGGGTTTTACAGCGCTACTCGGTCAGTCTCGCTCTCTGTGTCGTGTGATCACGGCCTTACGACTGAAACAGACGGCACTGACACGACCAAAAGACCAAACGCTGTCGTTCCAACAGTTGCTATACAGTATATCTGATTTATACAGACTGAGTGTCCTATTTCAGTGCAGCGCAGCGCACGCTGCTGTGTACCGTTTCTTCAGGTCTAACCCTGACGCCGTCCCCGCCACGTGCAGTGGCCGGTGACTGAATACGGAACACTGCACACTGAACAGGTAAGATCCTAATTATTGTACCACTCGTAAATTCAAATTTCGTAAGGGTACAGATACGCGTGGACATGAAACTCATCATGTTGTGGCGGGAGGGTGGGCAGGGGGGGGGGGGCGGATGAAGGTCACTGTGCGCTATGCTTAGTTGCAAATTTTTTTTTTTTTTTTTTAAACTGACACCGTCCCGTGGTTTTCGTTGACATTGCAGACACTTAACTCTTAAGAACCCAAGTACGAGTCCGACCACCCCCATGCACACTGTGTTGGTAAGACTGGTTAGACAGAACAAGCCACTGTACACCTCCAGCAGCCACTTCAAGCCGCACTACATGATTACACAAGGCAAGGGCCTTCATTTATGTGGGTCCGAGCGGACCGCTGCAGACTGCGTCAGTAATAGTGGTTTGAAGTGGCTGCTAGTGATATGAAGTTTTCAAGTAAACCCGCGATTTTCAGCTGCATGGGCTTTTAAAGAGTTAATTTTTGGTAATGACACGTACGTGCACCGGTGTACGCGCACTACACAGGCCGTTGAAGGAAACATGACAGGCAGTTCAAGCTGATGTTCGCAGCGTGTATGCCTAGGCATGTGTGATTCATTTTATCTTCTCTGCTGAATGCACATGACTGTTGAGCAAGGTCTTATTCTATGAATTTGCATGACCTCGCTGATTAGATCGACGGCTCTGTGTGTGTGTGTGTGTGTGTGTGTGTGTGTGTGTGTGTGTGTGTGTGTGTGTGTGTGTGTGCGTTCGTGCATGCGCAATGACCTGAATGTTCAGTGACCCATAAATCAACCAAATCAACCCCAGTAGTCAGTGTAGTGGTTAACACTTTGGACCATGGACCGGGAGACGCGGGTTCGAGTCCCAACCGAGGCAAGCGGGATTTTTCCCGTACTTACGTCGGCTCCTACTCAGAGCGGGTGTGCTGTGGGCCCAGTGGACAGACTATATATACGATATTCAATTCAATTCAATTCAAACGACTTTATTGTGTCCATCAAGAACAAATTTGTTTTTTTGTTCAGGGGCATGAATAAATAAAATAAAATAAAATAAAATAAAATAAAATAAAGGTAGCTTCACTATGTATAACTAATATAAGACAAGCAAACTAAAACTGATAAGAACGGACACAATGCATGAAATTGATTAACCACTAATTACCAACTAACTAGTCTGAGGTTATAATACTGGTGGGTAAAAGTAGAAATTACGCTAACTAAATACACTCAAATTCCAATATTATCTACATACCACTTCCACCACCACCCCTCCTCTCCCCCTCTCTCTCCTTCATAACATGTCACACACACACACACACACACACACACACACACACACACACACACACACACACACACACACACACTATATATATATATAATATGCTGTGTAAAAGCAATGACATAGATGTTCAAATGACGCATAAAAGCAACCAAATCAATACAACCCACCCAGATGTATTTCATTGACTGGGTTGGTCTTGATCAGTCACCTGACTGATATAGACACGAGGCTGTGGAAGAAGTAGGCTAGTTATCTACCTTCAGGCAGCACAAAACATTTGACCTAGATATTAGATCTAAAACCACAGACGTAAAGAGATAGACGCACCGCCGCACGCTGCCACCGCTGCTTGCGAGTGTCGCTATCGCGACCAACTAATACCAGAACTCGGAGGCTCTGTGTATAGGACGCCTCGTTCGAAATACAAAGTTCTTTAGAAAGACGTCATCAGAAATGTGACGTAAGATAAAGCGGACCAGTGCTATGCGCGCTATGTAAGCAGCTGGCACTTCCAGGTACTAGCAACATGGCGCGCGGCGGCGTCACTTTTCCGGCACGGCGGTGCGTCTATCTCTTTACGTCTGTGTCTGAAACTAGCTAGTTCAACGTCAAAAGCTTTCAATTGCAATAGGAGCGTTTTAAGCGTACGGCAGCTGAGTTCAGTTTGACCTCCTATGTTGTTTTAAAGAGAGAGAGAGAGAGAGAGAGAGAGAGAGAGAGAGAGAGAGAGAGAGAGCACGAACGAACGAACGAAAGAATCTTTTTATTACAACGGTAAAAAAGGTGTTGGTCGTCAGAGAGAGAGAGAGAGAGAGAGAGAGAGAGAGAGCCCTGAAAACGTGCCAGCTTTCGCATGACAAAGCTGCAGGGACACTGACAAATTATAATGTGCAACAGATGTCAAACCTGCAGCGTCACCGAGTTCAGTGTTGTGAAACAACAATGAAACATTAATAATACTACTACTGTGGGGCCTGTGTTGTCAAGTTGGTTGCTGTTGTCGTCGTCACGGTTCCTGGGCCTGGGCCGCCTGTACACTCTCAGGGTTATCCCCTTAGATGAGGATTATGTGTGTGACCGCCGTTTGCAGCTGCCTCGCCACGCTGGCAGACAGTAGTACTAGCCATGTTTAGTCGGACTTCGTAAGCAAGACTTCGCTGAGTAGCGTAACCCATTTACATGTAACTTAGGCTCACACGGCAAAGGACGCGAGCGGATATAACGCGCTGCGATTAGCTCGTGGTGTCCCTAACGTGCCTAATTTACATGTAAATGGGTTACGCTGCTCAGCAAAGTCCACCTTACGAAGTCCTGCAGTACTGCTCCGGCCTCGGAGAGTGCCAGAGAGTGAGGGTTCAGTGCTACGCTAGCAGTTTCTCATGGCTGAAGAGAATGGGGCGCGCGCTCTCCAGTTAGGTTACAGACCAGTATTAGGTTCCGGGTCATCAGTGTAGTGAGAACTAGGCTAAATATAGTGGAAAATCTTTGCCCCTTTTAAAATTTGTGTGCAGAGTAAAAAAAATGGCAGTCTTATGCTTTTTGTTGGCTTTGTAAACAAGTTTCATGCCAGGTAATAGTAATATTAGGGAAAAAATGAGCCTGGCTTGTGGACTATTTGTATTCATGTGCGGCTGGCACACTGAGGAGCCAGTAGACGACCGTGGAATGAGGGGGTATGTGGTCGCTGCCAACATTGCCCCCAAAAAACCGGAATATTGGAATTTGTAGAAATTTACTCTACACATGAGTCTGTGGCTGCCTGATTTTGTGATTTTTTTTTGTGAATTTTAAAGCATTTCTAGGGTGTCATCTGCAACGTTATGTGTAAGAGGAATATATAGCGTTTTCCTCCAAATTTGCATCTATGGTACGTAACCTTACCCGCTGTGCCCACGCTGTCTACCGCGGGTTACCATGTGGTCAGCGGGCTAACGGGCAGCACAAGCGATAGTAGGGGCCTCGTTTTTTTTTGGTTTTTTTTTAACGTTTTAAGTGGGATTAAAATCACCGAGTGAGGATCACTGGTTCGTAATCATTCTCAGATGAGTCTCCGTGTTAATTCTCGGGGGTTGGGTGGGGTGGGGGGACTGGGGGGGGGGGGGGCGACGTGTTAAAAAGAAAATCTTGAAGCAACACTCCCAGTACTATCATGATCAGTGGTGGCTGTCGACGGATCGTCAGTCGTGCCAGGTCGAGTTAGCCTGATAACCAAGTGCAGAGTTTAGTCAGTCGTTCTTGTCTGATCGTCAAGCCAAACAAATGCTCCGTTGAGAAGTTCATAAGGAAAAATGGGACTTCTAAACTGTAATTGGAGCAGACATGTGCGAGATGTCGATCGGCCGGCGGACAATGTTAGTATGCATCAGTGTTCAGTAGCAGCCGCTGTTTGACTAACATCAGTTGTTTTTTTTTTTATTTTTTTAATTTTTTTTTTTGCTGCTCCAACTCTTTGCCAGTTCCAGTGGTGTTCCTCCCAGGTAATGAGTGGAATCCACGGAGGGCTCGGAAGCTGGGACAAATTTTTTTATCATTATGTATGATGATGGAGATGATGATGATGGTAAGATGATGCTATGGAGGTCCGTGTGGTTTGGGATTGCGGGACAGGACCGCATTCCAAGTTTCCTGTCATAAAATATCCCGGCATTGACCAAGCCCGGGAACCACGGCACCTGCGGTGCCGGCCGTGTAATCATCCACATCATAAGATGTGTCACACCAAGGGAAGCACCCCCAGAGTCGCACCCGTGAAGTGGGTGAATCTCGGCTGTGTGGCAACAGCCTCCCCATTGGGCCCATAGCACACCCGCTCTGGGTAGGAGCCGATCTAGGTAGGAAAAATCCCGCTTGCCTCGGCTGGGACTCGAACCCGGGTCTCCCGGTCCATGATCCGAAGCGCTAACCACTACACTACGGGGGGGCGGTTAGTTATTAATTTCTTTCTTTCTAAGGTTCAAACGTCTTTCCTGTGCCGGTATACGTGAGCTAGGACTAGCTGGAACCCCAAGAAGTAATCCAAGATAATTTTTGCTGAAGATACATTTAAATCCTTTGATACCGACACACCAGGAGCCGACTGCGTCACCGCGCTGGCGAGAACACCCCGCATGCAGCTTGGCCCGCCAATCGATTTAGGTTTGTCTCGGCTAAGATATAGGCGAGTCCTTATATAGCACGGCAGCGGGTACTGATCGGAGAGCGCCGTCGTCGTAAGGTTGCCCGCTTCATATTCGTTTTGTTCCTATTGAAACTCAGTAAACCGCAGCACAAGTCTGCGTCAGCAAGAGAGCCATGACGGAAGTGACGCAGTCCAAACCTTTGGAGTGGTGGCAGACGGGAATCATCTACCAGGTGTATCCGCGATCCTTCTGTGATTCCAACAGTGACGGCATCGGTGATCTTAATGGTGAGTTTTGTCAACAACATACTCTTTTTAGTATGCCGGTTTTAAGCACAGGCGTTATGATCGAGCCAGTGACTGCGCCAGAGGGGATGGGGATGGGGATGGGGATGGGGTAGGTGTTTGAGGGTTTAACTTCCTCTTCCACTACATATGGGTAATACCAAAGACCGGGCAAGTAGAAAAAGGCCTAAACGAATAATATTTGGTCCCAGCCGGGAGTCGCACTCACGACCCGAGCGGCCTGCGCCACAGGGGATCCTGTTTGTTTCCACGGGACGTTGTTAAAACAGGGGTGGGATAAAGTAGGTTAGATCAAGAACGAACTGATAATAAGTAAGTTAGGTAAAATTATTTTTTCACCAAGTCACCGACGTTAAAAGTGTTAAAAATCGTTGACATGTCTTCGCTTTATTTTGTATCGTAAGATACTTCTCTTTTTTTGGTCTTTTTTTCGCCTTTTTTTCCACACAAAAATTATTTTGGCCTTGTTGTCAAGTGCAGGTGTTTCTGTTCGTTTTAAACCGGGGAGCCGGGGTGGCCGAATGGTAGAGCGTTGGACTTCCAGTGCTCGGGTCGTGAGTTCGAATCCCGCCGGCTGGGGCCAAATATTTGTGCTGGCTTTTTCATCGTTGCCCCGTCTTTGATATCACCCGTATGTGGTGGCAAAGGACGTTAAACCCCCAAACACCCACCCACCCTGTTCGTTTTAAACCACTATGCGGAAGCTCTTTCCTTCGTTAAGGAAAATAATGATAGTTGTCTCTCTTGTGTATACAAAACTGTTCTGGTCGTGTTTTTGTTCTGTGTTAGACCACTGTGGTTCACTTGTTACAGTTCGCCCTTTAGGGGGTGCAAATGTATATCAGTCAATTCCGTCGATATTTCGGCATAAAGTAAAGTCGTAGAACGAAGTCAGCGGCCACGTGCCTTCACCTCGCCAGACCCCGGAGTATATTTTCACCCCCTCCCGCGTTGCGGGGATACAGTCGCCCCCATTAGTGGGCGACTGGAGTTTATTTGCCCCTCCTGCTCATGACTGGTATACATTTGCACCCCCAAACGGGCGAACTATACCAACTGAGCACCACTATGCGAAAGCTGTTTCCTTTGTTATGATATAAAATAATGATAGTTGTCTCTCTTGCGTATACGAACATTGTTTTGGTCGTGTTTGTGTTCTGTGTTAGACCACAATGCGAAAGCTGTTTCCTTTGTTATGATATAAAATAATGATAGTTGTCTCTCTTGCGTATACGAACATTGTTTTGGTCGTGTTTGTGTTCTGTGTTAGACCACAATGCGAAAGCTGTTTCCTTTGTTATGATATAAAATAATGACGGTTGTCTCTCTTGTATATGATTGTGTGCCCCTAGGTGTGACGTCCAAGCTGGACTACTTCCAGTACCTGGGGGTGGGGGCGGTGTGGCTGAGTCCCTTCTACAAGTCGCCCATGAAGGACTTCGGTTACGATGTGTCCGACTTCAGGGACGTGGACCCGATCTTCGGAACACTGGCCGACTTTGACCAGCTTGTGCAGCAGGCTCACAAAAGAGGTGAAGTAGATTGTACTGATCGGACTAATACTACCGTTTTATCGCTCACACGTCACTCTGATCTGTTTTCGTGGTATCTGTCCTCACAGCTGGACTGTGATAGCCCGCGTCACTAATGCTGGTACTGAGCCAACAGAAGCGTACTCGATGACGCGGCGGCCACACTGAGCGCTCCAGTAGTGTGGGGGAGCCGCGGCAGCCGAATGGTAGAACGCTGGACTTCTGATGCTCGGGTCGTGAGTTCGTATCCCGGCTGGGGCCAAATACTTGTGCTGGCTTTTTCATCGTTGCCCTGTCTTTGATATCATCCGTATGTGGTGGAAAAGGACGTTGACCCACAAACACCCACCCACCACCCGCTCCAGTAGTGTAACAGCAGTGTTAGAATTTGAATGTTCGACCGTCGTTCGCGTAAAATGTAAACAACATTGTATCGCATTGAGAGGTTTACTAATCATCAAGATAGAGTATTTCGAGCGTACAGGCACGACCACGTGGGTGGGTGGGTGTTTGGGGGTTTAACGTCCTTTTGCACCACATAGGGTGATATCAAAGACGGGGCAACGATGAAAAAGCCAGCACAAATATTTGGCCCCAGCCGGGATCGAACTCACGACCCGAGCATTAGAAGTCCAACGCTCTATCATTCGACCACCCCGGCTCCCCGCACGCCCACGCGAACGAAACTGTTCCATAAGTTCGGTCAACAAAGATGGAATTAGCCCGTTTAACATTCAAATTCCATGTTTACATACAAGCCTTCCTCGAGGCCAACTGAAATGCTTTGAAAAAGTTGCGCGTCGGCTCGGGACAGGCTCGGTGGTACCAAGACAAAACTTGTCCTCCGTGAAGAGTAGAAATGTCAGACCGTGGTCTTTTAGCGTAGCATGGAAACTGACCCGATGTGGAACTAAAAGGGTTGTCACACGTTGCGGTTCTGGAGGCCTACCAGTGGCAAAATGCCTCAGGGCCAATTAAATCCGCTTATGGCGGGCACTCCACGGAGACGCCGTCGCCACGCCTGTGAATAGAGCACGGTCCTATATTTTTCCTCGCCACGCCAACAAGTCGCCGCTGACCATGCTTTGTGTACTGGAGCGCCGGGCCGGTTGTGCAGCTGGTAGCCAAAGTGTGTTGCAACGTATGACCGCAACCCCCGCGCAGTACACAAGCGGGTGCCTCGCAGGTACTCTACGTTTAACAAGGCCTTTACGAGCAGGCATGGCCAGATGCTGTTACGTGTATAACAAAACAGTGGTTTATGCACACCCTATAGGCACATCTAAGTAGTTGGGTTTAATTATCCGCTTCGGATAGGACTGAGTAGGCCTGAATGGTGGGGGATGGGGGAAGGGGGGGGGGGCAGGTAAGCATATTGATTTATGCAACACCGAAGCACATTAATTTTCTTTATTAAATTTAATTTGATTTCTGTACAAGCACTGCGATGAAGGACAGTCAGTGGAGGGGAAAATAGGGCAGATTAGCTCGAACAGTAACGGGACGTAACTGAGTCCGCGCTACGTAGGATCTGGTAATGCGGTTGTCTACCTTCTTTCAACTGCTGATCGACGTTCGCTCACCCAACAACCATCGTTATTCTTCATCTTTCTGCGCTGACTGTAGAGTGTAGGCAGCTGAATCAGTGAGGGGAGCTTACGGGGCATAACTTAGGGCCAGGTAACGCGGTTGCCTACCTTACTTTCAAAAGTACTTCGACAGGCTCAGTTCGATAAAACGTGTACACTTTACTTTGTATGCAATCTAAAGGCCTGAAGATCATCGTGGACTTTGTGCCCAACCACACCAGCGACCTGCACGACTGGTTCCAGAAAAGCTGCCGTCGGGAACCGCCCTACGACGACTTCTACATCTGGCGCGACGGCAAAACTGACGCCGACGGCAAGAGACAACCGCCCAACAACTGGGTGAGACTTTGGTGGGTTGGTTGGTTGGTTGGTTTGTTTGTTGAGTAGTTGCGGGTTTCCTCTTCAACCACCAGAAACGAGGCCACGAGGAAAAAGCCAACCTAGTTCTGACAACACATTCGACAACGACATTGACAGCAACGACGAGACGACGACAACGACAGCAACAACGACGACAACGACAGTGACGACAACAACGACAAGGACGACAACAAGGATAACGACACGACGACAACGACGACAACAACGACAGCAACAACGATAACGACAATGACACAACGGCAATGATAACTGACGATGACAGCGACGACGACAGCCACAACGACGACGACAACCAAAGCGACAGCCACAACAACGACGACGATGACGACAACAATAACAACACCACCTAAGAATGACCACCACATCAAGAACCACAAAAACTGCTTTCCAGATCCTTGTGGTCTTTGGAAAATGAAGCGGTAACGACTGCAAGTGCGTGGTAGACACAACTAGAAGCAACAAGAGTAATTCCATGGACCACTAAGTCTTATCTCGGACATTGCCCTGACGAAGGCGTGATCCGAAACGTTAACTGTGAGATGTGATGTCCGAGGTAAGTGGTCTGTGCAATATATTTTGCTGCTTCTATTTCATGATTTTAATTATGTGATTCTCCATCATCTTTATCACCACCATCACCATCACCCCCCCCCCCCATCCCCACCACCAATACCACCAGCATGACAGTAAAGCACTTGCTTGACGAGCTCCCGATGCCGTCTGGTCAAACTGACCCAGCGCTCGATGATGTGATCTCCACGATGTTTTGAACCAAGATTGTGCCCCCCTCAACCACACCCCCCCCCCCCACGCCCCCTCCCCCCCCCCCCCCACACACACAAAAGAAAAAAAAAGTTGGGGGAGGGGGGGGGGAGAGAAAAAAAAGAGAAGAAAATGTAATACATGTACATCCGAATAACATCATAATGCATGGCGTGATGCATGTGTTCACCAGTGGACCGTAAGGACCTCCCCGCGCGCACATGTAAAAGGAAACCCCGATTAGAACATGTCGGCTTGTCCTGATTTGCACAAGAAAGACGAAAATCAGCCATTTGTATGCACGCACTTTTTTTCCACAGAGGCCACTTCATTATGTTTGTACATGTCACAAGCCGCAGGGGAGAAGATCTAGTTTAGTGGTTGTCATTTTGACTGTGAGGTGTTGCTGGGTGCATGTTTGCTTGAGTTACTGCCCCTGCATGACCTGGCGGATTTCCGCCACTGTAATCTACCTTCAGGTAGATTAGGTGCGTGTCCGCCCATATAAACAGCGGGACATTGGCGCAATGATGTCGTACGACACAGGAAAATTAGTTACATATGGCTGGATTAAAATTTAACAACTACAAAACAACAACAAAGCCCCAAAACACACACCCCCCCCCCCCACCACCACCAAAACCTTTTATTTCTTTTTATTTGTGGTCTGGTTATATCTCGGAGTTGAACGTGTAAACGACATTGGCTGTGCACACTGTCTGGTTTTATTGACGAGGAAGCTTACTGAGTGTGTTATAACTTACATCATGTACATTTTAGAAAGCTCAGACACCCCCCACGCTCAACCAGCTGCCCCCCCCCCCCCCCCCCCCCCCGCCAACCCCCACCCGTTCCCAGCTTACCATCTGTTTTTATTACTGCACTTCTGCGTTTTATACATGCATGGATGGCACAATAATGTCGAACTGCATTGAAAAGTGTTTAGAAAAGGTAACAATCGTGCACACAGGTATAGACCCTACACGTAGTTGACACGATTTGTATCCTCTGTAGCTCAGCGTGTTTGGCGGCTCGGCGTGGCGGTGGCATGAGGGAAGGGGCCAGTATTACTACTCCGCCTTCCTGGCAGAACAGCCGGACCTCAACTACAGAAACCCGCTAGTCGTCAAGGAGATGAATGTAAGTTTCACGTGCGCATACAACAACATTGACAGCGACGACGACAGCAACAACAGCAGCAGCAACAGCAACAACAACACTACAATCTGCAGTTACCACCACAACCGGCGACATATGGCGGCTTTTTAAACTCTTAGGTACCTGGTGCTTATTCTGTTTAGGATGAGTGTGAAGTTGCGGCCTGCCCGGCAAAGTAAGAGAGCCCCAAAGAACGCCTGATTCCGAGATCGCAAAGTTAAACAGGCTAATCCTATCTATGCTAAACCAAGTTCAGTTTTTGAAAGTTTCGCTCGTGAGTGCGCCCACACGCTCGAAATACTCCGTCTTGATGGTTAGTACAGCTCTTAATGCGGTTCAATGTTTACACTTTGCCCGAGCGGTTACTTTTTTTGGTTTCCTTCTTTTCGTCATGGACGTCGTATGTGCTTTTCGCAGGATGTTGTGAGGTTCTGGATGCAGCGAGCGGACGGGATGCGAGTGGACGCGCTGGACTTTCAATTCGAGGTCGAGGACGTCAGCAAGGACGAACCAAGGTCTAACCTTCCCGGCGTTCTTCCGGTAAGGCTCTGTGAAGCTCCATACACACACGTTAAAGGTTATTGTTCTGTGTCCACCATGTTGCTGAAGTCAGCAGCAGTAGCAACACCAACAGCAACGACGGCACAAAGAAAGAAAGAAAGAAAGAAAATAAAATGAAAACAACAGCAAACACCAACAAAACACAAAACCAACCAAACAATCAAACAAAAAACACAGACGAGACAAAATAACCAGACCAAACGAGACCAAACCAAATTGAACCAAACCAAACTAAAACAGAACAGAACACTATAAAAAAAACCAACCAAACCAAACCAAACCAAACCAAACCAAACCAATCTAAAACAAAAAACAAAACAAAACACCAAAACCAAACCAAAACAAACCAATCTAAAACAAAACAAAACAAAACACCAAAAATTCAAAACCCAAACCAAACCAAACGAAACCAAACCCAACCAAAACAAACACACGAAACCAACACCACCAACAACGAACAAAAACAAAACAGCACACCCACCACCACTACCACCAACTACAGCAACAGATACGGAAGTCTCCTGTGTTCTGTACAGTTTCAACACGAGTATCTGCAGCACATCTACACCATGGACCAGCCAGAGATCGGCGACATGGTGCGGGGCTGGAGGAAGGTTCTGGACGAGTGTGAACAGGCTGACGGACGGACAAGGTGCTGACAGCAAGTCTGCCTTTAAGTTTTACCGTGTAACGCTATAATTTGAGTATAATTATATAATTAGACGTAACCGTAATCCCTTGTCTGAGGCCAAAGTAGGTATACAAATCCCTAGTCTGAGGCCAAAGTAGGTATACAAATCCCTAGTCTGAGGCCAAAGTAGGTATACAAATCCTTAGTCTGAGGCCAAAGTAGGTATACAAATCCCTAGTCTGAGGCCAAAGTAGGTATACAAATCCTTAGTCTGAGGCCAAAGTAGGTATACAAATCCCTAGTCTGAGGCCAAAGTAGGTATACAAATCCTTAGTCTGAGGCCAAAGTAGGTATACAAATCCTTAGTCTGAGGCCAAAGTAGGTATACAAATCCTTAGTCTGAGGCCAAAGTAGGTATACAAATCCCTAGTCTGAGGCCAAAATAGGTATACACTAAGTTATACACACACAGAGACGCAAACTGTTTTTCTGTAGCACCCAACCGCTGGCATATAATTATGAAATGTGGATGAAAAAATATTGTTTCGGGGACCTGTGAGGCTTAAATTCAACTGGACAAATGTGTTATAGTAGGAGAATCTAAATACAAAGCAGGGGTTGCTGTCGTATATATATATATATATCTAAAATCATGTCAAACGCTGCAGTCAGATCTGATCTTGAATCTGTTGATTCTTCAGGTACATGGTGATCGAGACTTACGGAGAACCAGAGAAGCGCAACTGTTACTACGGCTACGGTGCCAACCCGTTCAACATGGATCTGGTAGAAGCTCTGCAGCCACCGCTGTCAGGGGTCAAACTAAGGTCGTTGGTCGAGCGCGAGTACAAGAACCTCCCTCCGGGCGGATGGCCCACTTTTGTGGTGAGTTGCACAAGAGGAACATGTATTAGCGAGACGCATCACGGAGCATGCATTCTTGAGTTGCACCACGAAACATATATGAGTGAATTTCACCGCGGAACATGTACTACTTCAAGAGCCACTTGGTTACTGATTACAAACACGTACTGGTAGTCCACAAATAAATATCTGATGGAAAGCCAGCTGTACGAATCATGAAGATTTTGGGATGTTTTTTTTGTGCTTACATTTTGAAATTACGAGCTCGGGTCGTGAGTTCGTATCCCGGCTGGGGCCAAATATTTGTGCTGGCTTTTTCATCGCTGCCCCGTCTTTGATATCACACATACGTGGTGGAAAAGGACGCTAAACCCCCAACTCCCCCTCCCCCTTCCCTTTAAATTACGACCTACAGCCGGACACAACTTCTAAGTGTAACTGTTTTCAACAAATGGCAACTGTACCACAGTTTACGATCGAGTGTGTGTGTGTGTGTGTGTGTGTGTGTGTGTGTGTGTGTGTGTGTGTGTGTGTGTGTGTGTGTGTGTGTGTGTGTGTGTGTGACAGCTGGGGAACCATGACCGTAAGCGTGCGAGCAGTAAGTACGGCTCGCTCTATGTGGACGGGCTGAACATGCTGCTGCTGACACTGAGGGGAACACCCACCACCTACTACGGCGAGGAGCTGGGCATGG
The DNA here is from genome assembly GCA_018292915.2 of Batillaria attramentaria. Classification (NCBI taxonomy): domain Eukaryota; kingdom Metazoa; phylum Mollusca; class Gastropoda; family Batillariidae; genus Batillaria; species Batillaria attramentaria. Next base: position 372,683 of record JACVVK020000242.1, read on the forward strand.
AGGACATCCACGTCACCTTCCAGCAGACGCAAGACCCTTTCGGCAAGAACTTTGGACCTGTGAGTAGACATTTAACTTTGCAGCGTTTGGTGTGTTAAAGGTCTGGACCACCAAGAAAACAGATCCATCACAATCAAACTACGAATACCTTTCTTAAGATTACGCCAAAACCGACCCGTAGATTTCTCCGAGAACTTAGTTTTAGCAGTGTGAAAGAAGGTCCGATTTTTTCAGCACGGTACACTTCTGGTTAAAGTTTAGAAATTTAGAAATTGGGCCGGGAGCCGGGGTGGCCGAATGGTAGAGCGTTGGACTTTCAGTGCTCGGGTCGTGAGTTCGAATCCCGCCGGCTGGGGCCAAATATTTGTGCTGGCCTTGTTTCTCGTTGCCCCGTCTTTGATATCACCCTTATGTCTTGGAAAATGATGTTAAACTCCCAAACACCCACCCACCCACCCACCCTTAGAAATTGGGCCTTTCGTTGCCTTGACTGTGTAAGAAAGAAAAGAAGGGAGACTTGCGAGGGCTTTGGACTTGTTTCGTGTGACGGGCCTCGCTTTGTGTCTTGTTTGATTACGTAGGAAAGATATCTCGAGGTCTCGCGAGATCCTTGCCGCGCCCCCATGCAGTGGGATGACACAAAGAACGCCGGTTTCACCAGCAGCTCGTCCCCATGGTTACCGGTGCATCCGGATTACACCAGGCGCAATGTCAAGGTCAGAGCCCTCGAATCTACTCATAGTATTAACAGTTTGCACTGTTGAGTGAAAAGTATCGAATAACGAGACCTCCATTCTGTTTATTTTTCATTCCTACACCGTTAAAATAAGTTTTTTTTACGCGTATGATAGGTTTTCGGTTTTTACTGTTCTTTTTCAATGCAAATGTGTTCTTTTTCAATGTGTTCTTGAACACACTACACCCCTCCCTGTTTGTTGTTGTTGACTGTTCATAGCATACATGATACGAAAAATCGCCTTGACAGAGGCCAGAAACTAGAGGTACTAAGCCGTAGCGCCTTTCAAAAATGTTGATTCAAACTCGCCAATGGTCTCCATGAAGTGAGATGTAAACAGCGCTGTCTCTGTATTTGAAATTTTGTCGACTGAAAATTGGGGATTAAATCTGGTTTGTCTCTTGTCCTCCGAGCGTGTTTGAGTTTTTTTTATATTTTTTTTTATTTTTTATTCTGTAGTCTCTTTCTCGCACGCTGGCTAATTTAGGTAATTGGAATGGGCAACTGAGTTTCATTCGTTCGGTTTACATTCTAGGTACAACGCGAAAGTGCACAGCAGACGACACTTCAGCTGTACGCCGCCCTGGCGCGACTGAGGCAAGACCCTGCCTTCCAGAGAGGAGAACTCCTCTACTCCGTCACCAACGAAAACGTGTTCTCTTACGTCAGACAGGCGTCACAACCCAGTGACGTCAGTCGTTACCTCGTCGCCGTCAACTTCGGCAAAGAGGCATCCAAGGACGACTACTCCGGCACACCAGTAGAGAGCCTGCGCGGTGTGGTGGTGCAGTGCACGTGCAGTGTGAGTGACAGGCTGAAGGACACGGTTGTGGATCTCACTGGGTTGGAGCTGGCGCCTGGTGATGGACTGGTCATAAAACTTGAATGAAGATAAAAATGTGTGTTTTCAAACGTAAAGGCCGACTAACACTTGGATAGAAACGGGTCATATCTCATGAAGTACATAAGATAAGATAAGATAAGATAAATTTATTCGCTTCTTAATTACAAAGAAGAATTTGGCTTGCTCCTCTTAATAGATACACATGTACACACAAACATACCACGGAAATACAGAACCGACATACATTACTACACATACACATACATACATCATTAAACACTCACACACTCAGTCATTGGCTAAAACACAATTTAAGAAATAGACATTATCTCACTTCTAGTACCAGAGGATGTACGTGACTTTGCCCGGGATAATGGTATGCCGAAGTACCGCGGGAACCGTTTAAAGATACGGACGAAATGAGAATTCGCTCAGATTCCGCAGGAACCGTTTGACGATACTCGCGCGATGGGAGGTAATCCGAGTTCCCGGAGAGAGAACCCCCGACGATCGGCCCGAATGAACGGTGCCACGTATGAGATTGAGAAGGAAAAATAATTCTTTGCCCCGAGTGGGACTCGAACCTGACCGCTCGCATTGGCGGCAAAGTCTCTTAACCACTAGACCACCGATCGCCCCGATTGTTGTGTACAGTTTAACCCTTTCACTGCCAGACGCATTTCGGTTCACTCACGGATAACATCTCTTCACGTCACTCTGCTGTAAACAGGAATCAAAACCTATACTGCATGAAAGAGCTTTTTTCCCCCAATACAGATTTAACATTTTTAACTAATGTAACAGGTGGCCTACTGGTGCCAGTCAAGAAATCCTGCGACAGCGGCAGTGAAAAGGTTAAAGGAAAATCAGAGAAAGCTCTTCCAACAAAGGGGAGTGGGTGGGTGGGTGTTTTGGGGTTTAGCGTCCTTTTCCTCCACATACGGGTGATATCAAAGACGGGGCAACGATCAAAAAGCCAGCACAAATATATGGCTCCAGCCGGGATGCGAACTCACGACCCGAGCATTAGAAGTCCAACGCTCAACCATTCGGCTCCCCCCCCCCCCAACAAAGGGGAAGAAATAATAAGATTAGTGGGGGTCTATTAATTATACCGCCTGGTCGTAATTACGGGGCTCCGGATGTCCATTAATTTTAATATTACTAGACCGGGGAGTCCATCAGTTGGGGAGTCCATTCATTTGCCACACCGGCCTATCGTCGCCCCGCCCCTTTTATTCTGCCGTGTATTGGCAAAACACGGTACGTCCATGACGTCATTTTATGGAAAAAAGGGGTGATTTCAGGGTGAAAGAGTTTGACGTAGTGGTCTTTATCCTCAAATGGACTTACTGCTTTCTTTTGCACCGTTTCAGTCGTATCGAACCTACACGTGCTTCCCTGTTGGTGGTTTTCCAGTTTTTCAGACCAGGCCGTGTGTTGTGCTCATTATGCTACGGCACTTGATTGGCTAAATTCTTGGGGCTCACCTTTTTTTTTTTTTTTATTTTTGCTGTCACAACTCTTTGCCGGCTCCAGTGGGGTTCCTCCCTGTCATGGGTGAAATCCACGGAGGGCTCGGAAGCTGGGGCAATTTTGATTATGCATGATGATGGAGATGAGGATGATGTTAAGATGATGTTATGGAGGTCCTCTGGTTTGGGACTGCGAGACAGGGCCGCATTCCACGCTTCCTGTCATACATATCCCGGCATTAGCCAGGCCCGGGATCTACGGCACCTGCTGTGCCGGCCGTGTAATCATCCACATCATAAGACGTGTCATACCAAGGTAAGCACCCTCAAAATCGCACCCGTGAAGTGGGTGAATCTCGGCCGTGTGGCAACAGCCTCCCCATTGGGCCCATAGCACACCCGCTCTGGATATGAGCCGACCTAGGTAGAAAAATCCCGCTTGCCTCGGCTGGGACTCGAACCCGGGTCTCCCGGTCCATGGTCCGAATTGGTCCACTCCACTACGGGGGCCGGTGGGCTCACCCTTCTTGATTGACAAGAGTGGAGTCGTCTGTTGGCTGTTAGGGCATCCGGTCTATCCTGGCCACACGATAGCTTCTGCTAAGTGGTTCAGTGATGGCTGACAAGGAGAGCTTCACCGATAGGAGGGAATACATGATAGCGACAAGTAGCGTCAGGGTAGACCCGTTTCTATTCACGTGTCCGGTAACCTTAACGCAGGTGTACAAAAAAACACAGCCCTTGAGTAACGAGACAATCGCAATTTTTTCATACGGCGAGGTATAAACACCTTACACGGAGGTGTGGCCATTCTCCGTGCGCATAGATTTCCGCCGCTATTTCCGCTGCAAACAACGTGTTTGCACAGTGACGGTGTACAGTAATAATGTCTACGTGTGGAGAATGTTAAGGTTCATAGCGGCTATATTGGCTTTTACGTCGTATTCTCTTCGTACATTTCACGTCGCACACTTTACGTACATTTCACGTCGCACACTTTGCGTATATTTCACGTCGCACACTTTACGTACATTTCACGTCGCACACTGCGAATATTTTACCTTGCAGACCTTACGTATGTTTTTCATGTTGCACGCTTTACGTGTATTGTACGTTGCTTACCTTATGTACATTTTACGTCACATACATTACGGCTTTTTTGCGTCGCACATTCTTTCTTTACGTACATTTCACGTCGCACACACTTTCGTACATTTTACGTCGCACACACGTTACGTACATTTTACGTCGCACACACGTTACGTACATTTTACGTCGCACACACGTTACGTACATTTTACGTCGCACACGCTTTACGTGCATTTTGCGTCGCACACACCATACTTACATTTTACGTCGGACAGTCTGACAATTGTTTGGTCACAAGTTTTGAAAGCTGTATCGTCCACCAAGGCTTTGTGTGAACTGTAACTTTACAGACGGCAGTCAGGGCCCATATGTAGAACTCGAGGTTAATTTAACCCACGGCTACGGGCCTAACCCAGACTAGGACAAAAGAAACCCCAAAACAAAACTAAACAAAAAGGAAGCGAAGAAAGAAAGACAGGGCTAGACTCCCTAACCCCGACTTTTACATGCGGGCCCAGACTTACACAGTCACGAGATGTATCCAGTTAGCGCTTAGAATCTGGTGTCTTGCTTGCGGCACACATGTCTCTTGTAGTTGCAATAGTCCGAGAGAGTAGAACTGAAATAAAGACTCCAGAGAAACGCAGTACAGGCTCAGCTGTGGGCGTATTTTGTGTTGCATTTTCCTAGAGAGAGAGAGAGAGAGAGAGAGAGAGAGAGAGAGAGAGAGAGAGAGAGAGAGATGAAAACTTTATTTACAACTGCTTTGGAATTGTTCAGGACCCCCCCAAATTGAAAATAAATGCAACTCTAAATTCCGAAACTTAAAACCAGCACAAATTGCCGAGCTGACCCTTCGCACCACGTGATTGTATAATGTGTTCATGTCCAGTGTGTGGGAGAATGCGTGTGGTTCACGTGAGCGTGCGTATTGGGTTCATCTCGGGGCGCTGTGAGCCAGTTAAAGAAATTGGGTAAAGCGCCTACACAATACTCAGGTATCATTATTATTATTGAGGTCATTGACGTATGGTCGTTGGACCATGGACAGCCAGTTTTCGTACATGCCGTTGCTAACACCAGTAAAACTACATGGTACTACAACATTAAAATTAAAAACAAAACAAAAACAAACAAAAAACAAAAAGAGTTTAGTCAGTAGGCGTGGCTACAGGCGTCTAGGCTACATGTCAGTTGAGTTCAGAAATGATTTTTTATTTTTATTTATTTATTTTTTTTACTGCCACAACTCTTTGCCGGCTCCAGTGGTGTTCCTCCCTGCTAATGGGTGCAACAGCCTCCCCATTGGGCCCATAGCACACCGGCTTTGGGTAGGAGCCGACCTAGGTAGGAAAAATCCCGCTTGCCTCGGTTGTGACTTGAACCCGGGTCTCCCGGTCCATGGTCCGAAGTGCTAACCACTACACTACGGGGGCCGGTGATGAAATGATGAATTTACTGCGGAGTCATGACTAGGAGAGCTCTGAATGCGAGGCTCTGCGAACCAGCACGAGTTCTTGTATGTCTGTATGCCTGTATCGAGACTTTCACCATCGACTCTATCGTGAGTATCGTAGCACCAAAGTGATATAAACGCTTTGTCTTGAACGGAATGACAGGAGGAAAAAAAAAATCTACACCCGTTCATTTCGTTTGTGCGATTTATCATTTCGGACCCCACAACACACTTCCTCTTAGTTTCATTCCCGAGAAGTAAAGTCTGCAAACAGTCCAATGAGAATATTGAGAAAACAGTTAGAGTTTTCCACACTTCAAACGCTTGATATCAGGCAGAAGCCCTTCAGATACCCCGGTTGCGCTGCATTGGAGAAAAGGCTCTTCAAAGTTCAAAATCTTACGGTCACGTTTAAAAGTGCTTTTAAAGGCCAACTTACTGACAAAAAGCAGAGGCATATTATGTATGTGTACGTCCCAGCATAAGGTTTAATGCAGCGGTCGTGTTAATATCGGGCCTGGTGGTTAAGAGACTTTGCCACCAATGCGAGAGGTCAGGTTCGAGTCCCACTCTGGGCGAAGAATTTTTCCTTCTCGTACGTGGCACCGTTCATTCGGGCTGATCGTCGGGGGTTATCTCCGGGTTTACAGAAGGTAGAGTTGAATTACTGCAGTAGGCTTGAGCGGAAAGGCGACATAAGACTGTTTTTTTTTTCCAAACTGCAGTCAGGTGCGCGCCTCTAAATGATCTGTGCCTGGTAATTTTTGTTCGTAGATTGAAACATTTTTTTAAGGGATGGCTATGATGCCTTAGGCTGGAAGGGAATATATATAAGCAGTCGGTGGTCTAGTGGTTAAGAGACTTGTCACCAATGCGAGAGGGCAGAGGTTCGAGTCCCATTCGGGGCGAAGATTTTTTCCTTCTCGTACGTGACACCGTTCATTCGGGCCGATCGTCCGGGGTTCTCTCCGGGTACTCCGGCTTCCTCCCCCTCTGCTTTGGAAATGTTCAGCCCACCAAATTTGAAAAATAAATGCAATTCTAAATTCCGAAATTTAAATAGCTGAGCTGACCCTTCGCACCACGTGATTGTAATGTGTTTATGTCCAGTATGTGAGAGGATGCGTGTGATTCACGTGAGCGTGCGTGTTGGGTTCAGTTCGCGGCGCTTTGAGCCGATTCATGAAATTGGGAAAAGCGCCTATACAATACTATTAGAAGTTAGAAATTAGAAAGCAATTTGGGCCACGTGCATTTTTGGTCTTAAACCGTAAGCACAACTGTGCCAAGACGAAAGTTGTCTTCTGTGAAGGCTGAAGAACTTCGACTTGGGGCCTTTAATGTTTCCCACGAGCGCCAGAAGTGCCAGCACCAACAATACAGGAAGACGAAACAGGTTGAGGTGTAATTATTGTTAGGGGTAAGTCGTGATTGGAGGTTGGGCTCGAGCCAAAGTAGCCAGTCACACGAACCAGGAAGACTTGTGGTTCAGGTTGCAGGCAGGACATGCAAGATTAGATATCTTGAGTAGGGAAATTTTAGGTTTGGCAATGCTCTCTCTCTCTCTCTCTCTCTGTTTGTGGGTGGGTGGGTAGGTTAAAGTGTGTGTGTGTGTGTGTGTGTGTGTGTGTGTGTGGAAAGGAAGGGCGAGGGAGGGGACGGGGTGTGGAGAGGGATGGCGAGGGAGGGGACGGGGTGGGGGGTGGGGGATTTCGAGAACATGCAGTCGTTACTTTGATAAGGGAATATTGTGTTCGAAGAGAACTGCTCTTTCTCAGTCCCTCTCTGCCCCCTCTCTGTCTGTCTCTGTTATTTCTGTCTGCGTGTGTCTGTGTCTGTCTGTCTGTCTCCATGTCTGTCTATCTGTCTGTCTCTACCTCACGAACTCTTCCTTTCACTGTTTTTAGGTTTAAATCAACCGTGTTTAAAAAGGTTGGTGAGCTGTCAAATAAATCCGTTGAAAGTATTGAGCTGTGTGTGTGTGTGTGTGTGTGTGTGTGTGTGTGTGTGTGTGTGTGTGTGTGTGTGTGTGTGTGTGTCTCTCTCTCTCTCTCTGCGCGCGCGCACACACACACACACACACACACACACACACACACACACACACACACACACACACACACACACACACACACACACAAACACATTTTTCTTTCTCTTCCCTTGACATGACACCTTCAAGTGCATTTTAGATAAAAAAGTTAAGCCGGGAGAAACTCCGCACAAACATTGGTTGCACGACTGTTTATTGCTACCGCTGATAACTGCCGTGCACACGACTAGTATACAAACATGATTTCACCTGCAGTTTGAAAACTCAGATTAAGGGAACAACTTTCAGTCGGTGACACACCGCGATATCTCTGCCATGAAGTGTCGGTGTTGTTTGAAATAAGACATATGACACACCGAGTTATCTTTGTAACAAAATATCGTCGATGTCGTTTGAAGGAGATTGCGTGACACACCAAGTTATCTCCGTCCCTAAATGTCCTCGCTGGTGCTTGTTGGAGAAGAAGAGCCTAAATTCAAGTATACTTTGTCGCATGGCCAGTAACTAAAACGACAAAGGCGTTTGAATTGGTTTAAATAGTTTTATTCGTTTTGAACAAATATACATATATACGCACTTACACACAATTTTCACGAGGCCGAGCACAACAAGTCAAAAACTTGTGTGGCGTTTGAATTGTCGTCTTTATTACTGGCGATACATACTTTGCAAAGGAAAAGAAAATCCGTAAACATCATCAACCTACCTTTCACCTCGATTCCCCTATCCTCCAAACGACAGAGACATGTTCCATCTTCTCGTGCTTTGAGCTGAGCTTAGCTGCCTTTGGCATTGGCTGGTAGTATGTAACATTTCAACAAATCCCTAGTGACTGTGACCCCTATTGAAGGTTAACTAAAACAAACAGGTTCCTTTGGAGTCCGATAATGAACACACACACACACACACACACACACACACACACACACACACACACACACACACACACACACACACACACACACACACACACGTACACACACACACACACACACACACACACACACACACACACACACACACACACACACACACACACACGGACTTACGCAGTTGACCGCAATAAACCCCTTTCCCAAGTCAAGGAAACAAAGGAAGTAAAGCTAAAAAGCTAATACAACTCCCCTCCAGGTCCCACCAAATAACAACAACAACAACAACAACAACAACGACAACCTAAACAAATAAACAAATCCCCCCCCCTTCAAAAAAAAAATCCAACCAATCGGCAGCCCAACCAACCAGTGTACCAACCTCCTTGGCCAAAGAAAGAAAGAAAGAAAGAAAGAAAGAAACAGCGTCGACAAAACCAAGCCACCACCAACAATAAGAAAGTTGTCGGCAAGTGGAGTGGCAGTGTTGGTAAGAAAATCAACTGGTGACGTGTGTCGCCTGGCCGTGCTCGTGACCCAAAGTCAGCGCTCCCCCCACTCCCCTCACACCACCACCCACCCACCGACCCACACCTCACCAACGCCCACCCCCCACCCCCTACATCCGTGTCCAGAAAATAAGGTTTAAGTTTAGCTAGTTGCGACGTGTATAAACTGCAGCCAGAAGAAACACAACTGTGATTTATGGCCGATTAGTTTTCAATTGTTACATTACTCACTCCGTATACGTTACCGCCCTTATCGCCTTTAAACAAAAAGTTGAAACAAAAATCCACGTCAGATTTTCCAGGATTGTGTTTAAGACGGGTCCCTGGACTGACAGAACATAGCCCGTGCGTAGTGAGTGGACGCAAAATATTTATTAATGCGGTGAGGAATGACCAGTCTCTGCGCAGACGTCACGTACCTCACGAACGCCCACAAGCAGCGACGTAACCAATCACGAGCAGTTTCTGCTTACAGAGAGCAAGAGATCTTTACCCCTGCTGAAGCCGTACGTTTTGGGTTTGCGTCTAAATCACCAACGACCTTCCATCATTCCTTCCCACACCGAGAGGACACCGGGGCTACTCAATATGGCGGAGTTTTTCCAGCTGCTACTTCAATAAAACGATGTATCATCAGACCACCACCTTCTCGCGACAACATTGAGACTTCGGCTTAAGAGACACACCAACGCCAACAACACACGGACCAGGTACAACGTTGGACTACTCAGGAACACAGACACACAAGCAGCATTGCGGATCAGCCTTTCCAACAGGTTCCAGCCACTGCAAGACCTGATAGAAGACAGTGGAATGGACATGGAGACACACTGGGAACACAGTAAGAAACTCTGGCACGACACATGCGAAGAGGTCCTTGGCAAGAGAAAGACCCAATACAAGGAATGGATCTCTGCTGATACCATCCAGAAGCTGGAAGTTAGGAAAGAGAAGAAAACTGCACTGAACACGGCCGAACAAGAAGAGCTAAGGCAAAGGCACAAGAAGAATACACAGCAGCTGACAGAGAAATGAAGAGGAGCACCAGGAAGGACAAGAGGGACTACATCGACAACATGGCCAGTCAAGCAGAGGAAGCAGCCCGACAAGGGAATCTAAAAGACCTGTACCAGGTGACCAAGAAGCTGGCGGGCAAATTTCAGCAAACAGACAAACCAGTGAAGGACAAGAACGGGCACCCACTGACAACAACGGAGGAACAGCTGAAGCGATGGGCAGAACACTTCAGGGAGCTGTTAAATCGCCCCATCCCTGAAACACCACCAGACATCCCACCAGCAGAGACAGAATTACCCATCAACTGCGACAAGCCCTCTAAGGCGGGGATCAGGAAAGCCATCATGACACTGAGAAACCCAACCCAAAAGTGTGTGGCTTCAACAGGGGTATACATCTCTTGCTCTCCGCACTCTGTCACTGTCAAACCACAGGTTGTTTTCGAATAGCATCAGAAACACTCTCCACCATCTTCATTACCCCCTTACCCCGACACCGTCAAAACTCAGGTTGTTTTCGAGTAGCACCGGAAACACTCTCCGCCATCTTCATTACCCACCTCGAAGGACGAGAATCATGCATCGACCGATAAACTACATGCACTAGGACTAGGGTAATACGTGGACCTGATGTGTGTCACTACTAGAGATAAACTATACTCGAAAACTGCACCGTGACACAAGACAACACAACACGTGGCCCACTTCAGGGTCAGCCCATCTTCTTTGGAGCGTCCGGGCACCCCGCTGCGTCAAGTGTCGTGCAGTAGTTTTGTGCTAACTTTTGCGCTCTGCAGTCGGGTCGTATGGATCTTACGAAGACAAGACACCATCAGAACGTTGCCTGAAAACTCTTGTTGAGGCCCAGTCGTATGACCGAGGCTCAAGTCGGTAAGTCATCCTCTGACTACGTGTAACAGTTTCAGTTTCAGTTTCTTTTATTTCCAGAAAACCCCATCAGGGGGTACAGGCATACAGCCATGTGTCATATATATATATATATATGCATTCAGCCAGCATGGCGACGGGTGGTCTGTATACAGGTCAGCAACAGCAACAAAGTGCACGTATTCACATTTACGCATATATTTAACGCTATCATATGAAATGTTTCACTGCTACTCATTTCCCGGAAACACTACCTGGGGAGTCCAGACGAATGTTCAAGCTGACGTTTGTATTCAGTTTTGTAGTGAGGTGAGCGGTGGTCTAATAGGTAGCGCGTCGGATCCAGCCGCTGCGTTACTGAACGGCCGTCACCAATGTCATAGCGATGAAGCGTGGGTTCGAGCCCAGGTGGAGCTTGTGATATGTGATACCGGTTTTTCCTGGCTACCGGGCTGCTCATCGGGGGTTTCTCTCCGGGTAATCCGGCTTTCCTCCCCCAGCAAAATTGTAAAAAAGAAAAAAAAAAAAAGGATTGGGTGGCGCTGCACCGCGGCGACGCGCTTCCCCCGGGGGAAGCAGCCCGAATTTCCCGAGATGAAAAAAAGACCTTCGTCTTCGTTGTAATGGTATCACGTTTAACACACCTCGTACCGCGCACGAATAATCCACGTTTTTGACCCGGATTTTACGGTTTTGGCCCCGTCTGCGAAAATCAGGCAAAGTGTACGGTTAATTGACAGCTCTTACTGCACGAGTGAAATCAAAATGCGACGCTTATATCAAGCCAAATTTAAATCCATACTGACATGAATAAATTTTATTTTAGTAGATTTTATTTTAGTGCGCAACCCCAAACTTGCTTGGCAGGATTTGAGTTAAAGTATTTCGGAGCTGCTCATTTCCCGGAAATACTACGCAGAAGTCAAACAGGGGATTTGGTCCAGTGGTTAAGGCATCCGACTTCGGATCCTGAGCTGCCTGGTTCGAGTCCCCGGTGGGCAGGAATATGATGGGATTTTTCCTTACCATATCGAGTCAAATTCATGTGCAGACGCGTTTACGTGCCTGTCTCGGCCTTCGTGTACACCGCACGCACATACATCAAGTGTGCACGCTAAAAAGCCCACGTTCATCTTTCGAAGAAGAGTAGGCTGTGGTCGGTGTCGTGGAAAACAGAAATACTGTCGCACGCACCAGTGTGAATAGCAGGGTGGAGGTTTGCACATAGAGTAGCGCTTAGCGGCAGCAGGCTTTCACTGCTTCGTCCTCCAGGCCTGCGGCGCCGTGAGAATTTTAACAGAGATGGACACGTGCGCCGAGGAGAAGTCTCCCAAACCAAACCAAAACCAAAACAACAACAACAACAACAAAAAACCAAAACAACAAAAGTCCAAGACGAAATTCCAGAAACGTTAACAGTACAGGTAACGGAATTTTGACAGCACAAGGCTGCCTGTACTTGCCGTACATTTCATTGATCAATATTATATCATACTATCGTCTACATAGTTTCCGTACATTTCATTGGTAGATCAATATTATATCACACATTTCCGTACATTTCATTGGTAGATCAATATTATATCACACTATCGCCTACATAGTTTCCGTACATTCCATTGGTAGATCAATATTATATCACACTATCGCCTACATAGTTTCGGTACATTCCATTGGTAGATCAATATTATATCACACTATCGCCTACATAGTTTCCGTACATTTCATTGGTAGATCAATATTATATCACACTATCGCCTACATAGTTTCCGTACATTTCATTGGTAGATCAATATTATATCACACTATCGCCTACATAGTTTCCGTACATTTCATTGGTAGATCAATATTATATCACACTATCGCCTACATAGTTTCCGTACATTTCATTGGTAGATCAATATTATATCACACTATCGCCTACATAGTTTCGGTACATTTCATTGGTAGATCAGTATTATATCACACTATCGCCTACATAGTTTCCGTACATTTCATTGGTAGATCAATATTACATCACACTATCGCCTATATAGTTGTATAAGGGAGTCATGACGCTGATCTCTTATCTGTGACTAACGACCGATTTTGTGTGGGTGTGTGGGTGGGTGTCTGGGATCTTAACGTCCTTTTCCACCACGTATGGGTGACTCCAAAGACGGGGCAACGAGAAAAAGGCCAGCACAAATATTTGGCCTCAGTCGGGATTCGAACTCACGACCCGAGCATTGAAAGTCCAACGCTCTACCATTCGGCTATCCCGCCTCCCCGGCGGATTGTATGTGTTAATACCTTTTCAAGAGCAGATAAGATTTTTTTTTTTAAGGTTTTATGGATTGACACGCAGAGGTTTTTTTTTTTGTTGTTGTTGAGGGCTCGTCTGTTTGAACGATACTGCTGACTTCTACAGAACCAAGCTGGATAAAAATCGGGAAAGTGTGAACATGTTTGAAAAATGTACACCAGTTCGAGAAGAGAGAGAGAGAGAGAGAGAGAGAGAGAGAGAGAGAGAGAGAGAGAGAGAGAGAGAGAACGAACGAACGAACGAACGAACGAACGAACGAACTTTATTTTCCAACGAAAGTGATTTAACCAAACAATGATTATTTTTCAATCAGCCGTTGCTACAAAAAAAAAAAAAAAAAAAACTACAATGAGAGAGAGAGAGAGAAGAAGAAGAAGAAGAAGAAGAAATAGACTTGTTCCTATCAGCATGCACGTTCTATTGAAAATTGCAATTTAGATAATGAATTAATAGGGTAGGTCGGGTGTTTGGAAGTTTAACGTCCTTTTCCACCTCGTATGTGTGATATCAAAGACGAGAAAAAAGTAACGAGCAAAAAGGCCGGCACAAATATTTGGCCCCAGCAGGAATTCGAACTCACGACCCGAGCATTGAAAGTCCAACGGGCTCTAGCATACGAAAATCCCGGCTCCCCTAAACAGTTAATAAATAAATAAGTAAATAAATAAATATGTTAGCGAAGAAGAAAGGAAGGAAAGCGGTGATAGACGACATTTCCATGGACTCCTCAAGCAAATACGTTCAGCTTGTAAAGGTGTTATCTACAAGGGGTGGGGAGGGGGGGGGGGTGGGGGGGGGGGGGGAGGGCTCGAGAACAGCTGCCAATACACTTTCGCTTTTCATTTCGACAATCCGAAGTCTGCTTGTAGCAAATCAATAAATCAGTGAAATTTTATTTTACAACGGTTCAGATCATTTTTTTAACGCCTGCCGAAGCACTCTCTCAACGCTAGGGAGCGCTTACCTGGTCCGAACCTGCACAACGGTTGAGCCCGAAATACTGCGTGCGTTGTCCGGGGTCGCACAATCCACGTGACCAATGCACCGCGAATTTGAAACTTTTCAAATTTTTGTCCTTCTCGTATGTAGCAACGTTCATTCGGGCTGATCGTCGGGGGTTCTCTCCGGGTACTCCGGCTGCTTTGGAAAGGTTAAGCCCACCAAATTTGAAAAAAATAAACGCAATTCTAAATTCCGAAATTTAAATAGCTTCGCACCACGTGATTGTAATGTGTTTATGTCCAGTGTGTGAGCGAATGCGTGTGATTCATGTGAGCATGCGTGTTGGGTTCAGTTCGCGGCGCTTTGAGCCGATTCACGAAATTGGGCCTATACAATACTCATTATTATTATTATTATTCACTGTCTTTACTACTACCTGGCATGGAACTTATTTACAAAGCCCCTCCCCCACCTCCCAAACAAACAAACAAACAAACAACCGGCCCCAGCTTGTCATTTTTTTTTTTACTCTGCACACAAATTTAAGAAGGGGCAAAAATTCTGTACTATATTTGGCAGAATTCTTACTACGTGCGTGAGTGTGAATAGAGTAGTTATGATTTTTTTTTTGCAATTTTTTACGACCCCTCAAAACACCTATATAGTTTCAAAGAATGTCAAGTGAGAAACCTGCCTGTGTTGAAAATGTTTGAAAACAAAAATCGACTATGACATTGTAAGAAGTAACAAGAACTGTGAATTATTTACAGGAGACGCAGAACTTCTGTTATGAACAGCACCGGCCAGCCAGACGTAGAGGCAGCAGACGACATCTTTGCGGACCTGTGCCGGAAGTCGGACAATGCCGTAAAGTGGATGTGGACTGTCGTCGCGCCGATCATTGTCGTAATCGGGTTGTTAGGCAACCTGGTGGTGGTGGTGGTGTTCAGCAAACTACACTTCACAAAGTCGTCCATGCTGGTGCATATGTTCGTTTTAGCCATTACAGACAGTGTGATTCTGTGCGTTGGGCCCGTCAGATACTGGGTGCTTCACACTTTCGACTTTGACCTTCCGCACTGTGTCAGACGCCGGCTGCAAGACCAATTTCTTCGTCCTCTACACTTCACTGGACTTCTCGGCCTGGATTCTCGTCTCAGTTACGGTTGAGCGCACACTGAGCGTAATAAAACCACTGCCCGTGCGAGGATGGTTCACGGTTCGCCGAACACTGTTCCGGTTGACCTCCATCTTTGTCTTTCTTTCAGGTCTGAACATGCACTTTTTCTTCACCAATGGATTAGTTTATGAGGGCGCTGCAAGAAATTCAAGCGCCTCAAGCAATTTCAGCGAAAATTTCCCAAATGCTTCAGCGACAAGTGAAAACAAAACTGCAGAAGATGGGAGCGTATGGTGCGATGATCTCACCCCCGAGTTCAAACATTTTGAGGATTTTTACTTCGTGTGGATCGACATGTGTTTTGACTCTCTCCTCCCTTTCCTGATCATGGCCGTGTGTAATTACCTGCTTGTCGTGTCGCTTCGAAAAGCCAAGAGAAACCGACCCAGGACGACGACCCGCCGCGAACTGGCACGAAGTCGTGGTGAACACATTCCACAGGAACCTGCTTCAGCAGTTCGAGGTGACGGAGATGCGCCTCCAATGCCTGATACCGCCCATGAAGAGCCTTCGACCCAAGAGGAACCATCCTCAGCACCGGAAAGAAGGGACGATCTGTCCTCAGTGCTGGAGGGAAAGGATGAATTGTCCTCAAAGCCAGAAGCAGCGGTCTTTACAACACCTGATATCACACAGGAACCGTTTCCAACCCAAGAGATTACGGGAGAAGTGTCCTCGGTGTTGGATAGAAGAGACGTTCGGTCTTCATCGCCAAAGAGAAATCACCGGCCATCGTCTACGCCAGAGGAGTCTACTTCAGCAGTAGAGGTTACAGGCGAGTCATCTGTAACACTACACATGAGCCACACTCCAACGCCAGAAGTAACGCAGGAGACTAATTCAACAGAAGATGTGACGAATGAAGTGTGCGAAACGCCAGTAGTAACGCAGGAGTCTGCTTCAACAGATGTGGTGAACGAAGTGTCCGAAACGCTAGACGTAAGGCAGATTTCAGAACCATCTTCAACGCCTGAAGTAATCCAACAGTCTGCTTCAGCACTAGATTTGACGAACGAAGCGTCTACAACACTGGAAATGATTTCAGAAGGAACATGCGAAGCGCCTTCAGCGCCCGAAGTAGTAGAGGAATCTACGTTGACAGCCACAGAAGTGACATACGAACAATCTCCAATACCAGTCAAAAGGAAGGAGATGTCTTCTTCACAATTTACAATGCAGGAACCGCCACCACCATCAGACGAGCTGAATTCGAATCGCCACACAGCCGACGGGGGACTAACGGTTGTTTCAGGACAGGAAGCAACGTTACACGAAGACACCGCAGACACGGTTGTGAAGATGACTATACCAGAAGAGGAGGAAGACGGAAATCGGATCCAGCTTCGGGAACACCCTCTGAGGAAAATTTCTGCCGCCTCGCACGCGTCTACGGTTGAAGACACACACGAGCGACGGCAATTCTCGCAAAAGAGGCGGTTTTCACAAACCAGGAGGGTGTCCCAGACGAAGCGGTTGTCCCAGAACAGACAGAGACGTGGTCAACCTCAAACTCTTGAACGGTATTCACACACTGACTCCACAGCTTCCTTGAGGGCCGCCAACGACCGCCACCCTCAGCACCATCAGGAGGAGGTTCCTCAAGACGCCACCATATCCTCCGGCGTCACTCGGATGTTGCTGCTGGTGACAACAGTCTTCTTGGTGACGACTCTGCCTGGTGCTGTGTACTATATCGTTGACAGGTAAATTATTATGATATCCCTTTGGTTTAAACAGTTTTATTCGTTTTGAACAAATATACATATACACTTTCACACAATTTTCACGAGGCCGAGGACAACAAGCCCAAAACTTATAAGTGTGCTCATAAATACAGAAAACATGTGCGGCGGAGACGTCAAATACAGTTAGTTACGGTAGGACAGATAACTATAGAGAAAGAGATAGGAAGAATGGGGATAGAGAGAATGACTGTACAAAGTACTGTACAAAGTAAGATGCAGTGGGGACTGTGGCTTCAACGGTGGCGGGTTGGCGACGGCTAATCGTAATCGGAATTTAGGTGTCAAAGCGACCTGATATTTCTATAAAGTGCTCTACAGATTCAAAAACATTTATATTATCATTCGAAGATAGACTGAGATTCCCCCTCAAGAGGGTGTCGACGTTGTAGTCATATGGAAGAGTTGATATTGTTTGAATGCGTGCTTGATCTCCCTTTCACGCGAGTTAAATAGAGCTTACATGATTAGTTCGAGTGGTTTACGGCGATAGACTAACCCCGAGATGGTTCGATTGTTTGTGTAGCTACCGAGCCTGTAGTTCGATTGTTTGTGTAGCTACCGAGCGAGTAAGGTGGTGATGTGTGTAGAGACGTTCAGACAGGCACAAGGACTGACAAAAGCCAGACACGTACACAAACACCAACCACCGTCTACTGGCTAAAAGGCCTCCCATTACTGCTACTACCATCTCTACTACTGCTACTACTATCTTTACTGTTTGTTCACAAATTTACGATGAAAAAATTTAATGAAATGCTACCAAATACGCCAAACGCACAGTAAACATCAACATTAATTAATCTTTAGCTTGGAAGTAGGAGATGACAATCTGTTCAGATGATACAAAACTTGCATGATTATATAACAACAAACCATAAGTTATCATTTTCAGCCGTTTTCCTCCGTTATGCGCAGCTTTCTGAGAGAGCCGGGAGACTGCACACACACCAACGCCATCCTGGACATCACGGTGACCGTGTGCAACCTGCTGCAATACGCCAACTACGGCTGCAACTTTCTGCTCTACTCAGCTCGCAGTAGACGCTTCAGGCAAGAGCTGAGGTACCTGCTGGGACTGGCCAATAGCAGGTGGGTTCTGCAGGACTTGCTAAAGCGCACGGTTACACGACTGACAGTCTGCATGTTGCCGTACTCGGCTGCCTGCTGGCGGGCAGCGGTTTTTTCCCGCACACGCAGCCTGCGGCGTTGCAAGGTTTGGGCAGTGATTGGTCAATTGGCTGTACGGGCTGCCTGTGGCTAGCTGGCTGCCAGGAAAAATAGAACGGCTTTCTATTGCCGCGCCGGCACTGGCAAGGGGGATTTGCCAGCTGGCAGCCAGCGATTTAATTAGGGTTTCCTGCGTTTCCAGTCCTGCATGTACCAATCCTGGCAACGTGTAGCAGCGGCCCTAATACTGAGAAGCAATATAGGTCGGCTCCTAGTCAGAGCGGGTGTGCAATGGACCCAATGGGGTGGCTGTTGCCACACAGCCGAGAGTCACCAACTTCACGTGTGCGACTTTGAGGGTGCTTCCTTAGTTATGAAACATCTCACGGCCGGCACAACAGCTGCCGTAGTTCTCGGGCCTTGTTAACGCCGGGATATTTATGACAGTCTCAAAATCACACGGACCTTCATAGCATCATACCATCAGCCTCATTCGCATCATGCGTAATAAAAATTGTCCCAGCTTCCGAGCCCTCCGTGGATTCCATCCATGACCTGGGAGAAATACCACTTAATGTTTTATCGCATTCAAATAATTATCACACAAACGTATCACTTAAACAAAACCTGTAAGCCACGGTAGTAACATGTATCTCCCTGCGACTGAGACTGAGATAAATGCAGGTACTTTAAATTACATGAATTACATTCTTAGTTAGGGAGTGCCAGATCGAGTCAAAATCAAATGCAGACTGCTTTACGATATCGTCTTTGTGTAATAATAATAATAATAATAATAATATTCTTATATAGCGCAGTATCCCCAGGAAGTGAGCTCAACGCGCTTTGCAATTTCTGACTAAACTAATAAAATCGATAACTCATACTGTCATCACACACACACACACACACACACACACACACACACACACACACACACACACACACACACACACACACGCACACACACACACACACCCTGCCATTCCACCAGCAACAGGGCTCAGGATGGATCAAGATCTGTTGAGAAACAAGTTATAGGATAGTCTGAACAAGAAGGTTTTGAGTTTGGATTTAAAATCAAGTAAGTCAGAAGCATTGTACACACACATGCGTAATCATCAAGATGCATGTCAAAGGTTTCAGCAAAATTTATTATGAACTGAATGTGTTGGCTTGCGTACTTTAGGTTAGTACCTTGACAGACACAATGTCTTGCTTTCTCTCTACAGGTTCCGTCGCCATTTTAAGTCATCCATCCTGAGCGGCACAATCAGCTTTCGTCGGCCATTTTCCGTCAATGGATTTCACAAGACCAGGGCGCATAATGGGTCTGCTGTGCTCGCCTTTGATAGCAGCGCCACTGACGATCTCGCCAAATCCCGATCCGTGACCTCTTTTGCCGAAAACAGTGTCTCAGAGGTCGTGACCTCTCAAGGTCAGCGTTCGTTGGAAAATGACGTAAGTGAGGAGGTGGAGATGGAGGCCTCTGAGGTCCCACAGGGTGGAGGATTAGGTCACGTAAATTTTGGTTTTAGAACGTCCGCCGAAGGTTTGTCTGCAGAATGTTCGAGAGACGATAACCTCGCCAAATCCGAGGTGCTGGAGCTGCACTTAATAGAAAATGGTGAGGAAGAGGATGCGGATCTCACAACGAGCACTCGGCGCAGCGAAAACGCTTCCGAGGATAACTCCTCAACAAACGGTAACAATTTCTTTGCAACGGCCACTGAAGAGAGCGAAAGAAGTGTTGGTGAGCTTTCTGTCGAAACTAACATTACCGGCTCCGTGTCAAAGTTAGGCCTGATTCAAATTCACCCAGGAAACGTTCCCCCGCATTGGAGGAAATCGCCCACTACAGTAAAACCAGGAAGGACACCCAGACAAGCGCCACAAAGGCTGATCCGCAATTTAGGGAAGCAAATTACTGCGAGATACAACGATGGGGACGTCAGCGAGTCTGCAGTTCTCCTTTCCTTGACTCGCCGAGATGACACATCAGTGCAGAGTGATTCACACGCGGACCAGAGGTTAGGCATAACGGAGATGCTGACGCCATCACTTCGTGACGCATCAGAACATTTGTTTTGCGCAAACTGCGCGGCTTGGCGGAATGCATCGTCAAGTTGGACGGGTGGGGAGACAACTAAACTGAAGTATGAGGCAGAAGGGAGAATTTGCCAAAGGCTGTGATGGGGGTTCCGTGACTTCAGTCGTTCGATTTAGTTCTAATTGGTTGGTTTGGTCTGAATGAAGTCAGCTCCCCCCCCCCCCCACTAACCCCCCCTCGAACCAGTCGTCTAAACTGACGTACCGCGTGGTCACATAATGAGCCGGATTGCACGGGGATGTGCACCGTAGCGTGGACGGTCCCCGACAGGAAGTGGGGGCAGTTTTTCGGCACGGTTTTGTCGCTGTTTCTGGACACTGTGTGAACTCTGCAACTGTGACCGGGTTGACTGTGCTTGCACGGTCGACTCTGTAAATTTTTTTCCACACTTCGGAAAGCTTTTTGTTGGGAGCCTAGATCTTTAAAATCTCAATACGTTTGTCAGGCACACAACAACGCTGTGGAAAAGTTTTTACCGACTGCGCTTAAAGGTCTGCAATCTCAGCAAAAAGCCGCAAACATTGCGTTTTTTTTTTAAAAACTGCGACTCCTTCGACTGTGCATAATCCAGGCAATTCTGTCACAGTTGCAGGGTTTTCAGCGCTTCGGGAACCTTTATAAAACTAGAGCACGATGTTTGCCGTGACATTATTTGGCTTTTGGACAGTGAGCGAGACACGTCGCTACACTGAGTGTCTAGCGGATGTTGAGTGCTGCACGATCTTTCTCGCTCAGTGTGAAAACGCAAACTGAGCTGTGAAATCAGGCTGCTCTTGGCTTTTATTGGGGTTTCAGGGACGCTGAAAACTCTGCAACTGTGACAGAGTTGACTGTGCTTGCACGGTCGACTCTGTAATTTTTTTCTCACATTTCGGAAAGCTTTTTTTTTGAAAGCTTAGATCTTTAATCCGTGCACTAGAATCAGTCACGTGGGACACTATGTTGCTTCTGAAACCATTGTGGTGACTCGGGATGGCGTACAATATGTTGTACTTAGTCCGTAGAAGCGTACCACGTACTGAACAGACGACGTTATTTGGTTGCGGACTGATGATGATGATGATGATGATGATGATGATGAAACTTTATTTATCAACGGTAAAAGTTTTGACAGAAATTCGTCAATTTACAAACTTGACGTTGCTAATGCTACAGGCTAGGCAAAAAAAAGTTGTTTCGGGTAACATGGCTAAAAAAACAACAACAACAAAAAAACAAATAGGGTAGGCAGGTAGGGTTTTTTTTTGTTTTTTTTTTTACCCCCCCCCCCCCCCGACACACACACACACACACACACACATATCCAAGAACAAAGAAACAGGGTATTAATAAGAAATGATGCTCTGTGAAACTGTATTTAATATTATAACACACTATCTTACCATATTTCGTTCTAATCTTGGGTCCGCGATGGCGCACGACTTCCCTGACGACAGGCGCATGAAAAACTGGTCGTGCTTGTATTTTTTCTTCTTCTTTTTTTCCAGCAGCCAGAAAAAATGTTTTAGGGTCTGGTCGGGTTACCAGAAACAACAATATTTTTGGGGGGTCCAGTATCTACTAAAAAAAAAAAAGAAGAAAGAAATTGAAAAAAAAAACAAATCAAAACAGAAAATTGTGCACTGACGACCAAGTAGACAGCGCTGATTCGGGTGGCTATTTTTAGCGACTTTGTCGACCGGTTCGCAGTACATTCATGGAAGGGGGAGCCGGGGTGGCCGAATGGTAGAGCGTTGGGCTCTCAGTGCTCGGGTCGTGAGTTCGAATCCCGCCGGCTGGGGCCAAATATTTGTGCTGGCCTTTTTTCTCGTTGCCCAGTCTTTGATATCACCCTTCTGTGGTGGAAAAGGACGTTAAGCTCCCAAAAACCCACCCACCCACATACATGGAAGCGTTAGGCCAAAGGAAGTGATATTTCTCCACTACTAGAA